>VZTD01005244.1:760239-925738 GCA_013397725.1 Rhagologus leucostigma
CCCCCCCCCAAAAAAAAACAGTACAAGAAAAAATGCTTCTCACTTTCTGACCCAGAAACAAAGTAGACAAGGTTTCAACTTTTCCTTTCCCATCGATTTTTTGTCTTGGGACGAATATGTGGAACCTAGTGTCCATGTTGCACATCCGTGTAGGACCAATGTCTGCATAGGTCCAGCCATAGTGCTATTTCCAGTCCCGGTAAGCCAAAGAGTCAATTTCTTCTATTCATACTTTAATTCATTAATTATAAGGTTTATAATTAATGATGAAATGCTTTCTGAGATTGAATTTTTTCACTTATATAGTTATTTACTGGAAACAATAAATGTGTTTGACCAATACATAGGTATTCAAGAGACCTATACCACCATCCAGAGGCAATGCTGCAAAAGCCTATTCTGAGCTGCATTTAAAGACGAAAGATGTCCCCCAGTTTCTATTATGAATGTATCCTAAAAGGAATAGTATTTCTCAGCCTGATACTGGTATTGATTTTTATTTTCCTAATGTTTGTCCTTCATTTTACAGCTAATAATACTTTAGTCCAAGTTATACTCTCCATGATTCTGTCTGCGCTGTTCACACTGGAGTTGTACTTGTGGTCTATATAGACAAGCATATTTGTTCCTTGACAAAATAGGAGGAACACTGTTTCAAGTATCAATTGTCAATTGTACATTTCCAACAGTTTTCCTGTTCTCATGAGAAATATTATCTGGGTTTACCCAATGCCATAAGGCCTTCTTGTTTTAATAAAGCTATGACCTAACAGAGAGCCGAAACTGCTTCTCATTTCCCCACACTAACTTCATACTTGCTTCATATTTGGAGTGAGACACAAATGGGCCAAGATCTGCACCCTGATTTCTACTGAAAAGGAGCCTGTGTATAAAAGTATGTAAGTTGGATCAGTCTCAGAGTGCTGAAACCAGCCTTCTGGAAGCCTTCATGTGCACTGACAAGTCAATTTATTTTTATTTTGAAAGTCTTTTAGTAAGTAAAACCCATACCCATACAAAAAACCAAACCAAAACCAAAAAAACCAACATATTTTTAAGAAAGATATTGAGATGAACTTAAACTAGTACAGGTCTCCTGTGAGCTGAATAGTTGTGGAGACAAGCAGCTGTCTGCAAGCATGTACAATCAAATAAATTGCCATTAAGTTTTCTTTTAAGGAAAAACAATAAATGCAAATGTTTAAGGGGGTGAGGAGTGGATTTTAATTAACAAGAAAAAAAAATACAAAAAGATCCCAAACAAACATCAGGTACATGTCTGGTCATAATCTCTTGTGTATTGATCTAGTTGCATACAGCTTCTCAAGGCAAGAGAAGATATAGGTTTTAGCCTCAGGTTCCTTAGGCTTGTGAAATTGTATATCTCTCCATCTAAATTATTTTTTACAAGAATTAGTATGCATTTTATTTTTTACATAAAAGATATGCAATCCAGATACGGAGCTGAAGAAAGAAAACAACAGTAATTTATTTCTGTTTATAATTGTATTTTGCTTATCTTAAAAGAGTAAAACATGCATTATCCTTGCCTACCTTCGGGCTGTTTTACTATTCAGAAATAGTCATTCTGAGGAAATTTCTGTCTTGTTCTGTGCTGAGTTTAGGACTTAGCAGGTTGTATTTTTATACCAGACATCAATTTCCTAAGGTTTTTAATTGTATCTGTACAAATCATCTGCATACGATCCCCAGAGAGAGGCAGGGATGTCACACAGCTATTTACACAGTATCATCTTCGTGAGAAGAGATAAGTATTCCTGGGGTATTATGCCACTATCACAGTTTTTAACTGTAGTGCACCTGCGTATGCAATGTGGTGTTTACTGTACTATCAATCCAAGAAAGATCCTACTTTTTAAATAAATGTTAAATTTTAGGGCATTAAGGATCCAATTCATGCTAATAGACCTATTTGTGCATGTATACATGCAAAATTTGCAGAATTAAAATAAATTCCTGAGATTCAATATTCTACGCTTCTCTTTGTGAGTTAGTAAACCCTCAAAAAAGGAAGTGAGCCTAAGTTTTAAAAAATATTTTTTGATTGCTGAGAAAAAAAATAAAGCAGTATGGCAGTGATAAAAAAAACAAGTTTAAAGGACAAAGCGAGAACAGAGACTTACATCTGAGTGCTGGATACATATCTGAACTATTCAAGGTCATGAAATCTATGCTCTTTGACTGAAAGCACAGCACGTCACTTTAGTACTGTCTCTCAGTCTGTTAAAAATCCAAGTGTGATAAACAGTCAAAGGAGAGCTGACAAAATTACTTAGATGCTCCATTTGATGTTGCAGTTGTTTCTTTAGATCAACTATTTTTTTTTATCACCTTGGTTTCATGGTTCAATTCTTTTGAAAACAGTGATAGAAAATAATATGTATATCATAATACTAGGATAATTTTGTAAAATCATTGTAGGCTGAGTCTGCTGCATTATTATAAAGATTTTTTTAAAAATAATTTCACTAAAAACAGGACAAGATCTCAGTTCCCTGAATTTCGGGTGCCTGAAGACTGCTGAAATGGCTAAAAGCAGAGCTCCAGCAGTCCTGGACAAGCACTTTTGTTAAGAATTCAGACTCTGTATCATTCCTCTCCTCCTCTAATACCTGTAGTATTCATATGGTATCTAATCCCATTGTAGTTGCTTATTCTCTGAGTTTCTCCAGGCCATGAAGTATGGATGTTGGAGCCTTCCTTAATTGTAGCTTCACGGAAGACACGTCCACAAATACCTCTTACATATTCTCTCAAGACATGAGCCAACTTCCTTTCCAGACAACTTCCTGAGGCAGTCTGCCCCAGATTCTGTCAAAAAGTGTACAAGCTGCCAGTTTTTGAAACACAAGAGATTCTAGCTGCTGTAACTTTTTGGATCCCTTGATGCACAGAGATAAAGACAGGTATGCTGACTGCCAAGTGCAATTTTTTATTGTTGTTGTTCTCATGTTTCTTTGCTTGGGAGGGAAATAGATAACCACATGATAGTAAGACTGACTCTCTGCAAAGTGAATCATTGCATTACCATTTTATGATTATGCTAATTATTCTGAAGTCTTTTACAGTGTTTTTATTGTGTGCAATTTTTCTTTTGTATCACTAAGCTAAAGCAACTAGATTTTGATAACCAAAATCATAAGCAAAAAGACCTGGAGACAGATGATAGTATGAAAGCCATGTTGCTTATTCTCTTGCATTTCCCCTCAGAATCTACTATAATTTAGATGGGCTAGATTTGCCTCCCAGGCTGTCTTGCACCTGGCCCTGCAAACATACTGAGGTCCTGAACTTGCCCAGGTTTCACTCTGACCCTTCGTCTGCTTGTGGCCCAGATTGCTTCAGATCTAGGAGCTGCAAAGCTCTTCCAGCTCTAGGGTTCAGATGTGGACATGGACTTGAGCAGATGGTTGAGCTTTCTTTAGGTTTGGACATTCTTTTTTCTGACAGAGAGTTATTTTAATGTTTCAGATATTCTGGTATCCCTTTTCTCACTTCTGAAGCCATCTTCCTGGATCCAAGAAGAAAACTGACATGGATTCTATGATCCTCTAAGTGATAAGTACAAATTTTACCAAAACCACAATCCAACTATCTAGTAAAAAGACAAATGTGATTCAAGTGTTACCATGACATATCTTCAGGGAAGGCATATTTTGTTCTTTGAGGTACTAGGTCCCTTGACCATGGCAGGAGTATGAGGAGGGCGTTGGCAATGTGGTAGTGGTTGAATCCATTTTTGTCAGGATCATCAAACATTTTAATTGTTTGCAGCTTAAACATCATGTCTATTAATCAGACAGGAAAATCTCTAGAGGAAATATGTATTGAGTTGAATCATCCTCTAGATATGTCTCTTTTTCTTACATAAGTAGTGAGTTATGGATCTGAATTAGTTATTAGGTCCTTAATTTCCCCTCCCCTACTTGTGTTCCCCATGTCCTGTGGCACCATGGCCACAGCAGGGGAAAGGCAGGTCTTTTTCAGGGTGCCGGGCTGGCCTGGACCCATTGGAATCAGTCCCCTCTGGCCCTGCTCTCTTGTTACTGTTGCTGTTGTGGGTCAATGTACATGTAGGTGACAAAAGAGAAGCTGATGAAATCTGAATGCTGAATAGCAGAAGGAATCAGAACACTAGTGAACAAAACCGTTAGAAAAATTCTTCCTCTTATGGATTAAGTCTGGAAAAAGAGTAAGGAAGCAAGAGCAATTGCATGAACAGAGAGAGAAGAAGCAATTCTTCATTCTAAGACTGTTATTACTAAACTTAAGAGGCAAACATGATGTCCTTTTCTTCTGAAAATACAAGGTGGTGAGAAATCACCACTGTTTTATGAGCTTTAGAGACACAGCTTCTTCTATCAATACTACCTGAGCACTAGTCCGTTCCAGTTCTCCACTGCTCAGCTTTTGTTCCACTTCCTGAGAAGTAGGAGGGAAAAAAAAAAGGAAAGGAAGGGGAAGGGGAAGAGGAAGGGGAAGGAGAAAGAGAAGGGAAAGGGAAAGAGAAAGAGAAAGGGAAAGGGAAAGAGAAAGGGAAAGACCTGAGTAATAAAAAAGATTGGCTCTAGTACTCTGATGAAATTTTTTATGGAAACTGGCTGTCTCCTAAGGTTATCACAGAGCTATTCACTGAAAACCCCAAATCTGTAATGCAGCACACATAACTATATCATAAGAAACCATGATCTTCTGCTAGACTTATATTGTAGAATCCTTTTCTTGGCAGGCACTTTGATGTGTTGTCTCACAAGAAAGATAGAGTAGGATAAAAGTCTTCACTCTTTATGCACCCATGTAAGACCGTAATTTCCAACTCACGTGGAAAAAGTAATTTTATACCTCATAGGTCTATTGCAACATAAACCACAATGTTACACAGTAAAGAGAATTTTTAATTTTACTGGTTCAAAGCTGCCATTTTTTTGTTGTGCTTTGTTTAGGATATCGTCCTTCTAGCATATTTCTGTATCAGTTTCAGTATCAAAAGCAAAAGCTGCATTAATAACCAGAGGATAAAATCAGCTATGCATTTCTTCCTGTGCAACGTCGTGAAAATGTAGGCAAACTTAATTGATATAAAGTCTAGAACACATATATGGTAGACAGGACAGTTTATAAGAAAGTTGAAAGAGCTTGACCCTACTTACAGATCTCCACTACAGCTGATGCCTAGAATCAAACAGAGGCTCAGTGCTCATTTGTCTGAAACATTTTGGAGTTTCTTTTCTCCTCTCCAAAATCAAATTTTTTTTTTTTTTTTTAATATATATTTTTAGAAGCGATTACAGGGGATCATCTCAGTGCAAGCCTGCTAGGAAGCACACTACAGGAAATGTCACATTTTTTGAATACAAATATTTTGGCTGAAAATTAAGAGATTAGGCTCACTTGCTTTTGCCATACACTTTCTCAATTTATGTCATATATTTTGCCTCATTAAATCTGTAAGGCAATAACAAGCATTATTTTTTGGTTTTTTTCACCACCTTAGTATCCCTTCTACAACATTCCAGTCTTCTTTTTAAAACTGCTTTCTAAACGAATAATATTTGTATCTGTTTTTACCTATAGGAAAAACATCATAGGTTTTCAGTGATTTCCCTGATTTCATTTTTTTCTCCTTCACCCCTGGTTAACATCGTTGATTTAACATCTGGTTAAAATCTTTGATTTCTGGTGGATAATATTAGTGAATTCTAAATCACAGAAGAATAAATATATGGAAAGACACATGCAGTGGGACAGAATTATTAAATATCTGCAAAGATATTGATGCTAGTCTTCATATGCAATTACAAAAATTATTATTCATATAGTTGTATGGAGCATTTCTTTAAACCAAACAAAACACCCATCAAAATTAAGCTAACAAAAATCCCCTGTACTTAAAAAAAACACCTGCATGTCCTTCTATACTAAACTGAGGAATCTTTCCTTATGCAAAAAATAAGATAAATTATGTAGACTAGTTACTGGTTGCTGCATTCTCTTTCTTAATTCATGATTATAAAGCACAGAACACAGTAACCTTTTCAAGACTTTTCAGAAAGTGTTAGTATAAAACTTAAAGTTGCTGTATTTACATGTTGCATGTTTGCTGGATTAATTCCTCTATCCCTCTGACTTGTCTTGTGATCAAGAGAGAACCCAGCTTTGTGCTATTATATGAATATTTGCATTTCATACCGAGGAAATAAGTAATTTATATTGTAATAGAACCATTATCATAATCTTTTTCAAAGTAAACCTTCTTACTAGGACACAAATCTAATCTTCCCAGTCTTTTAAAATATTAACTGGGTTTACATTGAAAATTATTTTAGGGATAATACACTCTTGCACAAAATGTTAGCATGACATTAATACTTCTATTTAAAGGTACCGTTAACGTTTCTCTTCCTCTGTCTTTGCTCAGAGTAATAGCTTATCTTTGGACTATCAAAGGGCCTCACTTGCAATAATAGATAGATATCTTCTAGGATCTATTTAAGCAGTGAAGAAAAAGATAGTTCTTTTCCAGGGAATTTTGAACTGACTTGTTTTGTACTGTGATCCTCTTATTGTAGTCCTCATGTGCTGGATAATGACAGTGTTATTTACCCATATGCAAACATTTGAGTGGCAACAAAAAGCTGACAGGATTCCTCCTTCACATTCATTGTTTTGCTCTCATTAATTTGCTGAGAAAGTCTATTGCAAGTTTTTATACACTGGAACATTAATTATACAGTCTGAGACATTTACACACCTTTTTATTACACAGTATTAAAATAATTTGTGAAATTCAACTTACAACAATGAAGAACCACTCAAAACCTTTTATAAGAACAAACCAATCCAGTAAGAAGTTGTGCCTTTGCATATCTTTGTTTTCGACACTTAGAAAGTGTAATTAACTATATCAGGTGATACACTGCATTCTACTTATGTTCCACACTTCTTCAGACTGGCGAATGTAACCACTTTATCTTAAAAGGGTATTGCTCTGCTTCCTGGATACAATATCATTGTAACAAATCCTGCTCTTCTCCAACCCGTTGTTTATCTTTCTCTTTTGACTTAGTCAAATAAAGACTGTGCAACAGAACAATGAACATGCAATGTGTTTTACACATTGTGATTATGATTGAATTATTTAGAATTTGCCCCTGCATAAAAATAACCTTACTGGGAAATTTTTTAAGTATTGATGCAACTATGCTGCAAAACAATTTCTAGAGACTGCAGATCTGTATCTTAGAAACGAAGTTATTTTTCTCTTCGTGCGTACTAACAATCTATAAATATTTTCTTATTAGGAAGGAGTAATTTCTTTAAGTATTTGAAAGTATTCACTCTTTATATTCTTACAATTGTGGCGTTATGGTCTATTTTTGTTTCATTGTGAAAGTAAGTCAGAATCTGATGTCTGAATACCGATCTGAGTGTAGTCTAAGACCCACACAAAATCAAAGCATATGCTCTTATATTACTTCATTACATGAGCCATGCATGCATTTCACGCAGCACTTTAACTTGGTAAAGTCTTATTACAATTTACTTTTATTTAGTTGACCACAAGTTGGAGAAAATTGAGTCTAGATGTCACTGAAGCCAGTGCTAACCACATTGTCTTTGTTTCCTCTATCTTGCACAGCCAGTGAGAGTGGCGGAGTGGGATTTAAACAGGCAAGGTGGAGTATTTTGGGTTTGGTACCCCCAGCCTGCCCTCACTGAGCCCTTGCAGCCTGGAGAGAGAGTATGGAAGTGTGAGAGGTTGTTTGCATTTAACTTCTGGAGTAGGGACCCACAACTACTCCCATGAATAATGATGTAGAAAAGTGCCAGGGTCTCTGAGACATACCGGATGGGAACTGCTGAAAAACAGAATTTTCTGTTGCTGCTGTCTTCACCAGCCACAGGTAAAAGTGATTCTACCTATGATTACTTAAAATGAAAACATGAAGAAACTCAATAAAATGTGCATGCAAACGAAATTAAATAGGTGTAGATGCCATCTGACATATTCAAGTATACAAATCACATTTAATTCTTACCCTAATTTTTTTTAGTGGATATAGAATGTCTCTCTTTGTTTTGCTATATTTTTCAGGTAAAAAATGTGCCTAACAGGAACTTCTTCCTGTGTAAGACATGCTAAAGCAAATCAAAATGCAAATAGCTACAATACAGCTGTCAGCAATACCCTTAGGCAGCAAACTGCATAGGAAGCTAGTTATGTTTAGCTGGAATTTATATTTTGTATTGGAGAAGTATCTAAGTAGACAACAGAATTTTAAGGGGCAAATGTTGCTGGGCCATAGCAGTGATACTGTGAGGCACGTTCAGTACCATACAAGAGTGTTAATAAATACTGGAGGACAAAGTAAAGACTTTGAGATTTTATAGCAAATAAAGTGAAAAAGCAAAGATTAATCATATTTGATTTTGATAATGACTTCACCAGAAAGGAACTACAAAAGACCATTCATTAGAAAAAGCCAGTCACCAGTGAAGATAGCAGTATATAATCATTAGTTGAACTGGAAAAGGGAAAAAAAAGGAAAAAAAAGGCAGAAAAAAAGGTAAGAGAGGGTGATCATTATGATGCACAGAGAAACATGACTTGTATAAAGATAAGTGTTTCAAAGCATAGGAATAATGTGAGCAGGATAGCTTTTTAAATTTTTTTTTATCAAGGGGTAGTCTTCAAAATGAGCTCAGTTTATATTTTTTGCTTTTTAAACCATGGCTTGGGCAATAATTAAATGCCAGAGGAAATCATATTAAGTCATTCCTGTTTATCTCTCGGCCAGTTTAGTTGTTGCTACACAGATGTGCCTGGAATATCCAAAGAGCTCTCTAGTCTTCTTCCTTAGCAGTTACAGACTTGCTGAGTTTTGATTTATTCATATCTTTTTAGGGGAAGGCAAGAGCTTCCTTACTTTATAATCCCAGAACAGTATTTACATTTTCCAAATTGCCTATAATCTAAGACTGAAATGGGGCAGTACTAGGTCATGTAAAAATCTTCAGTTGATGCTACACCAGTTAGAGCTTATGTAACACTTCCACTGAGGAGATGTAGGGCCAGCGAGAAAAGGAAACAACAAAATGTGTTGAGCTTACTAACTATACAAGAGTGAGTATACTTTTCTTTTCTCTACTATGTTTATAATATAGGATATGGGCTTTTTCACCTCTATTTTTGATTAAATATTTGTCCAGTGGGGACAAGAGGAGGCATATTTGGCAATTCTCTTTTAATTACAGAATTTGTCTCAGCAGAAATTTCTTCTTTTCCAGGTCTTTCTTTAAATGTAGTGGATTCTATACCTTTTCAGCTAGATGATTTTTGCTTCTATTACTTGTTTTCTTTCATTTTATGTGTGGATAAATTTAATTTTATTATAGTCTTCCGTAAAATTTCATCATCCATGAATGTTATCACATTGATAAAACTTGTTGTTAAAGTTCACATCTTAAAAGATGTATAATTTTCTGATTTTATATATTTAGGATCGATTTCTTACTTGTTTTCTTAGTCTCTCTTTTTTTCTTACTTCCTTTATCAGCCTAATATCTATTATTAAATGTCTATTTGACATTAATTTGTTCTGTAGTTATAAAAGTCTTAGCATTCATCATTCCAGATACTTCTGATTTGCTCATATTCTGCTCACTTTTTTAACAATTTACCTTATAACATTTATTTTTAAAAATTATTATATTAATGTTCATATTTCTTGATATGAGACGGGTGAGATAAATCCACTTATGGAATGAAAAAAGTTAGCTACCCTAGTTGAAATAAATTATGGTTAACTTGTCAGTTTGAAGCGCAAATACAGGAAAATCATATTTAAAAATTCATCACTTCAGCAATGATTACATATAAATCAGAAATGTAATGTACCAGTCAATTGTTTAAAAATATTTAGTGATCCTAGTAAGCATGTTTATTCTGAAAAGTTGCAATCAGCTCAGGCAGGGAAAAAACCCCACACAAATCAAAGAAACAAAATATACTTAAGGATTGTTTATAATTAATTGGTAATTTTCTTATTGAATATAATTAATTTGAATTTGTTGATATATCTGACCCATACGTTCTCAGAAATTAACCTCTCAGTTTTTTCCAAGATTTAGTCTTGGCTTTCACTAGAGAAATTTGGGAGTTTTTCACTCTCTTATTTTTCTTGATTTTAATTCACTTAATGATAGCTAAACTTTGTATTGTTTTAACAGCCTAGTTTTCCATCTCTGAAACCAAGGTTATTTAATGTTTCTTTATTGGAACCTTAAGCTTTGAATTTTTCAGTCTGAGCTGTTTTACATGAACATTTATTATCCTTAAAAAAAAAAAAAATTACCTTAGAAAACTAAATCAACTGTTTAAAAATAGCAAAATTGAAAATTAAAAAAGACCCCTAATTTAATAAGATGATATTGCCTAAGTATCCAAAAGAGAGTGAAACTTTCTTATCTTTTCCTACCAAAGTCTTTTCCTTTTCCAGCTACTTAATTCCCGTTTTCTTCTCCAAATATTTAATACCCATCAACCCTTTTTGTTATTGAATTAAAAAAACCTCAAATTATCTTTTTGCACCATTCTATGAAAATATTCCGTTTTATTCTCACATGTGAGTCTGCATGAGTCCAAAGTTTACTACACGATATATTTTTTACTAATATTCTTCAACATTTTAAAAGATTAAATTTTTAAAAGAGGTATCCATTGACCTAATATCAGTGCCGTTGTTAATGTCAATTGAAAGTCAACATAAACAGCTAAATAATGAGATTAAATACTCTTTAACACTTCAGAGTCATAATTTAAGCCTGCATGCTTCCCACTGACTAGTTCCTGCACATCCAGACAGACATTTAATGAGTAAAATGATTTCAAATAATTTCACTGGTGCTTGGTCTTTTGTTTTCTAGTGATGGGCAATATTGATCTCACTGTAACTCTACTCATTGACTGAACATTGTTAGGATAGGAATTTCTATTAAGATATGTGTAACCCACTGCCATATATTAAAATTATACAATCTATTTTACTGATAGATATTCCTCACCACCTTTATCACATTAACTCATAAGTATATTCATATTTCTTAGGAACCTCAAATATAAGATACATTTTGTAAAATCTTCTACTTAAATTGAGTCAGAAATAAAGAGCAGAAGCTCAGTGTTTGTTGTTCATTATTTTTGGTGGCATTCAAATTATTTCTGCACCATTAAGCATATTTCTAATTTCAATTGCTCTTCATTATCTAGGAAAAAAAAAAGAAAAAAAGGAGCTAGAGTTTATATCCAAATGGTTTTCCATTTCACTTAGACTCAGCATCATTTTATTTTTTCTTATCCATGATGCATTGGCATCTCAAGCATGAAATTATGAAACTAAATGTACAGGAAACTTTCTTTATGTTGGATGTATTTCCCCCAGCATAAATTGTCTTTCCTGTACTTCTTTTTGTTTGGTTACTTGGTATGAAATTTTGATGCTTTTAATGTGGCAGGATGAATGGGTCACCAACTGTACACTGACTTCTCCAAAGTGCTGTGGGTTCTCACAAGACTAAATCTCTCCACACTTTGGATTAATCAATCTGATTACCTCAGAAAGCTATTATTTTTTTTCCCACGGTTGTCACAGCAGAAAGGCAACTAGATTTACTTACCAGTGAGCACTTGCTACAGAAATCCTTTATAAATCTGTTAAAAAGCTATTCTTTTGCAGAAGTAGGTAATCTTAACTAAATTATTTAAATGTTACAACTTCCCAATACCTTTCAAAACATCTAGAGCTTATTCAACTACATTTCACTACATGTTTTCTCCAATTTCTAAGTTGGTTTAGTCTGCTTAATCCTCTACTATCTTAAATGTGCACAAACACAAAAAAAGCTTGAGTAAATTGATGTGGGTTTTTTCTGTCATTGAGTATTCTTAAGGGCCCTTTGTGTTTGAGTAACAATACTATGATTTTACTTCACAACCTTCTTCTATATTTGGGGTTTCATTTTTTCTTTTATATACATAATTCTTTTAAACAGTAGAGTTACAAAGTGTCACTGCTGGGCTGTTATAAAAATATCCTAGGCTTCTGCAAAGTGGATGGACCAGCTTGGATCTAGATGCTTCTGAAGTAAAAAAAAAAATCTGAGATTGAATTCAGTTATCTATCTATCTATATATCTATCTGTCTGTCTGTCTATCCATTTGTCAGTTGCATTTTAACTTTCAGTGTTCTTGAACTAAGTAAGACTTAAGAAAAACTGGATAACATCATGCCGTTCTTCTCTTACAGTTGAGGGGAAGTACCCAGGGAAGTGGGACTGAAATGCGATCATCATGATTGCTATTATTTGCCTGAGGCCTTGTCATTCTCTACTGGTAACAGATTTAGGCTCTCATTTCAGGTACATAAAGATACGCTACCTCAAAGACAGGAAGCTAGACATCATTTTGGATTTGTTATTGCTTGCTTTTGTTTTTCCCACAAGGACTCTTACTAAGACAGAAGGCTCTCTGTTACCCCTAAAACGTCCTAATTCCACAGAAAATATACTGTGGGCTAGAATCCAATCGACAAGGTAAAATCAAACTGAAAAAAACCCAAACAAACATCCTGCTACTGTATTTGAAGGCATGTATATGAAACTAAGGCTAAAGGAGCATTTGGTCATCAATTCACTATAAATTTAATTTTTAGAAAAGAGCAATAAAGTTTTAGAGGAAAAGAAGCTGTTCATCTGGGTATATGACACCTATATTCACATCTCTTACTTATGCATCAAGAACAAAAAGTAGATCCTCTGCACTAATGATGAAAAGCTGAACGGATGGTTATCATTACCTAAAAAAGATGGACATAAAATCCAAGCTGTAGTGAAGCTTAATCTGTTTAGTGTTATCCATATTTTTGCTTTGATCAGATTTCTTAACAGCAATAGCTAAGTTCATGAAAAAACTCATGCCTAAGCATAAAGCTGAAGTTGTGGTTAGAACAGTGGAAAAGAAACCTGGGTGAATTTTGTCTCTTGTGAAATTTTCCAACTCTCTGAGGCTCAACACAAGGCTCTTGCTCACTGGTGTTTCAGCTATCCCTGATGTTCTTGGTTATAACCCATGCTGGTGCCCTTGAAGATGATACATTAAAAAAGTTAGGTGTAAGACAAGTGACATGGATGATGCTACTTTCAGCATCAGCAAGGAAAAAAATGTGGCCAGGGATGAGGACTGACTGATTTGTAGGGTTTCCAGGGGTGTAGCTGAGAAGGAGGATCAGCAGGTCCCTTGAAGTGTGCTAGCAGCTGTAGCCTGGTTAAGCTCTTTTGCGACAAAGGACCAAGACAATTTGTGGTGAATGGCTTTAAATTATGGTGAAACAGAAACTCAAGCTGGAGACAAAGGCAGTTGAGAAAGGCTGAGACATCTGAAGGTAATCACAAAAGACCAACAATGCCACGGATCAAATGATTTGAGTTGTGGGAATATGCTTCAGTCTTTGAAAAGATAATTTCAGGAGAACCAGGGTAAATTGAAACCCTCAGTGCAAGTTGAGGGCAGCAGAAGATGTTGATCCCGGGACCAAAATGGAGTAACTGTTATGACCCAAATCTTTTGGACCAAGATTGCTCATGAAGCACAGAAGCTTTCTTTATACAGTTTCTTTGCAAGAAGAGCTGGAATAGTTAAGTTTCCACAGTTCCAGTAGCTCTCTTTTAAACAAAGCAGCCAGAAGAACTAATGGTGATGGATTTGAACCAGTCTAAGAAGTTATCTCTGGTATCAATGGGCCTTCTGTATGGAAGAAGCACGATAAACAAGAAAAGTCACCATTTCAAGGTCAAAGCAAAGACCAAAATTTAGCTTGGCTACCAGGCAGATATTCAAGAGAGAACTGCAATGAATTGCACTAAAATGTCTCATGGGAGAAGCCAAGAGAAACAATATGATTTGGAATGAGCTGAGGTACTGAGGAGAAAACATGGATGTCTAATTTTTGTTAAAAAACCCTGATTTTGAAAGTAAACCCGTGTTCATTTTTGAATCATCATTTAATACTGGAAAAAGATTTTATATGTCTGGATTTTTTGACAAATTTAGGTGCTAACTGGATTAAAGTGACACCTAAAAATATGAAAGGTCAATATCGATGTTCTGAAAATGTATTTTTTGCTTAGGTATGATTAAGATTAGTAATAGACCTTTAAAATATATTGTACTGATGCCTTTTCCTGGGCTTAGAATTAAAAGCCAAACACGGTTAGAGGGGAAAAAGGGTTTTACCTCGGTATTTATTTAAGGATCCTCTGGTGCACCACATCCAGGTAGAAAGCACCCCCGAATGCACACCCAAACTGCACACCCAAAAGATGCACACCAGGATGCCCACCCCAAGACGCACACACACGATAATTCGCGTATACAGTTATAGACCTTGCAAATTAGCATATCTATCAAAGATTCCCCAACGAGAGGCTCAAGAGAAGCCCCTGTCCTGAGGAATGTTCTCCCTGGATGGGCCTATCTTGGTTTACAGAAGATACAGAAGTGTTCTGGAGAGGACCTTGGTGTCTGGGGCTTACTGACCCAGCTTCGGGGTTTTCAAGATGTTTAGTCTCCTGGCTTAACGGAACTTTGGGTCTAAGCTAGTTATCAGACTTGGGGAATTACAAGTATGTGGGCTAAAAGCACTAAGGATACATGCAAAGCTGTATAAAAGGGTATGTGAAAGGGTATATGAGAGGGGTACAAGAAAAAGCAAAAAATCATCATGGCATCAGTACAATATACATTGTTTTTTCTTGGAGAAACACCAATATTCCTATAGACCTAAAGCAGGACTATGTTGCCAAAAACTTAAGATGGTATTTCCAGCTGCTCTCTACGTATCAGAGACCTGTCTGTACTTAAAATTAAGGTGGAAATTCCTGTTCTTCTTATGGTTATATCCTCATAAAAGATGGGCTCCATATTTAATTTTAATGTATAACATTCACATGACCTAGAATCTAAGGTCTGTGAAGAGATTTCCAAAAATTCACGGATTTATTGAAAACTGCTACATGTTACATATATCTGGCTGTAATTAATGCCAGGGTTTGTGCTATAACAGCAAAATTGAAGAAAACAGTTTATTAAGTCTGTGCCAGACTCCAGGGCTAAATTGGAGACATTGCTTTTAAAGACCAGCAATTTATATTGATCTGCACTTCTGCCAGAAGGCACTTGGTGACTGTAAAATGCTAGCGTTAGGAACAGTGCTAGGCCTTACAAAACACACAGAATTTTTTTCGACATGAATACAATTGAAGTAATATTGTTTATTGAATTTAGGCTTCAGTTTGCTTAAATAAAAAGGCTGCATGATGAATTATTTCTTCTTTCCTTTTCTTCGTATATCAATACCCAGAGGTGCAAATTTAATCAAGCCAATATTTACTATGTATGTGTTACCATGCCATACAGAGAATCTTGTTTTGTGTAAAAAAAAAAAAGGAACACGCTAGGCTTCTGAAGAACTATAGGTGGAATATCTCACTCTTACATGAGTCTCCTTCCTTTGTCAGAGATTTGGTACTCTTGAGTGATGCAGAATCACACAGAAACAAACTGTGACCAGTCATTTTAGTAAAAAGTTGTATCAGAAGAAACTATCACAACTCATGGCAAAAAAAAAAAAAATTGCCTCCTGAGAAAGATGTCTAGCACCTCGTGGGATTGGAAGCACATAAGATCAGGAGCAAGAAATTAAAAGGAAATGGAATCAAAACTGAAATACACTTCAGTGAAGTGGAACTGAAGTTCTACAGGAAAAGGGTGACTGCCAGGTCTCCGAGTAGTGTATGGGTATTTCATTCTACAACACTCCTTAGAATTCCTGTGTTTGTTGCTTTGACTCTATCTCCTGTGTCACATTTTGCAGTGGATTTATTAATCATTTTCTGTACTTCAAGTTCTGTCAAAAGATTATGCAATTTCTGCCTCATTTGTTTATTAATACAATTCCATAGCTTTAATTAAAGGGAAATATTTTCACATCACAAAGTTCTGACATTACAATCTTGGAAAAAAATAATTTCTGGCCATGAATAAATGGTGGTGTCCAGTGTCTATTTTAAAATTCTATTCTTTAAAATACATTTTCTGGGTTTGCTCCTCCACATATCAAAATTCAGATGAAAGATAAATAAAAAGTTTGCAGCCTGTTTTTTTAGTCATCAGTATTTATTTGGAAAATATTCAAACAAAAAATCTGCATTTTTACAGTAGCTGTGGTTTAAAAAGCTGATACTTAGGTTCTATTCAACTTCAGCTTATATGAAAAAAACAACTACTGGATTCAATAATGTGAGATTCATTCAAGCAAAATGAAGCTTAATTGTTTTCATTATTAATGTATAGAGCATAATTCCCATGGACCATGTCCTCTCACAATAATAGAATCAAATGAATTAGTCAGTAAATAATCTATGAGAATACAACTTTCAAAGCATTCTGAGACTGTGGAATGAATTATTAGATATGCACCCACACTTTACTATAAAGTAAGTTTATCTGGAGTGACCTCACTTATATGATTTTAAAAGGCAATAGCTTATTTATAAGCAAATTGTATAGATCCCTGCTAAACATGAAATGGAAGCATTTAGCAGGTATTAGTGTGAGTAACAGCTTTGTTTGAGGTAATATTTTTCTTTAACACCATAATTTAAAGTAGGAAGCAAAGATTGAATATTTCTGATAACAAATTACTGATATGGAGGGCTATTTAATTTTGTCTTCCAGCTGCTTACTAAGGTCTGTCTGGAGGTAAATTTCAATGCTGTTAACCATTTTGAAGAAATAATAATTTACATTATTCCTGTGATTATATAGAAAACTGTTTTTATAGCCCTGGAGAGAATTAGAACAGATTCTTCTCCTCTTCCATTTCAACTCTGTGCTTTCTACTCCATTCTTTCTATTCTTCAGAATTATCTAAAGAGAATTCTTTGTCATATAGAGTTCTTGACTGGTCTCTGAATCCTGTTCTTTTAGTGATCTTGCATGTCATTGTCTACATCTGAACTAGAGAACAGAGGAACTTTCTTCCTTCCATACTGAGAGATTCACTCTACCTGCATTAGTGCAAATGGATCCTGTTTAATTTATAATTATTAAGATTTCAGAGAAGAGGACTCGCATTTCCGTCCTTTAAGGAAAATCAACTCAACTAGTTAGAATGTCAAACATCACTTTGTTCCTTCTCTGTAAATGAATTAATTCTGAATTGTTTTGTCTATGCAGGAATACACCTTCTTTAAGTTAAATGGAAAATTTCTCCTTCCTAGCTTGACCTACCTTTTAAGGATGAAGTACTATTACAGGAAGAAAACATGCTGTCCAATGAGTTTCAAGACAAAAATGTTTAGAGAAGATAGAACATTTCTATCTATCTTTCTTCTACTTTTCTGGACACACTAATTTTTCATTCCTAAAATAAACTCAATATACGCAATTATTTTGCTGAGTAACTGAAATTGATTCTGGTAAGAAAATGACTGTGTCGTATGAATATTTTTAGGTGCATGTATCATGTTATGAAATACATTTTTGTCCATATGTTGCAAAGAAGCCTATGTTTTTATGCTCAACAGCTGTTCTGTCACTTCCTCTCTAGCATTATAGAAGCATTATTATTTTTGTCGGTAACCTAGCACAGCTGACAAGGACAAAAAAAGGAACATTTCTTCCTGTCACATAAAACGTGATCATTTTATTAGCTGTCAACAGCTCCTCAAGTTCACATCAAACACCACTGGCACAACAGATGAATTTCTTTACCAAGAGGGTGGCCAGACACTGAACTGGCTTCCTACGAGGTGGTGAATGCCCCAAACCTGTCGACATTTATGGTACATTTTGACAATACTCATAACATTCTTACTGAACAGGTCAGGCGGTTGGACTAGATAATGATTGTATGTTCCTTCTGCCTGAAATAGTACGTTCTATTGATCCTAACTTAACAACTTAAAGGACCTTCCTCCCATCAAATGTGATATTTGTTACATATTACTGAGAATTTATGACTTTTTTTAATAAATAAGTTTCTCCAAAGAAATATGTTTTCCTCTAGTATTTAATTCATGTTTGAAAAATATTACCCTATTTTACGCTACTTTTATTATTGTTGTCATTAATGTGTTGTGGGCATTAATGGAATATTTTGTTTTCAAATATTATATTATTTTGACTGCTTTAAGAATGTAATGAAAGTAATTTTTAATGACTGAGAATGTGAAACAACTGTTAACATCATGATGCTGTAAAAGCAGGTAAGAAAAGTATTGAGGTCATAATATATTTTAAACAAGGACTTTACATATTTTACTGGTCAATATTATTATAGGTTAGTTTTGAATTAGTAACTGAGAGATGAAAGGCACCCAACATTATTAAATTCCTCCATCTTTCATCTATTATTCAGAGTGGTCTTTACATCTTCAAAAGGAAGATGCTGCAGCTGCTTAATTTTCAGAATCTTTAAAACTGCTTGGTTTTGCTGCTTTTCTCAAAATTAAAACATTAATAAAACATTAAAATTTCTTCATAAAATGTTTTCTAGGCTCTATACAGTTAAGAGTCCATAGGTTATTCATGTTCATTATCCCAGGTCCAATGAGAAGAATAAATGGCTGCCAAAATA
This sequence comes from Rhagologus leucostigma, assembly GCA_013397725.1. Classification (NCBI taxonomy): domain Eukaryota; kingdom Metazoa; phylum Chordata; class Aves; order Passeriformes; genus Rhagologus; species Rhagologus leucostigma. The sequence goes on from VZTD01005244.1 coordinate 778,956, forward strand.
TTGTTTTAAAGAGAAATTCCCATAAAGAGGAGGAGAAATCCTAGGGTCTTAGTTAAAGAACCCCTCAACTTCTACAGTGCAGTGAAGGCAATTCAAGAGGGAACTGTGTGGATGTGGAACAACTGCTACATTCAAAATAAGTTTCAGAGTAGAAAAGATGGCATAGCTAAAAAAAAGTAATTGTCTGAAGTATAAGCCGCATCAAAGAGATGTGAAGACAATACTGTTGGAGGAGGTATTCAGAAAATTTTTGGTTCAAAATAGTGTATTTTAACTGTTCCTCAAGAGTTCTCCTTATTATAAGATTAAGGCATTATTTTCCTTATATATGCTGGGCTGCAGTTTTATGGAAAAAAAATAGATTCAGAACTTAAATCCAAGAAACAAACCACACCCTCAAACTATGTATTAAGAAATATCTCTCTGCCTTGGAAAGTGGTATCCACATTATAACTCCAGAGGAGCCAAAGACAAATTGCTATGCTTATTTACAAAAAGCAAGAAGTTGTGAAGACTTAGGAGAGTTTTCGAGGGCAAGTCGATTTGGAAATCTCAGACTTTTTAAAAATTGAAGCATCTGGCTCATACATAAAGAGCTAGAGCTGTTTTTTCTCTCTGGAAGTCCTTGTGGTTATTCATTGGAAAAACAGCATGAAAAATTTTAATTTAAAAGGTAACGCTGCTAGTTATATGTCAGAATTATGCTCATAACCTTTCCTATCCTTTCCCCTCAGAATGTTACTAGTATAAACAATTATTAACTGAAATACAAAAGGAAACATCTGAGTAAAAATCCTGCAGTCAGGGGTCCTTCCTTTTCTGCTGCATTTTGTAACTATGAAGTAGCCATACTTTCTTTCACTTGCTCTGTCTCCAGCTTCTTGAAATTTTGTGTTCTTTTTCTGCATTACAGCTGACCTTTACCAGGATATGGGGAAAAAAATTGAGATTTCATGGACCATGAAAAGCTTTTTATAAAAGTGTTTCAAATGAAAAACAATCCAGGGTTGTTGTCTATACCTAAAGACAAGATAGCAACAAACCAAAAATCAGAGTCTAGCACTCTCTCACCAAATTCTTTAGACATTCTTCATGTAGAGGATATAATGGTTAATGTCAAATTTACTTGCTTGAGGCATCTGGTGTTACACGGCATTTTAATTAAGGAGAGCAATATGACAATGAACATAAATCACAATATAAATATAAATTGTGTGTAGCAGAGTATACTAACTGCAGTACATATTTAGCTTACAATATAAATGTGATTCTCATTGCCTTTCTCTATAATGTCCTCACTATCAACATGCTGGGTATCCTCAAAATCTGGAAAGTCCATTGTCCATATTAAGTCCATTGTTCTCCTTTAATATTTGTTGATTATTTATTTTCTATATTGCACATTGAACTAAACCATTTATACAATAACCCCCCCCATAATGGTCTGACTAACTCAGGAAGACATTTATAATCTTTTGGTTAAAACAAGGACAAACAGTAACAGCTGGTTGATTCACTGAGCTGATATAACTGCTTGATGAGGTCGGCTAATATAACCAGTTGATCCACTCAGTGGTTGTAGCTATTTATCTAGCATAAAAGCCACCCTTGCTTCCCTTTGTGCTGACATAATTTCAGCTTTATTTCCAACAACTGTGGTCAGCCCTTCCCCACAATTTCCCCTGAGACACAAGAGCATGTTGTCCTTGTCTATATTTCTTCCACTGTAGTGATGTATTGATCAGTCACACCAAGTAAGCACAATTTATTGGGAGCTGCTAACTTGGCTGAAACTCATGAAACAGGATGTTGCCCATTTGAAGCCTGCTATTCTAACAGATAATTCTTCATATTTTTAAAACAAAGAACTTATAAATACTTCTACTTTTCACTGCCATCATATTGATTTCTAGGCATTTACTTGAAATGTCCCAAAACATTTTCCTGGAAAGAAACCAGGGAAATGCCTGGCCTAAATACCTCCAAAATGAGTTCTATGGTGATTTCAGGTGAAGTTACATAATTTATTTCTTTTGTGGAAGTTTATTTTGGATATTTGTGTAGAAACACGGATGCTACCTTGAGTTCTGCATAACACTGCCTTTCCCACTTAGTATTTCCATTTTTACAGGCATATCAAGAGTTCTTAGCAGCTTCATAAAAAAGGAGTGAACTAAGTCACATTGCCTAAAACCTACATCAAGGAAAATGGTTTGCTCTGTAGCTTTTGATTTTATGATTCTTTCACAGTCGTTTTAGCATTCTAGAACCCCAGATAAAGAAAGAATTTACGTGATAGTGCCAAAGCTATTTTTCAATAGACTTCACCATATCTTTGAAAACTATATTTCTGAAGCCCTTGTTTTTAAACTGTAGCTGAGCTAATGTAATTAGTTAAAATCCAATATTCTCAATATCAAGTCATGTGTAAATGATTTGGGACATCAGTGGTAGTTTAATATTAAGGTTTTTTCGTTATTACTATTAGTAAACCCCAGTTTCTCTATCTTAAGTAAATGAAACAGTACTGGGGGTATCAACACATACTAATTGATCCAACAGATGAAAAGGAACATGGGAATAAAAATTTCAGATAATAAATCACTGAGAATCTGATATCTTGGGGAAAAAAAGTCTTCATATAATGTCACAGTATTGTACCTAGAGGCAGCATTTGCTCTGTGTTATAGAAAAGATCTATTCCCATTTATTCCGTTTATTCTCTGACAAGAGATTTAAGGTAAGCAATCAGCCAAGCATGGCATGTGTGCTCTCTGAAGGAGAGGCATTTTAGGTGGGTGACACAGTTTTGATATACTATCTTCTTATATCACAATGTTATTTGGAAAAGACTTGTGCACCAAAGACCCATCCCCTCACTCATATATGTACAGGAGTGTACACACAGTCAAAAACCTTTTTCTAGAGCTTATTTATACCAAAAAAATCCATATCAAGCAAAATCAAAATCAAAGAAAACTAAATCTTCTTCCTCCACAAGACACTGACAGGATAACTAAGAAAGTTAATCCATTTGACAAAGAAGATGGCAAGATCTGACAGTCTACTATAAGAAGCTCATAGTGCCTCCTTTTAGGAACCAATATAATGGTATGCCTTCTAATTGAAAGAAACCAAACCAAAACAAAAAACCAATCATAGTTTAAGTAGGTGTCATGGTTTAACCACAGCTGGAAGCAAAGCACACAGCCACTTGCTCACTCTACCGCAGTGGGATGTGGGGAGAGTGTCAGAAGGGTAAAAATGAGAAAACTCAGGAACTGAGATAAAAAGAATGCTAGCTCTTCAGGACCATCTGTAAGGATTTTATGGCCAGCATTGTAGCTGGTGGTGGCCCAAGTCTGGTCTGAACTTCTGCAGGAGCTGGAGAGGTGTGGGAGGGGGAAGCCTGACTGGCTGTGATGGTGCTGGGCAGCTGTGACAGTGTGCTGGAGGCTGCCAGGAGAGGCGGGAAGGTCATCAGTACTGTTCCACACACACTGGGCAAGGGAGGCCAGAGTGGTGCCCCCAGCCTTCCCATGGGCAGAGAGACTCTGCCAAATACATTCTGAGCACTCATCACCAGGCTTTGCCTGGCCACTGCCTCCAGCCTGAGGGGCTTTGGGTGGATCCAGGTGTCCCCTTACTTGTGCACAGTAGTCACACTCCTACATGGTGGTGGTGTCCCTCAAGGCAGAACAGCAGTTGGGTGCCTTTGGCATGACAGGAAGAACAAAGAAGGAGGTGCTATGGCCTGGAGAGGCAAACAGGTGAGTGTCTACAATAGCTGAAGCTGACAATGACACCAAGGGAGCTAACCAAGGGAAAATGCACCTAAACAAGAAGAGTCTGATAGAGAATGCACATGAACACACGGGAGCAACACATGAGCGAGATAAAGGTTATAAAAACGTCCTGTGTTGTTAACATTTATGGAACCAGGTCAACCAGATCTTATCGCACTGCTACCTACAATTGCTCAAGACAACCAGTTCTAAGAGACAGACACTAAATCCTGATGACTCACAGAATTACGGCAGGATAGAGATCAATCACTGTCAGCTCCTAAAGAGCAGAAGGAGGCATTTAAAACCAGCATGCCCTCAGGAGGAACCAGGGCTTCACAATCAACACACTTAATCCTCCATGCAAAGAACCCTGTGCAAACTACCTGGATACCGGCATCTTAGTGCTTGGACACTCGCAGTTTGTTTATACATGTCTTGGAGCTTGTGGGTATGAGAGAAACTGAAATCAGTTGAGGTTCAAAATATGCTAATCTTTCTTTTCTATGCGGTTTTACACTGAGCTACATTCCTGCTACAGTATTGGAACATTATTTCCTTCAGGGCAGTCTGGAAATATTTATGTTTTCCACAATCTGCAAAAGATATGAATACTGCCGTAAGTAATGCGACATTTGCCTGTGTAATTAGAACCTCTGAGATTAAATGCTCTGTTTATCAAAACATTTGGTCATCTTTAGTGCTAAAATGCAAAAGAATGTCAGCATTTTAGGACTGGGTTCTTTTTATCCTGACATCCTTCACAGTTAAAAAGAAAAGTTCAGATTAACTGAAACCTCCAGAGGACGACACTAGATGAATACCGCATGGTATTTCTCAGTATCAGATTATATGGAATTAAATTTAGATGTATAAATGTAGGAAAGCAATCAAAATGCCAAAACATACACATTTAGAGCAATTTTCGATGCCCTAGAGTACTTGAGATGATGTGCATAAACCTGCTATTACTGACACAGGATCTATGGGTTTCCTTCCTGATTTCAAGATGCAATTTCATAGATCTCCCATCAAACAATGTCCACTGTCCTGTGAGAATTCAAGGTGTAATGGGACATCCAGACAGAGCAGCAACATACTATCCAGCTGAAGATGACATCGACCATTGCAACACAAACTTCTGTCACCCTCCAGCCATCAACCGATCACTCTGTTTGAGAACGCTGTTACCCTGTGCAAAAATCCGTATCAGTCACCTTTGTTAACAAGCACTCTGCCCTTCAGTATCTGTGTGTCTGATTCATGTTTTCCTGTTTCTTTTCTTAAAAATAGCCTTGTTGCTATCTGGAATCAACAGTTCCTTAGTTTTATTATGTGTTTTGCAGAACAAAGCATTCAAAAATCTTATTCTTACAGTAAACAGTGATTTGGCAGGATCCATGAAAATGTCCTAATGTCCTCTACCCATGACATGTATTTATTGTGTGACAGGCCAGCTGGCTGCTGTCATAAACCTACTGTATCATATATTACAAATCTTCTGGCATATCCCAGTTATTCATAATTAATATGGTCCATAAAATGTATGAGACGTTTTGTTGCAGAGAAGACAACATAGCTGTGCATTTTAAATTAATGAAATTATATACTTATATATAAGTATATTGAATATGTACAAGGCTAGCAATTTATTAAAATTAAACACATTTAACACTGAGGCTTAAGCAACTGTTCTTTCCAGAGTCTTAGCAGAGTTCAGGCTATGCAAAGATGTCACTGTGCTTGTCAAAACATACTGTATTCTCGCTATCACTTCTAGGAGTGCATACTCTGGCTGTTTCTACACTTCATAAGTCTCTCCAATTGGTGTTCCATCCTTCTCCTCCCATATAAAAGTTCAACCAGAGAGTGCACTTCATTGAAAGTTTTTTGTCTTTACCCTGACAAAAAATTAGTTTACTGGAGTGATATGGGATATACTTAGAAATGATCAACCATACTGGCAATGTCAGAGATTTTTTAAATCCTTTAAAAATCATGAATTTAGATTAGTTTGTTACAAATACACTGAAATGGCAGTTGAATCATCACCTACCCTCTAGGTGTGACAATTCAATGAAGGAATAAAGGCAGGAAGATAATATTTTTATATTAAGATATTAACAACCTCCCAGTCATATTTTCTCCTAGTGAAAAAAAGAGAGGGATAGGAACTGAATCATCCAATCAAGCATTAATTGCAATTAGTGAAAAATTCAGAGCAACAGATGTATAGGCACTCAAGATAAGCACAGTGACAGAACAGATCTCTTCACATTTCTACAACAACAAAGACCATATTGGGTTTGCACTGCAAGGTTTTGGGAGCAGGAGAGCTACAAGGGTGGCTTAAGCTGGTAGAAGCTTCCACACTGTCCAACAGAATCGATGCCAGCCAGCTCCAAGACAGACCTGCCCTTGACCAAGGATGAGCCCATCAGTGACGCTAGTAAAGCCAATACACAATAGCATGTTTAAGAAGGGGAAAAAGGTTATTGCAGAGAAGTAAATGTAGCCAGAGAAGATAGGAGAGAGTATATGTGAGAGACTCAACCCTGCAGACATGAAGGTCAGAGAAGTGTTCCAGGTGCCAGAGCAGAGGTTTGTCTGCAGCCCGTGGTGTAGACCATGGCAAAGCAGCTGTGCCCCAGCAGCCCGTGGAGGTCCATGGTGGAGCAGAGATCCATCTGCAGCCTGTGGAGGACCTCCAGGCTCCTAAATACCATAATTATCATCATCATCACCATTATGACTACTACTACTACTACTACTTCTTACTATATTAATATTATTATTAAGAATGGTATGAATATTATTTTCCCCATCATCCTTTTAGCTAATTTCTTTGTGTTCCAACTGTTAAAGTTTCTGATTTAAGTGCTGGTGAAGCTTAAGCTCATAAATATTCTAACTGTAGACTGTCGAGTGTATTAAAGACTGTTTTGTGACTTCAGCCTTTCAAACTTATATTTTCTGCATGTATAAATTTAACAACATTTTTTTTTTGTAAAGGAAAACAGTTGTTTCAATTTTCTTCTCACTATGATTGTTTAGCAATCTATAAAATAGTTACAGATATCTTCTAGATCTTGTGAGCCATCCCATCTCAGATAATGCATTCGAATTTGAACCGGCCGAGGGTTAAGATTGCCATTCTTTTAAGATCTCTTTCCAAGACTTTTCAAGGTCCCTGAAAGCCTTAATTATTTAGCAGCTGTACATAAATACACATGTAAACAAAAATACTCACACATATATCTATTTATATGCATTTGTGCATATGTATGTATATTTACACACACACATTCACAAGTGTATCCATGTATTTTTCCAAACTGCTACTGATTAACATTTGCACACATATCTAATTATGACAAAGTTAATGGCAGTAATGCAATTTGTTTACTTAAATCTGTTTCTCTTTAGACTCGACCATTACTCTTATCATCAGCAGTTTCAATGTCTTTTTTGAGAAGCTGGAACTTTAGATATATAGATTGCCTTGAAAAATTCCTGAGATGCTGAGTCATACAGAATTCAAATTATACGTCTAGAAGTGACAAAATAGTGCAGCAGTCCAAAGAACATAAAGAAGCATGATTGTAGAGTCTGAGCACCTTTAACTGAAGCTGAGATCACAGAACATTTTATCATTCTGAGGTAGCTATCCAAATGGAGTTTTATTAAACATCAAAAAGAATTTTAATTATAAATCTGAATATAATCAGCATATTTAGTAGAAGTTATACGAAAGAGTACTTTGTAATATGAAGGTTACAGGTGAGCATTTAATAAATTATAAATATTACTTCTCAAGGTAAACACTAGTTCAAACACTAATATTTATTAAAAATGATTGTACAATGTCTCTTTGGAAAAACAAGGAAACATTGTTTGAAAATACTAGAAATAATAATTAGTCAAAAAAAAAAATTGCACCTATATTCTTGACATTCACATAGCACTCTGACGGTGCTATTTGTAATACTGAAATTGCACAGAGCAGCAAAGATATTTCCTGTCTTGAAGCCCTTGCAGTCCACTTAAAATGAAGATTCAACTATCAAACCCTGAAAATAAATGAACACGTTAAAGAATACCTTTATGTGACTATGTGAGCTAGTTATATGCATCAGATGGTGACTCTGGATCATTTCTTCCTTCTGCTTTGACTCAAGATTTAAAAATCTTTTAGAGTTTATGTGCATATATTCCAACTGGAATTTATAGCAAAATTTCAACTGACTTAGATTTAGGCATAACTGAGTCCTAATCAAAATCTGAGCTTTCAGATAGAAGTTCAATAATAATAATAAAAAAAGTATCATCTCTTTTCTGAGCATTAAAATCTAGTCCCCTGATAGGTACTTAGATGAAGGGACTTGCTATGGAGTTCTAAAACGCATTCTAAAACTGTGCATCATCACCTTACTTCTTGAGCTTTGGAAATCTGCACTTTATTTTCAATCACATTAGGCAGAAATTACAACAGCAAAAAGCATTATTTTCATTCTCTACTCTTCCTAACTTATGAATGTACTCAAATTTATTTTTATTAATGTTCATAATGATATTTTAAAACTAAACTGTAAAATCACATTTATATTTTTATCCTGTTATAAAGTAGCAAAGAAATACTGGAAAAAAAAGAGCTGATAATGTGAAAAAGTAAATTATAAGAAAAGTTCATTGCGGTTTCATATATAACAAAACCCAGTTTTATGGTTGAACACTTATATTTCTATTTTGGTTCTATTTTAAGGCTACCATTAAAGGGAAGGGTTTAATTTTGTCAGACATCACACTTAAACAGGAAAGGAGTGCATATCTTTTTCCAAAAAAAAAGTGCAAGTCAAATAGAGAAGATGAAAAAAATGTGGGTAAAGGTAAATTACTTTTGTAATAGGCCTAGGTGAAGAAATGTTGCTACTATTTTCCAGTGCCAGACGAGAGAAGTGTGGTAGAGCTCAAACGAAGTCCAGAACAATCTGAGTTCACCCAGCTTTATCGGAAACAAATAATTACTTTGTAGGTGTCTTCGACTAATTTAAAGATGTGCATATGTATGATTAATATCAGTCTGTAAAAGGCTTTAAACAATTAGTTAATTTCTAATGGTGACTCAAAATGCCCTTTGCAAGCTTTCCATACCCAATATTTAAAGGTATGATAAAGCATAAGCACTTTGTTGGCAGAATGTTTTTTGAAAATCTTAACTGTTTCAGTGAGACACATGGAAATGCAAATAATTATTTCATTGGGAAAAAAAATGTGTTTGCACCCAATTTTTATGTCAACATATATCAGCACTTAAGTACTTTCCAAAGAAAGAAAATGCATGCATCCATCCAGATATTAGATCACAAAATCTGAATATGTGCTGTTAGAACACAAAAAGGTGGTACCAGAACTGCTACGACAAAGTTCCTTTGCCTCAGAATCTGCTATGAACTTTTTAAACCTCAGTGCATATCTTGTAATACGCAACATTTAGTGACATATGCTGTAGTTATCATCAATTTCCCTCTATTTCGGGACAGAGAATTCCATGATTGATTGCACATCTAAAGGTCGTAAGCAAAAGTTGGATAATTCTTTTTATACCAGCTGCTGGTCTCAGCTGAACTAACCTAGAGTATTCTAATCAACACTCTAGAGAAATAAAAAATTGCCATATATCTGAAGCAAACTATCTAACAAAATAACTTACTTCCATGAGTTTAGTAACTGGAAATACTGAGCAACACTATACTTAAGTAATTTAACATTCAGCAATTTGTTGATACTTCCAGCTAATGAAGGCTGAATAAGTTTGGAACCAAAAACAAAAACTGATTAATTTTGTTGACTTTGGTATTTTTTCACTTGGGGGGAAAATTCAGATATCTTAATAGTCTGTGTCGGTTTTGGTTGGGATAGGGTCAATTTTCTTCAAAGTAGCTAGCATGGGGCTATATTTTGCATTTGCGCTGAAAACTGTGTTGATAAAATAGATGGGGGGTTATTGCTGAGCAGTGCTTTCACAGCATAAAGGACTTTTTTGCTTCTCATTTCATCCTGAGAGCAAGTGGGCTGGGGGGCTGCAAGAAGCTTGGAGGTGACATGGCTGGAACAGCTAAAGCCATCTGACCAAAAGTATGTTCCATGCCATATGGAATCAGAATCTTGGAAATTAATTATGCCACATTCCCTAAATGGCAGGAATGTGTTCTTAAAAATGAATGTTTCTTTTGAAGAAAGGAAAACTCTGGAGTCAAAAGATAAAAATCTTCTAAGGTATTTGAAAAACTAATTTTTTTCCAAATATGGGCTATTCTGCTGTGTGTAGAATAACACAATATTATCACACGAAAAGTGAATTGATTTCAACAGGTCTGCAAAAATAAGTTTGCATGAGGTAGTCATGGTAAATTCAACTTGTGTCCTGAAAGTGATACACTTCTGTATCGTGGTCATAAAGCTGGGTGGATAGGTCAAAATGGAAGAAATAGACAAAATTACTTCTCTTTCTGCTCAAGGAGCCCAGTAGCATAAGACTTTTAAAATTATGCTTATACTACATAAATTATGTATCCTGATATAAAACATATCTTAACTTCTTATACTTATTGTTCCATGCCTGGCCCGAAGTCAACTCTCACGGGGGTTTTCCCCCTTTTTTTTTTAAGAAAGATGCTGCTCCTAAAATAGTCTGTCTTGAATAATTTTCTGACTATGTCTTCCATTGTTTAATTGTACTTCCTAGTATACATTTGCTGTTAGTTTTAAAATTTCTTGGCTCAATATTTTAATTCTTATCCTCTTCCTGGTCCCCACAAGTCTCCAAGCACTCTCCCTCAAAGTTGCAAAAATGGTTACTCCTCCGTCTTCCTTCTATCCCTGGCAAGATGTCCCACACAGCTCTGCGTTCTCAGCCACATTCCAACAGGTAAGTATAAAGGCCCAGGGTCCACTTTATAACCCTAACAGCAAGACATATGGTGTGGCTTGGCCCCTATACTTAGATTATTTTTTTTCCTAAAAAATCAAAGTGGTTTTATCAATACTTCTCCATCCATTTTATCCCCTGAAGTGTGCTGAGCTGCTGTGTAGGATTACTGCAACTCTGCAGAAATGATTACTGATCCAGCACGAGTAGGCAAACTAACAGGTGATGGACTCACCAGTGCTTAAAGCTGTGTCTTGTCTATATTAATTTTGTCAGGGTAATCATAGCCTGAAGCTGTAAAACTATTACTGAGTAGTGCAGAGTCTAAATGATGTGTGGCTGTCATTTGCGCTGTTCAGGACTGCCTTCCCCTGGGACAGATCTGCTGGTAGAGTGAGCTGGGCTGGTCTGGAAACAGTCAATGAGTTAATTCTTAGTTCCAGTTATGGAAAATTAGTGTTCCACCACTTAAGTGCACTCTGGGCTCCCTCTTTAATTTGGTAATACCATTTGGACCCTCTTATCTAGGAACATATGATACATTAGCTAAGAATAAAAAGGCCTTAAAAGAAAATTCCCCCCTTTATTTCTATGGGCTAGCAGTAGAAAACAAATTCATAGCAATGAATGTTAAGTCTTGTTTTCTAGGAATACTCACAGGTCTAAACAGTGAAAGAATGCAACCGATAAAACACACACATTTTCTGAAAATTCTAATGGTTTTTAAGTTATGAAATTGGAAAAGACTGAAGAAAAATAGGACTCCAGAGATAAGACTTTCCTCTACAGCAATGTATATGGCAGGAAGCAGAGTTCATTCCACTTACAGAATGCAATGTTTGAGAAAAGGAAAAATCATAATGCTCAAACTGCAATTTAAACAGATGATTAACCTTCCTTAATATCTCTCTTGTTATGAAAAGGAGTAGAAAATTGGTTTTAACTAATTCTTATTAGACAAAACTTAATGAAATGTTTGCCTTTATTTTTATCCTCATCCACTTAGATTTGAGATAACTAAGTAGAAAGAGAGACTGTGTTTAGTGCTCTTTTATTTACCTCAGTTTTAACCCATTTTAATGGAATTGCATACAGATAGAACAGTATAAAATATTAAAACTTAGATGGTGCGACTTTCCCCATTGTCATTTTTGAAAAGTAACTTTAAAATTTGTAAAGGCTTTCTGAGGGACAAAGAAATGTAAAAAGAAGGCATAAATTACATGATTTCAATTCTCTCAAATTTTTAGGAGCTTTCTGGTTGTTCAGTAAACTATTTGACAGACACTGATGGTGATGGTAAATCAATTCCCAAAATACACTTCCTTGTAGTATGAACATTATATTGAACTGAAGGAATTATAACCCAAAAGAATCTGCATGTTTTTGAAGTCTTTTGAAAACAACATTAATGACAGGTCTACTTCAGAGATAAAATGAATTTGCTGGATGTGACAGGACATCTGCAATAAGGTTATTCTTTGCTGGTTACAGAACCTGATGCCAAGGATAAAAAAATTCAAAGAAAATAACTTTGTAATTTAGCCAAACTTCTAAGTATGAACCATGAATCAGGAGTTCCAAGAAGTTTAACATCTTTCTTTTCTGATTTTGATGGTAACTACCTGAACTGTAAAGGCATCAAATATTATTAGAATATACATGTGTTATCATAGCCCTCTTTTTGCTCATGCCATCAGAAGGCAATCACTCATGCTGCTTTTTTCTTAATAACCAGAATTTCAGTAATCAGTTCTTCCAGACATTAGTTCCTCCAAAGGGAGCTAAATGCTAGAGAAGATGAACACCACTTATCTTAGGATATTACTTTGATAAAAGTCTCAAGCCATGAATACCAAAGGTTGTTCAGTTAAATGATTTGTCTACTCTGGGTGCTGTGAAGTAACTGTATAGAAATGAAGTGCATCCCTGGCACCTGTATATGTCGCCTTAAGATATTTTACCCAAAATACATGTACCTACTCAAAATTTTGCTTTCTAATATTGATTATTGAGAAAGTTATTCTGAATTTTTTAGCAGACTTATCCTTTCCTTTCCAAAGCCAAAATGTATAGCATTTTTGAATATTACTACTTTGGTTTGAGTTTGAAACAAGTTTTTAAAAATAATTAAGAATCTTCTTAACTTAGATCTTTGGAGGACTTTTCCTAAGAATTTTAATTGTACTAATTTTCAGGTGAGTTTTCTTCTCTGGGACCACATTTAGTGCAATTAATCCAAGACAAGAAATCACAGAATTTTAAGAGCCCCAAATTTATTTAAGACTTGATACAGAATCAGAGAATCAATTAGGTTGGAAAAGACCTTTGAGACCATCAAGTCCAACCTGTGACCAAACACCCCCATGTCAAATAGACCATGATGCTAAGTGCTACATCCAGTCTTTCCTTAAACACCTCTAGGCATGGTGACCTCACCACCTCCCTGAGTGTCTCATTCCAGTGTTTAATCACCCTTTCTGTGAAGAAATGCCTCCTAATTTCCAGCCTGAACCTCCTCTGGCACTGCTTGAGGCTATGTCCTCTTGTCCTGTCATTAGTTGCCTGGGAAAAAAGGCTGACCCCCAAATTTCAGGTAGTTGTAGAGGGCGATAGGGTCTCCCCTGAACCTTCTCTCCTCCAGGCTAAACAATCTCATCTCCTTCAGCTGTACCTTATAGCACTTACTTTCCAGACCCTTCACCAGCTTTGTTGCCCTTCTCTGGACTGTGCTCCAGCACTTCAATGTCTTTCCTGAATTGAGGAGCCCGGAACTGGACACAGGATTTAAGGTGTGGTCTCACCAGTGCTTAGCACAGGGGTGATTGTTCATCCAGCTCCACCCAACTGTGTCCCTCAGCCTGATGTAACACATCTTCTTTGTTAGGATCCATATATCTGTGGACAAGCTTTGCTACAAGGGATCTGAGGGCCCTTGAGAATCCAAAAATTATTTTCTCAGAATCCATTTTAGATTAGTCTTAAAAACATCTTGATTAACTCTCTCTGAGATTACTGGGTTTCTCTTTGCAACAAAAAGACTTAAATTTTTAACTTACCAAGAAAAAAGATCTGAAGTATTTGCTCACATAGGTTTAATAACAGAGATTGAAATTTAATCTGAACCAAGAGTAGCTTCTAGATAGTATTAAGAAGGGATCAACCTCTGTCTCTGGCTTTGAACAAGAGATAAGATAGAGATTCCCTATACACTTCTAAATACGAATGAGTAGTTGTGTGGGCAACAGTGATGACTGATACTTTTCCGCAGATGGGGTTCTCAGTAGGAAGATAGGCAGATACATTATACTTCCTTTTCCAATGTGTTGGAATTCCAGTGTTGATGTCATGAGAATAGTGACACTCTACATGGACGGCATGTGCAGTCCATGCTTAGTGCAAGAGGGAAATAAGACTTGGGAAAATTTCACTGGTACTATACATTAAAGTGAGCAGGGGAAGGGCTGCCTGTAAGTCTGACATTTGCAGATCCTTGACCCAGCAGCAAAGCTGCAACTGTATCTGCAGCTCTAGTTGAGGGAAGACAGCATTTGTCCTGGAAATTTTGGATGAACCTATCCAAATTTTTTGCTTAACAGAGAAAGTGCTGCAGCACTTTGCTCCTTGTGGAAATTACTTTCCCTGAGCAGATATGCAGCAGCAACTGGGAAAGAAGCCAGGGCATAAGGTGTCCTGCAGTGTTCTTGGATTAGAGTGAGTAGGAAATTTTACTAGATAAATATGACTGTAGCTGCACTGAGACAAAAAGCTAAAGTCCTGGCAGACATTTTTTTGGCAGTGATGTTTAACAACACTCTAGCTCTGACTCTCAGTGGTGTACTTTGCCTGCAATGTAAAACATGAGTGAGAGCACAGGTGTTTGTCACATACCTAATAAGCACCATCAGTAAAACAATGTCTTCTAATTTTTTATGGTGAAAAGGTGTTCAGAATAGTTGTGTTTTCATGACTCTTTCTTTTTTTCCACTGGCATGCTTGCATGTGCAGTCTTTCATCTTCAACACAAATATATGATGTTTGTTATAGAATCATAACTGCAGGGAAAGTCTTCGGTCTGAGGAGCCATTAGAAAATTTCACTTTTTTCTTATGCTTTTTTGATACGGAATTAATTGCAGAAGAACAATGAGCCAAGCATTACCTGTCCTGTGTAAGAGAGCACAGTTCCTAAAGAAAGGCAAATGGATTGATTTTAAACTGTACCCACTGGCATAAGAGGAGAGGTAAAAAGACTAAATTAACTTCTAGTGTAGCTACTAATTTGAGACTTCACAAAGGCCACACTGTACAAAGCAGACATGTCAGCTTATTCTAGAATAGTTTGAGGGTTTCTAACATACTGCTGCATTCTGTCATCAAGAAATGGCCTTATACATCTAAATATATATGGTTTTTAGAGGTTTTACAAAAGTGATATTTTACAAAAATTCTTCCCTAAATGATATATGCCATTATTCAGTTCTAATAACGTAACGTAACCCATGTATTATTTCTCTACCATTGCAGACTACACATGTCCACTGGATTTCAGGGCTTCAAGCATGGAGCAACTATGCATGATGATTTATAAGGCTGAGTCCTATGACAGCAGTAAAAAAAAAAAAGAATTAAGAAAAAATTCATTATTAAATATATCTCAAACAGATTCAACAGGGATGGCCTGACTTTAATCCCCCTCTATACCCTTTTAATGCCAAGTATTTCTCCGTTCTTCCTTTTACATCCCTAGAAATTACTGGAATATATCTAAAAATGGTCATTTTTTTGCAATTTCTACATAAGTATACGTGAATTTTAAGGCTTGCTTGGAGCCACACAGGCTATTAATAATCTACCTAAAGTTTATCATCAGAAGATAAACAGGTCCTCTAGCAATTTGCAAGAATCAGTCCCAGCACCCTAAGAGCACTTTTTTTTGGAAGGCATATGCATGTCTTTCTTTACTGAGATTTAATGCCTCTTCTGGAGTAGATGCACTGTGGATTCAATATTTTTTCATTTAATTTTTCCCCTGTAGCACAGAACTGTATAGAAAAGATTTATTATTCAGTGGTTAAAGGCAGACATCTTGCTAGAAAGTTGAAACAAGAGGTCAGGCTTTTCCCTGTGCAAGCAAAAACACAAACAAAGAAAATAGAAGCCTGGATCCTAATCTATTTTCCTCACTTCTTACATTTCTAGTGTTACTTATCTTGTATCTATGTGTGCCTCAGAAACTCAGAAAATTTCTTCATTTCTGTTCTATACTGCCCTCAGCACTCACTGACTACTAAGGATTTTTAAAGCAGTCTCAGCTTGAAGGGTCTGTACCACATCCTTTAGAATCTGGATCTCATCCTACTCTGTCTGTGGCTCCTGTACAAGAGCTTTGAAATCTGTTGGTCCCATTGTCAACACTATAATCCCATAGGAGCATTTCTAGTCCCAGTGCATTTTCCTCTCTCATTTCTCTCCAGTTGATTTTTGTCTTGTTAACTGGCAGAAACACAGATAAATCTGTCAAATACTGAGTTTCTTAGAGAAATTTGGGCTATCATCCATGATATTCAAACTCCTTTTTACCTACTTCCACTCCAGGCAGGATATTTACGCCAAATTAGAGGTTGTTCACATTTACAAATAGCAAAGCATAAAACTTAAACAAAGTAACTGTTATTTATCTCTTGAGAAAGTTCTTGACACTTTTTATTTTTTGAAGGCACGAGATCTTATCAAGGCAGGTGACAGATACCATGATGAAGTCGTTCATCAAACTTGCTTCTCCACAAGGTAGTGGTAGTTTTGAGGGGCCCGATGTCATAGAATTACATCTACAATGTAGGATCACAAACCCATGGATAACTGGGGATTTCGAGAGGAATTTATTAATTTTTTTTCTTTCTAAGATTTTAGCATGAGTAACAGAGATCTCTACCCACACGTCTGTTGTTGCTTGCATTCTTAATTACTAACACAACACATCAGGGAATTAACTCCGGAGTGTACTAATAGCATTCGCCAATAAAGGATTGAGCTTAGGAAAATGCTTCTTATGATATTATTTGAAATACTTTTGCTCTTTCTGCTTTATGGTGTTAGGAATTGTAACATTTGCTGGTGGAAGATTCTTTTCCATATAGTCTGTCTAATAGATATATAGTTATAGGGTCTTAGAAAAATGGAGAATGGATTGTTTAATTTTCGTTAGAATGCAGCTATCTGGTCCGTCTGGGCACCAGATATTTGTTCTCTTGATGGTAAATTTTTTTTTATTAAAGTTGGTACTGAAGATGGCATTGATAGCACCTGAGGTCTTTGTAGAAATAACTGGAACTGTGGCTGTTATAAACTACCTTTTTTTTGGATTGTTCGTATATACAGTCCCAGATATTTTAACTGCAATTTATAGTAACAGCTAAGCCTAAAAAGCAGAAACACATCATCAATTAAGCTGAAAAAAGTTGTCTTTCATTTTAAAGTTGTTAAACTTCCAAGCAGCTATCTTTAAACTGGTCCAGACATATATAGACAGTATTCATGTTCATGACTTTACATATTCATTAATTTTCTTTATTTTCTGTTCTAAGCATCAGATTTTAAATTTTAAAATGTCAAGACTGTTCATTAGAATTAATTCTCTATTAGTGTCTACCACAAGGTCACAGTCATAAGCTGGTTTTTTGTCCTTTACTCTGAATATCTAAAGAACAAGTTTGAAAAACAAAAGGAGTCATAGCATTACTTATAAGAAGGCCTTAATAAAGCTTCTGCATAGCAGTCTAAACTGATGTTAAAAAATAGCTTTAAAAAAGTTACAGAGAATGAAATAGGAAAGCAGTAAAACCAAATGAAGTGCATTATTTCACTCCAAGTCCACAATGTATCTGCAAGTTAAATATCATATTCAGTTATTGTTCACCTGTTCTCAAATAGCATTTAACAGACAGAGAAGGCAGAGAAAGCTGCTGAGAGGTACAAGAAGAATACAGAATTACTTCTATTCGAGGACAAATTAATAGATTAGGTCTCTCCAGTCAGGAAAAAAAAACAAATGACAGGAAAGATGATAAAAGTTTCTCATTTGAGAGTTACTTGGTGAGACTGGTTAGGAAAGTTTGTTTATTGTTTGCAGTACAGGAATATGTATGAATCTGGGGGTGATGAGTTAGAACAAAACAGAGGAGGCATTGCTTTACCTAATGGTCCTCAGAAATCTGCTTCCCACAGAGAATAGCTTTCCAGAAGTTGTTTTGAATATAAAAATTTTACCTGGGTTCAAAAGTTTATTGAATGAAATCACATAGGAAAATGCAATATTTGGCTTCTGCTCTTTCTGAGCCACAGAAAGCTGTTCTAGGGCTGGCAGGGTGTACGGGTATGGAAATCATTAGAAGCCTGCCTTGATCTGATACTCCTCAGATATCACTGCTAATCCAACTCAGAAATGGGACATGGACATAGATTTTTTACACTGATTTGGTAAAAAATATTTTTATATTTGTATGCAATATGTAATAGGAATATATAGAAGACATTTTACTGTTTCTTTGCTAAAAATGTCATCAAAATCTAAGGTTGTTATGTATAAGATTTTTTTCTTCCCTCAAGTGGCTAAGAAATGTATAAAAACATTAAACTTATTTGCTTTGCATATTGAATCCTAGTCTTTCAGGTCTTGTTTTTAAAAGTGTAATGTAAAACATACCCTTCCCTCCTCTTCTGTTGTCTCTGTAATTTGCATTGATTTGTCAATTACATAAACTGCACATTAATGTTATATTACAATGTTAGCTGTTTCATTATTCCACCTTTTTTTTCAATGAAATTGTGTTATTCCCTGGATATGAGTAAAAATAAATCACTGAAACTCTTTTACTAGGAAAATCTGATTCATTGTGTTTTCTTCACATGTATAATTTTTCCAGCAGTAGTTCATACCCAGATAGTCAGAGAGAAAATCTGAAAATAACCTGTCTCTGAAAATGCTTAGATTACCATGGATCAAAACAGTTATGATCCCTGATCCAGAGGAAAAAAAAAAAAGGCAAAAAGAACCCTTCACGTACATTAATGTTCAGCTTTGCCTTTGTTTATGATCTTAAGTACTTACACAAGATAAAGACGGATTTAAGTGTTTGCATAATCAGAATTATAGCATATCCTACTCCATAAACATCTTTTAAAGGGCTAAGAAAAAGAAAACAGTTTAAAAATTGCAAGAAAGGAAACAATCTTCCATCCATACATGAACATCCATATATACTAACATTGTAAGAAATGAATGTGACCAAAAAACCCCGGATAATTATTATAGAGTGATATTAGGCATCATTACGCAAAATCATTCACTTCCCAGTTTTTATTGATGCTTTTCTGAATACACAAAAACAAATTCTAAAAAGAAGCAAAATATTTGGCAAAAAGGACAGACAGAAATGGGAATAAACAAGAGTATCTCTTCAGGCTGTTGGGGTACAAATAGTGCTGTTGAATCTATGAGATCCTGCCAGAACATAATTGAATCTTTTTGGTGAATGTATCATTACCTCACGTAATATCGCAATAGTTTTCATACTCATCAGTTCTATAGTTATATTCTCGGCTTCTGTGTAAGAGGACTCATTTCATTGCAATTTTTTATTGTAGTTAGATTTATTTTAATTCTTTTTACATATCTTTTTTAACCAAGAACAGAATCAATGCATCAATGAAATTGCCAGTTTAAATCACAAATGTTGGCAGAGTTGAAAAGTTTATGATGAAGAAAATACACTAAAAACAGAAGAGATGTGGAGAGCAGGGTAGGAAAGCTGTGGGCCTTTATAAAAACACCTTTATAAACTTTGTTATTCCCTGCTTATATTCTAATTGTTCCTTGACTGATCCTCATATTTCTAATTATGTACCCTTTTCTGCCAGACAGTTCTGTGTATTTGCTATTCTACAGGTGAAAAGGTACTTTTTAACATCTACTCTGCATTGTTTTTCTTTCATTTCCACTTATACTTACTGAGCTTGTCATCTGAAATCATGTGGAAATAGTTTCTTTTGCAGTTATTAACCACTCCATTTAACAATGTGAGCACTTTAATACGGTCTGAGCACTTTAATACGGTCTTACTCTTTTGGAGTCATCTTTTCCTTTCTTTTGGTATGAATAGGAAATGACTTTTAAAGCCTCTTCAATTATCATTTTTAAGAGGGCAATGTTACTGTGAAATTTTTATCTTATCTACGTAAACACTATGCTGCACTGTGTTGGTTTGGCCAAAATCTAGTAATATAGCCCCTGAGAGAAAACCAGGTTGCAACCACCCTTCCCCCCACAGGGTTCGGGAAAAAAGAAATTTTTCCTCGAAGGAAAGTGAAAGAGATAAAAACTATTTATTTTAACAAACACACAGGAAAAGGATAATGATGCTAAATAATGGATTAAAACCCTCGCTATAGAGAGAAACCTGGGAAGATTTCAGAGTCCTTCTGTAGGTGTGGTCTCTCTCCTCCTCGGAGCTGGTCGGTGAGGGCGTGGGCCCACCCCCGGGCCTCGGGGAGAAAATTCTCCTGATGTGTTCTGATGTTGTTGGAACAGTTCAGAAGAGAAGAAGGNGGCATAGAGCATGATAGGGGATACACATGATAGAGTCACCCCAAGACATGCACCTTCTCAAATATGTGGAAATATGAAAGTGCTGTGATGACAAATCACTCTGATTAATCAAAGATGTAATTAACATCCTTTCATATATTAAAGCACTCATCATTAGCAGGTAATCTAATCAATGAAACAAAGAGGTGGGGTTTTTTCTGATTAATTGGAATTATTTCCCCCATATTCTTATTATCTAAATTAATGATTGAGTTAATAATAGTTTCAATTATTAGGATAAATAATTCTGAAGATAAAAGCTTTACTACAAAGGCTGAGAAATGTTTAAAACACTTAAAACATTTATTTTTTTTCTGTTAATCGTTGGAAGGCACGCTATTATTTGAATGTAAAGGACTAAATGATTGCACAAATAGACTTCTGCTTACAAACAGTAAGGGAAAAAAAAGTAAAATCAGAGTAGATTTAAAACAAAAATTAATCTCAGAATCACAGAACAGGTAAGGCTGGGAGGAATCACTGGATGTCACTTAGTCCAGCCTTTCCTACTGAAGTACATTCACCTAGAGCAGATTGCACAGGTTTGCATCCAGGAGTATTTTGATGGAGAAAGTGACTCCACAACTGCTCTGGACAGCCTGTTCCAATGCTCTGTCATGCTCAAAGTAAAACAATTTTTCCTCATATTCATATGGAATTTCCTGTGTTACAGTTTGTGCCTGTTACTCCTTGTCCTGTCACTGGGCTCTTCTGAAAGGGTCTGGTCCCATCCTCTTGGCACCTGCCATTAAGTTATTTGTATTCTCTGATGATGTCTTTCTTCTCAAGGCTGAAGAGGCCCAGCTCCCTCAGCCTTTCCTCATGAGATGCTCCAGTCCCCTACACATCTTTTTTGCCCTCTGCTGGACCTGCTCCAGGATCTCTCTGTCTCTCTGGTACTGAGGAGCCCAGAACCGGACACAGCACTCCAGACTGTGGCCTCACTAAGGCTAAGTAGAGGGGCAGAATCACCTCCCTCACCTGCTGGCAAAGCTCTTCCTAACGCAGCTCAGGATCTCATCGCCTTCTTGGCCACAGGGCCACAGTGCTGGCTCATGGACAGCTTGTTATCTCCTAGGACCCACAAGTCCTTCTCCACTGAGCTGCTTCCCAGGTCAGCTCCCAACCTGTGCTGGTGCATGGGGTTATCTTCTCCAGGTACAGGACCTTACATCCGTCTTTTTCGAACTTAATTATATTCTCTTCTGCCCAACTTCCTGTCTTGTCCAGGTCTCTCTGGATAACAGCACAGCTTTCTGGTGTGTCAGCCACTCCTCCCAGTTTTGTATTATCAACAAACCCAAAACAGGGTACACTCTGGCGCAACTGTCTGCTCAGTTGCTCCAACTGCTCTTCCTTTTCTGAGGAATAGTAACTATGAAAAGATGAACTACGAGCAGGATAGAGATAACAATTTAGCTATTGTGAGTGGGTTGCTGTGGGTGAGGGGAATCTGAAGGGGTGCTAAAATTACTACTATTATCAACAAAGTGAGATTAAAATTGTAGATGGTATTTCATGTGAACTGGGACACCTAAGGATTAAATTAGAATGTTTCTAACTAGTAAAAGGAGATGAGCAAAATAAAACGCCACAGTTCTTCTGGAAAATATTTAATTAAATTGTATTTAAAGTTATGACCCTCTCTGCAGTCCAGCATGGTAGAAGGATATGGTTTAAAATAACTGCTAAAACTAAAAGCAAAACATATTTCCCTCAGACTGTCCAAAACTCCTGATAAAATTTTCAAATTAAAAATTAAATTTTAGTTTCTGGACATGCTATACTCCATGCTATGAAGCATCAGTTTACTTCACACGTTTGTCAAGAGCACCATAATGAATGTTCACTGTGAAATAATGTTAAAAGTCACTAGAACTAGGAACACAATTGCAGTTCTTGTACTCTGTTTTTAATCATGATGACTCTAAAATTAAAATGCAAATTAGGACTAATTTAAAAAAAATTATATAATGACATTCAAAATATGAAAAAAGATCCACATAGAAATCTATTACTATTGCCTCCAATTCCTTTTCAGGAAGTAAAAGGGGAAGGATAAGGTGAAGAGGAAGACAAAGGGAAAGCAACATTTAATAAAACTAGCTAGGCATGTAATTTCTATTTTGCATAGTTCATCTGATATCTAAGCAAAATTTTCAGATTATTCCTTTTTTTTTAATGATAGAGGGTAAATCTAGCTTTAATGATTCAGTCTCTCTTATGCCTTGGGGTATGCTAGCTTGTGGGTTTCATACTTAATGGTTATTGTCTGCATAGCCTTATTTGACAAGCAATACCAGAATGTTCAGTGGAAAAATTTTGCAACTGATTACTGAAATAATTAAAATTTAGCATTTTCAATAATAATAAATTTTATACATAAACTTATTTTGCATCATTTAATTGTCTTTTTATTCATGTTGTATTAATATTAGACTTAAGATCTAATATATATTTAATAACAATTTAAGGATTCCTTTTCAAAATCAATAACATCCTTGTTTTATTCCAGTCTATTTATTAACTACTTCATGTTCACTTATGTATTCAGTCACTAGAAAGATTTTCAGGCTGTGTGTCTCTTCAGACAAGGAACTTTCCTGTTTGTGTAATTATAAAAAGCTGTTGATAAAAAATGTGTAATGATTTTATTAAATATTCTTCTTGAAAGAGAAATAATGAAGCAAAGGTGGAAGGGAAAAAGAGGCAGAAAATCCTGGCAAAAGCAGGAGGAACAAATGGGCAAAATACTGGAGGAAGTCAGTATCATAGCAGTTCAGACCACAGGATTAGCCACAGAGTTAAATCCTTGGTATATATTAGAAAGTGGAAAGAGGCTGGTCCACACACAATACTATACCATGGGCAGGTTTTTTATAGTTCATTTAGAGAGGAGCAATACTGGTCAGAGTTGGTTTACTTGTTAATAAGAATCTTGATGAATCTTAAATACAAGGTAAGTATGTATGCATTTCATCCATGATATAGAATACACAAGTAAAAATTTCTTTTTTCAGTTCTTCCACCTACAAATACAGAAAGGAAGAAACTTAGGCCTCCTTAAACTCAATACCAAAATATCTTATTGAACAAAAAATTATTAATTAGATTAGTATCATCTATTTTTGCTAAAATTTGTCAGTCTAGATTATAACTTTTTAATTTTCTGAAGTTTTGAGGTTTGTTTGTTTATGCTTGTCATTGTAGTGTTCAGGATTCCAGCACCTCCCTGAAGCAGATGTACAGATATGTTTTTCATAGGTGAGTACTGCCTTGCATCCTGAGGAGTAGCAAAGAGGGCAAAAAAAGAAAAAAGATGGAGCTGTCCTAAAAAATTTTACCAACAGGAAAAAAATTACTTATGAAATCCTAACCTGTCTTTGTAGAAATTTGTCATTACATTGTGAGTTCAGTTAAGTCTTGGAGTAATCCGGGTGGATTACAATTAAACTACATCTGGAGTAATTCCTACTCAGCATGAACAAGACTGAAGGCAACAAGCAACAGCTGTTCTACATTGCAACTTTCTACTAACGTTACTGTATTTTTAGGACATTATAAATGAACAGCTTATACACAGTTGTACCACACAAATTCCTACTACTACTACGCTGAGCAAAGTGGTCCAGCTTAAAGTAATACTTATTTGAGTACTATTAATATTCCAGTATTCTTATTTTTAAGCTTTTGGCATTTTATTTCCCTGGAAAACTCAGGTTCTTTTATACTGAGGGTTCTTTTCTACATGTGCGTGTTGAGACATTGACTGAAAGAAGAAAATTCAATTTTCTTTATCACTGAAGACAAAATCTCTTAAACCATTTAGGCACGAAGTGCAACTCTGATCTAAGGTAAAGGTAATACAGAGAGAATTTGATACTTACTTCATATGATTAAAGTCAGAATTCCTTTAAAGTCCCTGAAATCCATGGAATGTTCTGATTTTAATATTTATGCAAAATCTGTAGTGCAATGAATTTCTTTTTTAAATTTTTAATTTTAATTTTTTTTTTTAATTAAAGTAATTACTTATTATTTAACAAGAATTCTAGCATCTTCTGTAACTGAAATGTTTGGTAAAAGAGGGATTATACTGGACTGTGCTGCTGAAGAGGGCTCCAAAAGTGAAAAATGTTAGAAGGCTTGGAAGGAGTATGTAAACCTGGTAACTGAAAAATGATGTCTTTACTATAAGTCCATGAAGATGAGGTCTAACTTGGGGTCTAACAAGTATCTTTTGTCATTTCCAGATGTTTTGTCCGTTGCCTTTCAAGGAGTTTATGACTGATTACCTGTTTATCACACAAACTGGCTTAATCTCTAGACTGTGACACGAACAGTAGTATTTCTTATGTGACAGTGTTTTACCAAGGAGAAAACATAGAATTTCTGAAGGGTTGCTGGAATCACTTCTTTTTGTGGATCAATACAACAGCAAATTAATTGCTTTGGATAAAAACAGGAGGTTGAACTACTTGCGATATATTGCTTGAAGATTGCTGGGTTTTACGACATGAAATATGGTTGGTAAAAATGCTAAAAATGTCAGCATATTTTAAGGGGGGTGGACATCTCAGACACAAACCTCTGAAGATTCCTCAGCATCTGTAATAGAATAGGAGTTGCAGACTCATCATATTCTGCATGAAATAAAAAATGGAAAATGGAAGTGGAGGATTATAATTTGGCAGGCTTTATCATAAACAATTTCAAAACAGATGTAGTGTGGAGAACCCCAAGTTGTACAATCCTAATCAGTTTTCTTTCAGGCACTGAAGAAGGTTATATCCCACTTCATCTTGGACTTATATAGTACAGATATCTGAGTATGAGGCAGCCAAGCCTCTTCATAGCTGATGCTGGATTTTTAACGGCTATCATCATCAAAATAACCCAAGTGTCTGTATGAGAAGAAGAAAATACAATCTGATGCTTTTTACATTCAGAGTGTCTTATGTTTTTTAGTATTTACTTTACAAAACAGTAAATGTTTAATTACGCCAATTATGTTTGATTATATTATTGACTATGAGAAAAGCTTACATATATGTAAATGCTAAGATAGATATATAGATAGATAGATGAGTCATATATACCTCAACCAGAGATTTTTTTCAAGTTGACTTCTGTGTCTTAGGTTGCTATCCAAGATCTTAGAAGCACTGCTTCCTTCTCCAGCAGCCTATTCCAGCAGGAATAAAATGAGTAAAGGAGTTATATTGAGTGGGAAACAGAGTAGTGCAAAGACCATCATACCTATTTAAAACAAGACAAAAAACCAAACAAACCAAATCCCACCCCCCCAAAAAAAAATTCCCCACCAAAATTGGACTGAGCTAAAATTTAAATAGCAGTCACATCTTAGAATGTCAGGAGCATGACCATAAAACTGAAGAAGAAATAGAGCCAGCTGCTATGTACAACAGATCCATCCACTGTACTGCAGAGAGAGCTAATATTAGCACTGTTGGCATGAGCAAGACACTGACATTTCATCTATGGAAAATTAAATACTTTTGGGGCTTCTTTTATTGACTAGAAAAGACTGCCACACAGGCGTTTTCTAGGATGCAGCCAATATAAGTCTGATGGATTTTTCCCTGTATATGAAAAAGAAAATCAAAAAAATTCATGGAAGAATGAACCTGAAGCAGGAAAGAATCCAGTGCTCACCACACAAAGCTTGATTTCACAAGAGAAAAAAGAAGAAGAAAAAGAGGAGGGGAGCAATGACAGTACGCATAGGTTTTTAACACATAAGATGAAAAAGTCTTAGTGGGTTGACCTTGGCTGGATGCCAGGTGCCCACCAAGCTGCTCAGTCACTCCCCTTCCCAGTGGGACAGAGGAGAGAAAATAAGATGGAAAACAACTTGTAGGTTGAGTTAAGTCAGTTTACTAAAGCAGAAAGAGTGAAAATTTGCATACGTATAATCAAAAAAACCCCAAAAAAACGCTTACTCTCTACTTCCCGTCAGTGAGAGCCATTCAGCCACTTCCCAGCAAGCTTCAGCACATGTAGCAGTTGCCCAGGAAGGCAAACACTGTAAATAACAAATACCCCACCCTGTTCCTCCTGCTTTCCTTAGCTTTTATATCCCAGCTGACATCATATATTATGGAATTGTTTAATTTGGGTCAGCTGGTCTAATTGTGTTCCCTCCCAGCATCTTGCCTGCTCCAGCCCCTTGATGGGGGATAGGAGGAAACGTTAGAGAGCCAGTGCTGATGCTGTGCCAGCGCTGCTCAGCAGTACCCAAAGCACTGGGGTGCTATCAACACCTTTCCTGCTACGAGTGCAAAGCACAGCACTAAGAGGGCTGCAATGGGAAAATGAGCTCCAACTCAGCCAGACCCAACACAGAAGTAAAAGAGCCTATTTGGCAGGTGTAAAGAATATTTTAGGTTGAATAATAGTTCAACAGCATGGGAACCGTTAACAGCGAAAGAAATACAGACACGAGATGATAGCAAGTTATTTACAGTGTTTCTTAAGGGATAGTGGACATAGCTTCAGAATAAAATCAATTATTGTTTGACAAAGCTGTTGGAGATTGCCATCTCCAAAATCTTCAGGACCTAGGCAAGTTCTGAATCTCCAGTCTGGTGGAAGGGAGGCTGCTGCCATCCCTTAGTGCAGGCAGTAGACAGACAGCTTGTTCCCATGGGCTGGGTCATAGTCCTTGAATGCCCCAAGGAGCAGCCAATTCAGTGTCCTCAGTTCACTGAGCAAGCCGCTGGGGTTGCTCTACCTCTTATTGTCTCTCTGACTCTGACCAGGTCTTTGTTTAATGTAATTATCATGTTATCAGATAACCTGACAAAGGTTATAGAACACTTATTCAACACAAGTAGACACAGTCATGCAAACTAAGGTGGTGACAAAATCAGCAGGGTTAATAAATATTGTTAACAAGAGGCACACAAGTTGATTGCAGAGCTGATAGGCATGACTTTTGCTGCTGCAGAGGAGAGGAAAAGGGAGACCACAGCCAGGAGGAAAAGGGTGAGGGCATTTAAAATACATATACAAACTTAAAATACACTAAAAATTAAACATTTATAATAACATGCAGTGATGGCATCTTGAGTTAGAGAACAAAATAAACAATTTATATTCTAAAATATACTAAGGAACAAAAGAAAAGTACATAGAATTTAAAAATTTTGGGGCACATCACAGGGATGATGCTGCTAATGGTAATAAGGTTCATGCTTTTAAGAGTGTTTACTTCTCCCTATAGCAGAATGCAAAGAGCTGCTAAGTAATTTAATGTTTCAGTGAACCATACCACGATGTATTCTCTGAATAGTGAGGAGGAAGAGAAGAAACACCATTTTTTCTTGCATACATTTTCAGAAGAACTAAACAAACAGACAAGTACTTGACAGCCTTTGCATATGACAAATTTTAAAGCAAAAGGACATCAATTGGGGGGTAATATGTGTATTATATAGTGTTAAAACTTGCTTTATGGTACTGATTCTGTTTCCTTTATTTTCTCCCCTCCCCTGATGGACTGTAAGTTCTTCTTCCCATACAGACACTTAGGTTATTTTGATGATGATAGCTGTTAAAAATAAAAGAAATAGGTAGTTTTGGGCTCTTAGAATATACTAAAATAGAACAGGTACCTGTGGATACCACAACTTGTATTATTGTCTTTTGTTTTCGTCTTCCTTACTTTCTGTTCTATCAGGTAAGCAAAATACTTTTAAGGGAAGCATAAGAAATTATATCACATTAAGAATCCATGTAACCATGTTAGAATTTAGGACCTTTACTGAGGGAATTCCAGCAAAACTGATTTACAGTATCTTAAGGAGAGGAACTGTGTATATATGTAATGTCAAAAATATTTTAACACAGGAAAAATTTTTAGTTAACAGGGTGTTAAGGCTAGTTCAAAAATATGATTCTGGTATTTTCCAGATTTTATAGAAATTATTAGATATCAAAACTCTCTATTTTCAGAAATGTTCATCTAATGAAAAAGTTTATGCAAAAAGTAAAGCACTTTTTGTTTGATGTGTAGGACATTTAAGCAAAAAATCAATAATCTGCTTAGAAAAAAGCATTTTTTTTTTAATAAGCCATACAAAATGATTTAAAATAAAAAGAAAGTTCTCTGCTGCAGCAAATTACTTCTAATAAGCATTACATGAAACAAAAGAAAACTAAAAGCATTTTTAGTTCTACTACTTAGAAAAAAAATTCAAAGATAAAGCCATAAAGAGCACAATAAAAAGCATAGACAAAATTAATTATTTTTGTTTGCTCAGTATCTTGATTGCCAATAAAATTTAATGCTCAACAGCATGTCAAACAAACAAAAAACCCTCAGAAATTATACACAGGCATTATTTTCTACTGTAGATGCAGAAAATTACTCTAATGATTAGAAATTGAGATTTCAGAGTAATACTTTATATACACTGTTGTAAATTTCTGGAGAGAAGTCTTCTAAAACTGTTGTTAAATTGCAAATAATTTTATACATGAAAGATTAAAAACAATACAACAAAAAAATACCATATTTTAATGTGTTAAGCCAAATACTGGGATGAGAGGTGCATACTTTCTCTTTCAATTGTACTTACTGTGGTGTCTAAATTTACAGGTGTTGGCAGGTAAAAATGTTACTGTGCCAGGAAACCCATAAATTTGCTCTCTGAGTTACAGTAGTTTGACCCTAAACTCTCAATTTTTCTTTGGCCAGAAGTAAGAAAACTAATGATAAACTGATTCATGAAGTGACATTGGAAAAATAGATTAAAATCATGCTGAAAAACCCCTGTTGCCTTGTTTTTACTCTATCAAACCAAATACGTTGTGGTGATTTTTCAGTGACACTCTTATTCCTCAGATTTTATCATCAAAGAATTTTTGAAAGCTCACTAAAAACTGATTATGACTGTTGTTCCAAAGTACTGAAAACTCTCAGTCAAATGAGCATGGATCACTTGGACCATTGCATCATAACAGCCGTGTAGTACTGAACCAGCAACTTCACAGAAGCCCATGTCATATTATCACCCCAGGGAAGAGCCAGTAAAATCATGTAAAGATATTCAGTAGCATACCAGAACTAGAAATAATAAACCTATATCACAATAAGACAGAGACAGAAGATAGGATTTTCTGCCTGCCAAGCATCGTGAAGTCATTCATAGAGTAAATGTAGTTAGTCGACAAACAGATGCCTATAGATTTGATATTATCTAATCAAATTCAGATGTGATAGTTGTTCATGGGGATGAAAAAAGTACAGAAAAAAGTGTCTGATCTTCTCACACAGACCTTCTCAACATTTATTTTATTAATATTGTTAGCCCTGATTCAAGACACCAGGGTTAAAACATATCTTTCTTAAAACTATCATTGAAGTCATGGATCTGTGAATTCCCTTGAACCATCCATTCTCAAGTCACTTTGCTGTCCTTCACTTTTTCCATCAATTTTTTTTCCTTTTTCTTTCATTGGTCAGGAAATCCACAAAGGAACTCTTAAATCTTCATTATTTTGAGTACTTTCACATTTGCTGTGATTTTTATCCAGTTGGTTGAAAAACCTAACAATTTGTGCAAAATAAAGGATGTACTATGGATTATTTTACTGCTTCTGTCATGATCCTTTTCAATGTACATTTCATAGTCTCATGTTTGCTTTTTTATTGTCCATGCTTCTTTTCTCTCCATCCTATTAATTTTTCTTTAATACCAACCTCCATTCATATAGCCTTTTCCTAATTTTGACACAACTCTTAAATCTAGTGAGGTGGCGTTTTTTCCAGTTTTTTTTATTGTTTTAGAAGGTCTTGCTATCCATTTTCTTTCAATTTTTCTAAATATTAGCCTCCACTCAACACCTACCTTATCATTTCCCAAAACTTCTCGCCTTTTACAAGGTAATTCTCATTTTCTTCATTCCTACTTTGCTTTCTTTCTGTTAATTTCTTTTGCATTTTTATGCAAATATATTTTAAATTATTCTTTATTTCTCCAAGCAAACATTTCATAATTGTTTTTATTTCATATTTGTAGCTCTGTGTCTGAGGACTGTCTTCATTATTTAGGGATCTATCTTGCTTTTAAGTAAAAAACTATAAATATTGTCTTCAGCATGAAATCAGATGCTCATGCTCTTTTCTGATGCCTACTATAGTTTTCTGCATTCTTTTTGGACATATGAAGATATTTTCTATATTCCTCAAGAAATCTGGTTCCACAGGGCTCATCAAAGACATTTACCTGAGACAAAAGGGTTTTAATAACTGTACAGATCTGGAGAGACTTTTCAGCTGTGGGATTCATGGTAATATAATGGAAGAAAAACTTATGTGAGCCCTATCCCACTTTGCAAGTATGATTTAAACTTCTGACATTTTTTTAAAATTTCTTACTTTTACAGACAAATTAAAAATGTGAATTTATAAATATAAATTAAAAATTGTGTTTCTGGACTCAGAGACAGTCAGATACTTTTAAAATGCACTAAGCAAGGAAAGAAGAAAATTAAGGAACTGTGTAAAAAGAAGAAAGAAAGAAGAGAAACGGAAGGGAAGAAGAAGGGAGGGAAAGGGAAGGGAGAGGGAAGTGAATGGGAAGGCAAGGGGAAAAGAAAGAGAAGGGAAGGGGAATAATAGAAGCATCAAGATTTGAAAAGACCCAGAACTGGACACAGCAGTCGAGGCGGGGTTTCACAAGTGCAAAATACAGGGGGATGGTCACTGCCCTGGTCCTGCTGGCCTCACTGTTGCTGATACAGGCCAGATGCCACTGGTCTTCTTGGCCACCTGGGCATGCTGATGGCTCATGTTCAGCTGGCTGTCAATCAGAACCCCGAAGTCCTTTTCTGCTGGGCATATTTCCAAGGACTCTTCTCTCAGCCTGTAGCGTTGCCTGGAATTGTTGTGACACAAGTGCTGACTTAGTACTTTGCGTTATTGAACCTCACACCCTTGGCCTCAGCCCACTGATCCAGATCTGAAANAAGGAACTGTGTAAAAAGAAGAAAGAAAGAAGGGAAACGGAAGGGAAAAAGAAGGGAGGGAAAGGGAAGGGAGAGGGAAGTGAATGGGAAGGCAAGGGGAAAAGAAAGAGAAGGGAAGGGGAATAATAGAAGCATCAAGATTTGAAAAGACCCAGAACTGGACACAGCAGTCGAGGCGGGGTTTCACAAGTGCAAAATACAGGGGGATGGTCACTGCCCTGGTCCTGCTGGCCTCACTGTTGCTGATACAGGCCAGATGCCACTGGTCTTCTTGGCCACCTGGGCATGCTGATGGCTCATGTTCAGCTGGCTGTCAATCAGAACCCCGAAGTCCTTTTCTGCTGGGCATATTTCCAAGGACTCTTCTCTCAGCCGGTAGTGCTGCCTGGAATTGTTGTGACACAAGTGCTGACTTAGTACTTTGCGTTATTGAACCTCACACCCTTGGCCTCAGCCCACTGATCCAGATCTGAAACCTGTACAGATTTCTCCGCAGAGCCTTCCTATCTTTCAGCAGAACAACACTCCCACCCAGTCTGGTGTCTTCTGTGAATTTAATGAGGGTGCACTCGATCCCATCTTCCAGATCATTCATAAAGGTATTAAACAGGACTGGCCCCAATACTGAACCTTGGGGAATCTCAGCAGTGACCCTCCACCAGCTGGATGTAGAACAATTCACCACAATTCTTTGGCTGTCCAGCCAGTTTTTAACCCAGTGAAGAGAGCACCTGTCCAAGCCATGGGCTGCCAGCTTTTCCGGGAAAATACCATGGGAGACAGTATCAAAGGCTTTACTGAAGTCCAGATAGACAACACCTACAGCCTTTCCTTTATCCACTAGGCGGGTTACCTGGTCATAAGTAGATCAGGATGGTCAAGCAGGATCTGCCTTTCCTAAACCAGTGTTGGCTGGGCTTGGTCCCCTGGTTGACCTGTATGTGCCATGGGATTGTACTCAAGGTAATCTGTTCCATAGCCCTTCATAGCATCAAGGTCAGGCCGATAAACCTGTAGTTCCCCAGATCCAACTTCCAGTCATCTGGAACCTTCCCCATATACCATGACTGATAATAAATAATGGTGAGCTCTTCTGCTGACTCCCTCAGTATCCCTGGGTGAATTCCACCCAGCCCCATATACCATTCCAACCTTCTGACAACCTAAGTGTCACAGCAGGTCACTGACTTCTTCCTCTTGTTTTACAGGGGGTCTATTCTGCTCCCTGTCCCTGTCTATCAGATCAGGGGGTTGCTTGGCCTGAGGACAACTGGTATTTTTCTTAAAGACTAAGTCAAAGAAGGCACTAAGTACCTCAAGCCCTTTTCTCAGCCTTGGTAACAATATTCCTCTCCTTGTCCAATAAAAGAAAAGTGCAAGATGATGTGTCTCTTGGCTCTCATGTTTCACCCTCTTCAGAGTTATCACTAATCAAGTTCTTCACCGCATCATCATCTCTCCTTTGATTTTCCTCCTGGCACACTAATTATCATCTATTACAAATGTAAATCAAGCTTGTAGCACTGAAGTATACTTAACATGTTGCATATACATGAATTGCAATATTTTATCAAGGATGCTCACTCCTAAAAATAATTTGTATGTAACATTTAAAACCTGCTCTTGGCATTTTAAGGACTCTTCTTCAGTAAGTTCTGCAGAACCCAGGGAGCAAATGGAACAGCTAGGGGGAAAAATAAGCCCCTCTCACTCTTTTTTAATGAGGATATGCAGAATATTGTCATTTCTCTCCCTAGCAAGATGCCATGCTGAGAGATGGAATAGAGAGCTGTTGTCTAAAAATGTTGTATTTCTTTACAGGAAGTTTTAAAAAACCCTCTTGGCTTTTTCAAGCCCTTAATAAAAGAGCAAATAGCTCAAGTCTTTACAGTCACAAGTGCAAAGCTTTCTATATCACGGATGAAACAGGATTTTTTTCAACTCAACGTGTTTCAGGGGCTGTAAAATGCATCCCTTGTCATTACTGCAGAGGTTCTACAATTTTGTCTACTGATTTCAAAGTTAGCAGGACCATATTTCAAAAATAGTCAGTGATATGTAGTTAGGAACTAGTTGCTTATTTCACCATTCCAAATGTTATTTAATTGTATCTTGAAAAAATTCAGTGTACTTGAAAATACTAAATAACAAATACCTTAAAGAAGCATGAAATTACATTAAATTACTCTGTAATACAGGTTCGTATGTTTTTATATTAATAGCTCATATTTTGTTTTCTTTGGAATTTTTAGGGCATTTTGTAGTTGAACAGACACATTTACTACGGTTTATTGAGAAATTCTTTCTTCACAGTCCAAAATAATGGAAATTTGTCTGCTCAAAAAATGACAGGATGTTACCATTAGACATATACAGGATAATTCACTCACGGGGGTTCATTTTTGTTAAAAATTAAAGATGGTCCTAAGATCTGTTTTTATAATCCTGACCTGTCCCAGAGTTCCTGTTTGGCCTTGGACAAATCCCGGTGAGCTCCATGGTAGCACCAGTTAAGCTTTGGTTTTGCTAAACCTGAGTTAATAACCGTTATTTTAAAGAAAGTTTTCATTTTCTCGGGAAAATTCTTTCATAATTATGCAGGCCACACTTTGATTTTTCTCACACCATCTAGTGAGTCAATCACACTGACTTAGATGAAGATTACATTAGATCAGCCTATCTGATCAAAATTTAGAGAAATATAAAACCTTCTGTAGTGCCAGATGAAAGGTTAGGTTATTCACTGGCTAGTGGATCCACTGTTTGGATAGGAATTTAGGAAATCTGGCTGATTATAAGCAGCCTTATGGCCTCTTTCCTAAGCTCATGACTACCTGAAATTTCGGAATGTCACGCTCCTCTATCCTCACTTTTGTAAACTACTGTTTTGAAGTCTCACAAATCAGGGAACCTAGGAATTTGGCCATTCTTAGCAGGGTGTTTTCAAAGTCACAGGACTGGCTTCTTAAGAGAACACCATATTCAGCTGGCTGGGGGGGAACTCAGACCAGAGGGACGTCCCAGTTACCCTGCTGAGATGCCTATGTACAAGACTCAGGTGGCCAGGCATAGGAAGACAGATTTTTTTCTGCGTAACATGGAAAGGGACACACATGGTGGAGGTTTTCAGGTGCCTTTTCATATGACTACTTACACATTTTACCCCCCACATTTTATCAAATAAAATGCACAAGCAAAATACACAGAGGATTAAGAGAAGTGTTGTGCTCTTTGAGAAGATATTTTATCCTTGAAACAGGAAATAAAAAACCCCAAACTTCTTTATATAGTCCATCAGTGGTAAACCTTTATTTCATTAAGACAGGAGTTTTGCTCTGAGGAGAAAGTCATGGTTGTTGGTAGACTCTTCCTCAAGTGCTCACTACATATCATGTCGGTGCAAGTTTTGAAGAGAATAGTCAGCTCTATTAATTAAAATTCAGTCCTGCGGATATGCTTAATTTAAAATGCCTTAGAAAATTATGCGCAGTTGGTTCATGTCCACAGATTTCTAAGAACTTCTTTGTTACACAGCTGCTGCAATTTTTATTTCTATTCAATGATTTCTTTCATAATAAACTCAAGCTTTTAAAGCAATTTGGTAAAATTGTAAAATGTAAAAGGAGTGTAGCCCTCATAAAAATGCAGTGATAATAAAGAAAATTGCTGTGAATGATGTTCTGTCACGTAGGTGATAAAAAGGAATTAGAACCAAGTGCTCCATCGATTGCTAATATAATCACAGAATCACCACTCTGCACTCTGGAAAGTAAGCAGCTGACAGTCTGGTTAAATCAGTATCATTATATAATTAGTATTTTTGTACCTTTAAATGTGAAGCAAACACAACTCTAATTTAAGGCATCAAGAAGTGAAAACCAAAGATTGTGGAAGGGTCCTAGAGAAAAACTTGAGATCCTGTCTCACAAAAGATTGTTCAGTCTTGCAGAAATTTTCCGTTTGGCATACTAGCCGCCCAGAACCCTTCAGCATCTATGAGTCTTGGGGTGTCTTGTGAAAGGAGCCTGACATGTCTGTATTGAAGTCCTGGAAGAGCTTCAAGCTCCTAAATCCTGATGGGTGCCCTGCCTTGACTTTGTATCACTGTGACAGCCAGGCGTGCAGCAGCCCTGCCTCCCAGGTCTGCTATGACAGATGGGAATTGTGAAGGGCAGGCCACAGCAACCTCATGGTGTCCTGCAGTCAGGGTCCAGGATAGTTCTCCAGAAGTTCAGAACTGTGTCTCCAGTGGACTTTTTTTGTTGATCAGCTGTTTTCTTCCCTGCTGTCTTATTTTTTTGTCAGAGTAGTACAAGCTTCCTGGGAAATTGTGGAATATTTTATGGAGAGAAATGGAAAATTCTGCATGTGATTTAAAGTTGTTCTATAAAAATTGGTGGAAAACATATCATAAGTAGTACAAGATAAGAACTCCGCATTTACAAAAGATTGCTCTAGTCATTATAACAGGTCTTGCCTGTCTCTTACCTCCAAGATCCTGAGAAATGGGATTAATATGAGTAGAATTTTTGCTTCCCAAACTGTACAAATACCTAAATTCTACCATGTTCTTTACTAAAGCTGTATCTTCATCTAGAAAGCATATTTTAGATGCCATTATATTCCAATACTATTTGACTCTTTTTTATTCTTATTTCACGAGGGAACTTACTTAATTTTTTATGTATAGAAAGAATTTTGCAAACCTTCCTTCTGGAATATCCATGGTAATCTACTCAATGTCATTACTAAGGACACTATTGCTTAGAGACACATTGCTTTCCGATTTAAAGAATCTGCAAATGTAATGTGATATTTAAAAAATACAGCACAGCTTGCCTTTTCTTAATGCATTTTATTTTACAAGTGAGCATTGACATAACCACTCAGCTGGCACTGTCATTTGTCTCCTATCAAATAAATTGTGATCAGCAAAACAGCTTTCATTACACTGACATGAAACCACATATACTGTATTTTTAGCTACTGAAGTATGTATTCTATTGGCAAGGCATATGTAATGTAAACTAGAATCTTTATAGCTAAGGATTTACCAGTATTACTGCTTTATAGGCTTCTACTCTTCTAAAATGAGGGGTTTTTTCTTACTATGTTTTTTTGTTCCAGGTTTTCGATTTCAGTCGCATTAAGAAGAAATGTAATTCCTGCTCCCTCTTGATTTGTCTTGCAAATGACATAACAAAAAAAAAGGACTTACATCAGGTAAAGACAATGGTCATGTTTGATATTAATTTAAGCAATCTCACTGTTTCTTAAATATGTGGTGTGTCTCTGAAATGGCCATATTAGAAGGCAGCAAGACGAAAGGTCAACCTGCTAAAAGGAAATGGACTATTAATACCTTGTCAAACTTCTGGTGTTTCTGTCTTTTCTGCCATGATACAAGCCTGGAAAGTAAATTGCTGAATAAACTCGTGAAACTATTCCAAATCTTCGCACTGAATGCGACTGTTTGACAAGAAAGTGAGAATATAATGAAGATTCATAATCTTAGAAACAACAGTTTTGATTTTGAAAGATTAAACATTTTCAAAATAGGTCAAATAGCTTCACAGTGCATTTTATAAATGTAATGAGTTGTGCAGAAGTGGAGAAGAATTACTTATGATATATCACCTACTACCTTAGAATCACCCCTTATACCCCTATGACAACTGGACAATCAGTGACATAAAAGAGATAAGTTTGAGTTTACATTAAAGAGATAAAATAATGCATACAATAAAATCCTATAATTTTTATAGAAAATGAATTAATTCAATATGAAAAGTTGTCCATTGAAAAAAATGTAATCACAAACTAGAATTTTAATTGAATTTTGACTCTACAAACCAAGACTTAAAAGCAAAGTGTGCTGTCTCCTTCCATTACAACAAACAGCTCAGTAGGAGATAAGAAAAACAACACTTTTTTCCTTCTTCTCCCTGATTTTCATGTTTTGTTGATATGAACTGTTTCTAATATGGAAAATATTCCTTCTTAAATATATAACTGTACTCACCTTGCCTTTGACAAGACTAAGTAAGGTCCTTTTCCTCGTCTAAGCGTTCTGGATAGAAATAGATATGGTGTTGACCTCAAATGTCTCTAAGGAGAAGGTTATTCTGAAAACAAATCAGTGAGTATACTTTGTTATCAGGAGGTTAAGTCGTTCTTCATGCGCCCTGGAGAAGTTTTATTATGATTGTCATTTGTTTCAGACCTGGTTTAGGATGTATATTGACAAAAACTTATTAACTCTTCACGACCTCTTAAGATCTCTGTGACAGCAGCTACCAGTAAAAGCCCGTTTTATGATAGCAGGATAGTCACACCCTACTAAACACTAATTGAACTCTTGTTGACAGTCTGAACAAACACAGTGGCCACATTTCCTTCCCACCATCAATGTCTTTATCCTAGGCCTAAAGCACGGCCACAGGTAATGTTAATTGTGTAAAGCCACTGTCGAGTGTCTACAGTTTTTACTCTTTTGCTACAAATGAATGGTAGCAGGGTGGTGGAAAGTGGAAGCTATCTTTTGGAGATATTAAAATTTACTTTACAAAGGCAATCACTGATGAATGATATTTGCTCTTCACTGTTTTCCCAGCAAGACATAGCTGTTTTAATGATAGATTTATAACAGTTTAAGCACCTTTTTTTTGTGTGTAATAATCTTCTTGAGAGACTCATTGCCATACATCAGTGAGGAAGTCAAAGCTCTTCTAGGGCATTAGATACCATCAGCAGAAGTCTAGTTCTCACCTCTGATTCCCAAGTCCAAAAGTGAAATTCTTAGAGTGTAGTTTAGTAAACGGGGGTAAGTCGTGATTTTGTGTTTGGTTTTAGGTTGTTTGTGGGGTTTTTTAGGGGTATGGTGGTGTTTCCTTATGACTATTACAGTTTTTAGTGTACTAGAAGGTCTTCTGAGTGAATAAGTGAGTATTCACAGTGTTAAACATTTATGTTTGTAATCTTCAAATTAATTGTGTCCTTGTCACATATCTATCACAAAATCATTACTACTAAAACATATAATTTTTCATGAAAACTACAAAACCTTTATGGTAAAAAAGTAACATGTGTTCCTTATCACCACTAAACTAGAAGATGGGGTATTGCTGATCTAGTCAGTCTTCATCACATTTATT
This sequence comes from Rhagologus leucostigma, assembly GCA_013397725.1. Taxonomy (NCBI): domain Eukaryota; kingdom Metazoa; phylum Chordata; class Aves; order Passeriformes; genus Rhagologus; species Rhagologus leucostigma. The sequence continues at coordinate 817,463 of VZTD01005244.1, forward strand.
TCTAGCTATGGAAAGCTATGTTACAAAAGATTACACCACATTAAAGATTTTCTGGTTCTGAGCAGTGTATGTACCTCCTGTCTCTTTATGCCTAGAGCATCTGTTAATAGGAATGTTATCAACTCCAGCTGCCTAAAGGCAGATTGTAAGGAATGCATTTGCAAAGCAATCTGGTGCAGAAAATGTGCAGAATTTTCTGTGCTGTATCAAATCATATTTCTTCAGTTTCATTTCGAATTAATTTACCAATCACTACAGATAATGCAACAGTCTGAGTGCATGAAATTACAGGATACGAGTCAAGAAATAATACTTGGACTAGAAATGTATCACCTACCTTAAATATTTTAGTTATCTGTTTTTTTCCCTAAACAGTCCCATTCTGTAAACAAGACTATTCAGATCAGAAAATCTTTGATTTATTTTTATGAAGATGACAATAAATTTGTCTGGGGATGGAACCAGTCAATATGGTGGAGGTCATGCAGGTGCTGCCATCCAGAGGAACATTGACAGACTGGAGAAATGGGCTGAGAGAAACCTCACGAAGTTCAGCATGGCACAATGCAGAGTCTTGTTGCATGTAGGGAAGACCCCTTGGCAGTACAGACTGGGCAGTGATAGACTAAGGAGCAGCTTTGGCAAAGAGACCCTGAGGGCCCTGGGGGACATTGAGCTGAGCATGAGCCAGCAGTGTGCCCTGACAGCAAAGACAGCCAGCAGCATTAATGAAAACACAGTCAGCAGGTCCAAGGAAGTGATTATTCACACCTTTTCTCAGAGCTAATGACACAGATTCTAATTACTGTGTCCTGTGCAGGAAAGACATCGATAAGCCACGAGGGCAGTCGAGATTGGATCACTTGCCTTATGAAATGAGGCTTAGGGACCAGGGCTTGTTCAGCCTGGAGAAGACATGCCTGTGGGGCTCCTAATAAGAGCATGTATTTGCCCGTGGGGAAGTCAGAAAGGAGACAGAGCCATGTCCTTTGATAGAGAATCATGGTATCATGTAGGTTGGAAAAAACCTTTAATATCATTAAGTCCAGAAGTTAGCTTATCTCTGTTGAGTCCACCACTAAGCCATGCAGCACAATGGGTGGTTGAGAGTCAGTGGGCATAATTTGAAACAGGGCAGTTTCTGGGTGTAAAGAGAACCTTTTCCCAATGAGGACACCCAGTCAGCAGAGCAAGTTGCCGAGACAGATTCCACCATCTCTGTCTTTGGAAACTTTCAAGACACCTGGACAGAGCGCTGAAAAACCTGGCTTGACCTCAGAGCTGACCCTTCTTTGAGCAGGAGGGGTTTTTTGACGTACCTTCGCACCTGAATTGCCCTTTGATCCTATAAATAGGCTACAGCACTACATTTTCAAAGGTATCTTTGCTTATATATCCAGTTGAGAGCATTTCTAAGACTATTTGACTAGTGTCATTTGGCTATGTCACAGCACGTTTCTGTGAAGCACTCATGGTAAATTCCAGACTTGACATAAATTTTAACAATTTTGAATAATCATTAAATGGTTATTTTACTTTTTCTAACACATGGTATCAAAATCAGAATGAATCTAAAGTGTCTATATGCTAACTTTTTGTACTAACAATATCATAATTTTATCCCTAAATTTCAGGATTAACAGAGACAACGATGGACAAAATTAGTGCTATCAGTAACATAGGCACAGGCCAGTTAAACCACGTAACATAGGTGATCTGATCAATTTTATATAAGTAATCAAACAAGGCATCTCCTTTATTGCATTGCAGTGGTAACAGAACTGCACAAAATAAACTGCTTTGCCCTCCTTGACATGAACACAGTTGTGTGTGCTCACGACCTTCTAGGAAAGAAAACCAGCAAGTGTTGATGCAAAAAGAAGTTTGGAACAACTGGCACATACCCCTTCAAAATTTATCCAAAGGGAACGTTATTCAGAACATCTGTTTTACATATCCTGTCTCTTTTAATAATACCAGAACTCCAATGAATGGCTTAGCTAAAATGCACATACTGGATTAATTGTGACCTAGACACCAAGGTCATAACACACCAAATTACTTCAATAACGTTCTTAATGGTATTGTGTACTTTTTAAACATGAAGAGTTACAGAATTGCAATCCCTGAGAACGAAGAAGGAAGAAAAGCCAAAACAAAAAAACTGAGGAATTACTCAAGACCTTCCTCTATACAAGCCCTGGACATCAACAAAGTATCAAGTATTTCACTAAGTTCCTCTGGGCCCACTCCAGCAGGTCCATGTCTTTCCAGGACATGGCTGGGGAGTCATAGCCGGTAAGTCTTGAAATATTCTTTTTTTCCTGTTTTAAAGACAGAATTTTGCATGATCTTAAATGCCAGGGAATGATGAGATCAAGCAGGAAGCTGGGAGCTAAGAGTGAGAGAAACCAGCAGAGGAGAAACTCATCAAGAGGCACAGTCCCACAGTATCTAACCAAGAGAGAGGGACTGAGACAGGGATTGTGAACAAGGTGTCTGATGGTTAGACAAGACTTTAGTGACAAAGCGAACCCAAGGATAGGGAGGAAGTCTATGCCCACGGGCCAGGATCAGGCCCAAGACAGCAACCTAACTCCAGCTATGACTCAAAGTGCCTGCATAGAAATGCTGCTCCCACATGAAGCAAGGAAGGTGCCAGACAGGTTTGCTTCATCTCTGTCTCATCCAGCTCTCCTCAGACACCTGATAATGGTTGTATAGCTGCACTGCATCCAGCCTTGAGCAGAGACTAACATGCACTTGGGAACATGGTGTTTTCAATGGCCAAAACCAGGACTGTGCTCTTAGCATTGTCTAATTTCAGAGGGAAGGTAAGATTTAATGTAAACACAATTTTTTGCTAGAATATTACATTATACAGAGTAATATGATGTGGCACAGCTACATGACAAGATGCTAGCTCCCTGCCAAAACACATTTGACAAAAAGCTTTTTGCAGCTCAGGAAGGCTTCCATCAATTCATACATTCAAACTGAAGGTATCATGGGAGACTTACTGGTATACAAATGCCTTGCACCTGTTCTTTTAACAGATACAGATGAGAACAGTGGGATGCTGGCTCTTATAATGCAGAGCAGAAGGTATTTACTTTACCTGGCACAAATAACAAGTTATAGGATTTGTCGTAAGATTTAATGTACAATTTAAGATAAAAAACAAACAAGCGAAATCTTAACAGTACCATAAAATGCTTCCTTTAAGTGAAACATATGTTTTAGTTCAGTGAACATACTTTGATTTCCCCACCTTCGTGAAAGCACAGTAAATCACTTGTCATGCCGTGATAATAATGAGTGATATACTGAAAGTATCTCACACTAAAGAGAACACAGCAACCAGTGACAGATATAGGTGAGAAAAAAGAAACTCTGTATACAAGAGCAGTAAACTACATGACAGCCACAAGGATGAGTACAGGATAGTTGTTTCCCTGGTTATATTAGTATGTATAATTTATATTAAAGTATTTATGTTATCCTTCCTTCATTTTTTGCCATCTTGGGTAGCAGGCATTCTTCATTACATCTACATTTCAGAAATAAGGTAATTCTTTATAACCTCTCTATTTTATTTTCTAGGGTTTTACAGAAGTCACTGACAAGTCTTTAACCTCTGTTAAAGGGGAATTTTTCTTGGTACTAGAGAGACATGGAGCTCCTGGACCAGGTCCAGCAGAGGGCAACAAAGATGATTAAGGGATTTGAGCATCTCTCTTCCAAGGAAAGGCTGAGGGATCTGGGCCCATTCAGCCTCAGAGAAGAAACAGTTGAGAGGAGATCTCATCAATGTCTATAAGTATCTAAAGGGAGGGTGTCAAGACGATAGAATCAAGATTCTCTTAGTGATGCTGAGCAATAAGATAAGGAGGAAATGGGCAGAAAATGATGCGCAGGAAATTCCACCTGAATCTGAGGAAGAACTTTACTTTGCAGGTGACCGTGCACTGGAACAGGTTGCTCAGAGAGGTTGTGGAATCTCCCTCACTGGAGATATTCAAGAACCGTCTCGATGCAGTCTTGTGCTGTATGCTCTAGGATGACCCTGCTTGAGCAGGGAGGTTGGATCTGATGACCCCCTGTGATTCCCTTCTAACCTGACCCATTCTGTGATTCTGTTTGGAAAACTGGACACATTTTTATTTGAAATTAAATATATTTGGGGCACTATTCAACCATAACACTTATGAAAATCATTTATTAAGGAAAAATAGACACGTAATTTGAGGAATTTCTTCAGCTTTTGAAGCGCTATCCTTCCTAGGCTTTTGTTTGCTCAGTGAGGTAGAAGTGTTGCACAAAACCCTGAACAAAATCTGAATTGTGTCAACCATGGTTTGAGCAGGAGGTTCAATTCTAGACAGCTCCTGGGTTCCCTTCAAATTTGATTGATTTATAAATTTAAAAAACATTTTTCATCACCATTGCTATTTATCTGGAGTCTAATTAGTTACGTCTATGACAGTGTTGGTGATTGAAACTCAGACTTCGCCGGTTGGGAATCTGAATCTGGGTCTGGATCTGAATCATTTATTCAAAGGAATGAGCTGGTTTTAAATACACTTCTTTAAGGCACAGTATTTCCTTACATGGTATTGATCACTACAAGACCTATCCCATGTTGTCACATCAGCAATGCACCTTCTAAATGTCCTTCTATGGGGTGATCATGCACTGTTCACCTGCCTGTCAGCTTCCGGCAGGCTCATCTCTGTAGGGCTCTGCTGCGTGATACCTCCTCCCTTCAGGGTCTGTGCTGCCATGTGCTCCTTTGTGCTGCCATGTGCTTCTTATCTTTCCCCATAGACAGTTTCAAGGTTACCAAACATTTCTTCAAAATGGACGGGTTGGTTTGGTTTTTTTTGCTAAAGAGAGTAAAGTACAAAGAGGGAGGCAATTACCAAGTTGTTTCTATTACAGATGATTTTCAGGTTGTCCTGAAACTTCTGAAATCTGACTTGCAGGTATAAGTTTACATCTGTAATTTTTTGTGCACTGAACTTATTTTAAAATGACACACACATATATACACTATAATTTAAAAGACAGATTTTCTATTGAAGGCAAAATGGCTTCCTAAATATTTATTTATTTAGACATCTAATTTGGATCTTTGTTTCTTATTCGTGAAGTCAGCATCATTATGGATTAGGTACAGTTGAAAAAAACTTTTCAGATATAATTTCATACAATTTGATTATTTAATTTGTTCCTGTTTCTGTTGACCGAATTTGTTATGAAGTTCTTGTTTTCAAATATGTTTGCCTCTACTTGACAAGCAGTTTGCAAGAAAGAAAAACAAATCAAAACTCTAGGCAAACACCCTATTCCTTTTAGGTGTTCTATATTCAAGAGACAATGTTCTATCTGTGTAATACATTTTTCCACCTGAAATTCATGTATGTAATTAAATGATCCCAGTCACACATTTGGCATTTGCCTGAACACTCACATGAGAAAACATTCTCTTTCGCAAATGTTTGCAAACAAAAATCAGAAGAGGCTGCAAAGCTAGTCAAAATGAAAATACAGTAAATCTAACTGCATTGAGGACTGGAAAAGCCATAGCATAGTGGAAGATATGTCTCTGTGTGGAGTTCTCGAAACCTAAACATGGGAGATGCTTTGGAACAGGAACAGACTTAGGCTCTATTTGATGAGTACATAACTTTTTCCATTGTTTAGTAGAGAGAGACAGGTTACAATGGAGGATAGTTGGGAAATTTAGAAAGATGTGGGAGGCAGAATAAGGAAAGACTTGCACCAACAGCCTAGTTCAGAAGCCAATAAATAGTGAAGACAATCACACCTTGTCATATAAACTCCCCACCTGGGCTTTCAGCTGCATCCTGAAGATGAAATCCAAGATGGAAAAGCTGTATGTTGAGACTGGGACTCAGTTGTATTCAATTTGGATTTTTTTGGTGAAAAACCACATTTGATATGTGTTATTACTGGCTACTACATGTTTTTTCTCCCGTGATATTTTAATAACAATTTTCTATTGACATAAACAGATTTTATGTGGAAAAAGTGCAGAATTTGTCCTTTTGAGAAAGTGGCTTGAAGTTTCTCTTAAAGGTATATGTTTAACACATGCAAAGTATTATAAGAAACGGTTTTGTTTTGAAGGTCCCTAAACAAACTAATTTGAATCCAATTTGTTTTTAAATGATTATGCATATCTTTCTTCATTAAAGATGAAAGCAGATAAATAACTAATTTTCATTACAAACCTGCTACGGAGTAAAATGTTGATTCATGGTAGTGATGGACAAGACATGCTGAAAACTTTGACAGGGGCCTGTTCTGGCAGAAGGTTTCTCAGCAGGGAAATATGGGCATATTGGAAGGAGAAAGTCTGCTCCAGCTGGTCAGGATCCAGATTGGTGTCATTCCAGCCTAACAAGAATTTTCCCTGGCTCCCCTGAGGTGAGGGACCAATTACAGCTGGCCATTTCTTCAGCTGCATAAATGATCTCTTGGTAAACATAGTTAATTAATAGGCTGACTCAGTAAATATCTACTCCTTGACATGACAGACAAAGAAAAAAAATTCTTTTTGCTCAATAAAACTTAAATTTCATCTTTCTACTTTAAACATTTTGTTAGGATAACCATTTTCCTGGTAGCCCTTGTCAGGGGAACCACTTAATTGCTACTCCAAAGATTTTCCAACCTTTTCAAACAGACGACTTTAAGGTAACTAGCTACCACAAATCCCACTTTTATTGGACCAAAATTATAAAAAAAACTTTTCCAGCTGTAAGATGAGACTGGAGAAACTCTCTTTAGAACGATCTTGTGGAGTTTTTGTGTTGTTTTCTTTATTTTAGTTTGTGTTTTTTATTTCGTGAGGTTTTTTTTTTGTTTCAGCTCCAGATCAGCCAATTCAAGGCCATTTTGTTACTTAACTCACATTTTTTTTCAGTTCACTTCTACAGTCACTTAAATAAAACCTATTAATGATGTTATTAATGCTAACAAATTTTATGGGATTACTTATGTGAGTCGTTTCAGACCAGTGTTATCAGTGTTCGAGGGAATCTCCTATACACAAGTATTTAACCGTGTACATAGTTTATATGTATATATACAAAAAATATAGTTATATATACTATCTATATACTGCATGTGTACTCAATATAACTACACACGCATATATGTATAACTTATATAGGTAGTTATATACTGTGTCAAATACCTTCATATTAGGCTATTTGAAGCAGACACTGGAAGAATAAATTTATGTCTGGAATCACTCCTCAGTGAGAGAAAAATTGCCAGCATGGTTACACAAGATTGAATACCAACACTGAGACACACCTGTAATGAGTGCTAGAACATACCACCTGCACCATTACTTACGTCCTGAGTAGAAAAACAGGACAAAAAAACCCTAACAAAAAGACCTTTTTGGCACTTGCCAGGGGATTTTAATTTTTTTGAGGTTGTCATAAAGACAGAATTATTTCTTTGGCTTGCTGTCTCCTAGGTTACATATGAAGTTACACTATCAAGAGGGTTCGTTGCCACTGTCCACCACATTTGAACTTCAGCTATTTGCATACATTTGCTTTCACTGCTCTACCTTCTTAATGCCTTCTCATCTGTCCCCAGACTGTCCCCAAGGTGAGTTCTAGGATTTAAAGTGATTAGTTATCACATGACAAGAAGCATTTAATTTTGCAAGGATTTAATTGTTTATTGAAAGATGGGTGCAAGCCCAACACTTCTTTGCATTTATGAGTTAATGGATTTGAACCTTTCTTTTAACTCTATCTTGTGCATACTTTTTACTTACTTTTGTGGTCTTAGTCTATATTTGGTACAATTTTATATCAAAGCATTTTAACAAGTATAATGCTATAATTTAAACAAAAATGCAAATGCAGTATTGAAATATCAGTCATGACTTAAGAAAATGTATGGCCAGAGAACTATATTTAAAATCACATGTTTATTGTAGATAATCCAACCCCAATACTTATTCTATGTCTAAATTTCTACCAGTAACATTCCTCAAAAGACTGAATCCTTACTTCTGAACATACTTAAAAAAAGTCATAAAAAGTGAGCACTTAGAGGTTTAGCTGGCACCTAAATAAAATTGGGATTCAGAAATTTGATTTTTCTTTCACTTGCGACAATCATTTCTTTTTCTAAACTCTTCCATCCCCCTAAAGCAACAATTGTAGTGAACTGTACTATAAAAAATTATGCCTCTCTTGAGGATGAGAAGGCAGGCAGGCAAAATAAGATAAAAAATGAGCTACTGGAAGCATGGGACTAGTTAAAGTATGGGATTGTACTGACTCTTTTGTAGAGTTACTTGAAGCATTTCAGACTACTTCGTGATTAAAATATGCATAAAGTACATATTACAGTAAAAAATATTGAAATGTCTTAAAGATTGAAGACTAAGTTGCATATTACATGAAAAAATTATATTTATGCCATTGGAATTTCCAACAATATCCCAAGGAAGGCATTGGTTTTGGGGAAAAGGTCAGTTTATCTGTCTAAAATGCATTGATATAATTTCCTGTTGTACACTAGGTTTTGTGCACAGTGCTTGCACCAATTCCCAGACAAGACTTAATCTTGCTTAATGTATGTTACAAATGAAGAACAGCTTGCAGTAGTATCATACTACACAGAAAAATGGACACTTAATGTTATTCAGGAGAATGCTGAAACCAGTTCTTTAAATAAAGCAATTTGTGCTCATTATTAAATTTTAGTTGTTTTGCACATAAATATCTGCTCAGTAGCGTATAAAGACAGTTATGAAATATGCCTTGAACATATATTTTTTTGTGAACTAATGTAATGAAACCTACTTGAACTAGTGGCTGTATATATAACTGAAAAAAGAACAAATTATTTAAGCTTCTGCTTTTTTTCAAGCCTATCTAGGTTTTTAAAATCTTATTTATTTTTTTATCTTCTTTTAAATCTTGCTTTTAATCTTTTTTTAATCTATTTTACAAGTCTGTGTGGTTTGAAAGAAGTTTCATATAAATGTTAGTTTGTTTTAGTATAGTTGATCTCATTATATAAGAAAAAATATGCAGAGATAAGAAGCAATTTCCTTTGAGCAGTGCTGCTGATTCAAAACTCTCTTGCTTTACATTCAAGGGCCACTGTACCATTATACCATCCTAACCTTGCTATATGAGAAGGAGTGTATACCTAATGAAAACAAGTGATTGGATAATAAGATTGAGATGTTTTGGGATGGACGAGAATGCTGTATGCAGTAACTATTACATTTAATTTTGATGTATTTTCTTTTCCCCTAGCCTAAAATATAGTGACCTTTGTAACACTAAGTTTTCAATAAGCAGAGGGAAGTCAGGGGTTGCTCTGTAAAATCAGTGATGACCATGCTAAATCTTATATTTGTTGGGAGAAAAATCCCCTAGTAACCACTGCTAGGTATAAAAATGGTCAGATTCTGATAGGAAACCACATTGTTCTTTCAGATATCTGCTATAGAGATGTATAATCCAACTGTTAAGACAGCATGGATGTCATGGAGAAATTCCTCAACTAATAAGGGATTGTGCAAATCTGCCAGGAGGGTCCCACCCGCAGAAAATGAACAGGGTCCTTGAAACAAGTTCAATGACTTAGTCAAAAAGAGAGATAATTTTCCGTTTGATCTTTCAGTCTATACTTTTTTATTATGATTGCTATGAAACTGTGATTAACTAAACATGCCAAGAGCTCTTCTTCTGTGAGTATGATTAGGCTAATGGCTCTTTGTCATTTCAATTTCACATAAAAAAGGGAAACTTCCCTGATGAGTAGAAGAAAATAAGGAAGTGTATGAGAATACAACCTTATCTGAGTATAAGTGATTATGCTATTTCTCTTCGGAAATTTATATAAGCGGAGTTTATTATAGTGCTCTCTTGATTATGAAGGGCTTACATGTCAAAATGTTGAAGCACTAATAGCTTTTTCTTTTCAGCTATATTTGGAATGCGTAAAGCAGTTTAAACCTTTTTTTTAATGTTCTTTTATTTACATATAATTTCTGGATACAATTCTTTTCTCCTGCTTTAGATATAAATACCCTTCTAGATCAAAATCATTAAAATGTTTCTGGTATATGTGCTAATTTTTATTGTAAGAAAATTTCCTGTGATTGATGTATAAAAGTCTCATGAAAAGCAGCCTCTGGATTTTTTAGAATTTAGTACTACACATATTTATTATATAATTTTAAACTTTACTATAATTTTCAAAATAGAAAATGAATTTGAACATTCAGTCTTGCCTAGAAAGAATTTGTCATGGTCTTCTATGGATAAATCGTTCTACTGAAATAATGATATTAAGGAAAATCTTTAGCCTGGTGAGGACTCTAAGAAAAAGGTTTCTAGTAAACCATGTATTCTACTAGAACCCATAAGGCACAAACACAGACAACTGTTTAAGATCTGAATAATCAATCTATTCTTTTCAATTACTCCATAAAGTCATTGTGATTTCTAGTTGACACTTATTCTAAATTCTATTATGCGGATTGCGGGTTCCATTAAATGTTGCAAATCAAAATAAAAATATGAATAATATTCTTAATTGTTTCAGCTTACTTAAGCATACTAAACTAATAAAAAAATAAATATGAAGCTTTAATTGCCTTAAAACTTGTCTTTAATATGCACTTGTGGTTTGCCAGATGTCCACTTCAGAATTTTACAGAGCTTATTTTATCTAGCTAGGTGAGAGTGTTTTACCAATCACTTCTACTGCGCAGCAGTAATTAATTACGAAAGGCAGAAGTATTTTTTTAAGTGCTCTACTTCCTTCACCATTGTTCACAGTGACTTACCAGTCTCACCATCCTTTAGTGCAAACAGTAAAAAACTGATAGTGCCATATAGGAACTCACTTTAACAAAGCATTTTTTCCAGTTAATCTGTTAGATTCCGTGGCACATAATGGGGTATTGTACAAGAGGAAGAGAGAGAAAGAGAGCTAATGTGTTTTGGAGGAGTATTTATAAAAATGAACTGGGTTTGGTAAAGTTTTTTGTGTTAAGAAAACCAAAAATAAAATAGATAAGGGGATGACTCAGATAGTACTTTTCAGAATAATTTCTCCAGATACTAGAAATGTATAATAGGAATTATTTTGACTTGGAAGTGGGGCTTTTTACATTTTTAAAATATGTATATGTCAGAATGTAACTACTGAAGAATAAAATCAGAGCAATTTGACTTGACACAAAAGTTAAGCATTAAATATAAAAGACATTTCTAAAGTTTCTAGGGGACAGGTAGACTTCTGTAAGTGAGAGGATTTTTGTTTGATAAATGAAGAAGTAATTCATCCTCCTAACACTAGAAGATGAGAGATGAAATAGCATTACAGTGTAAACAAACGGTCAGAAAAAATGCTGATGCAGTTCAGTATAGCAGTTCTCACACTGTGCTTCATGGTCACTGAAGACATCGCTGACCAAATTTACTAACCTGGCTCTTTCCTTTTCCCAGATTACATTAATTTCCAAAAATATGTTTGACTAGTAAGCAGTGCGTTTAATGAATTCAGTGATGTCATGTCATAATGAATGACATATACGTGTTATTTCAGCACATATGAATGGCTGAGGGACATCAGCTGCAAAATTTGGTAGCTCCAGGAACAAAAGCTTTCAGAGTTTTTTGATTTTCATGAAGTCTAGTAGAAAACTGATTAGGTAGATATGTTCCTTTTTATGAGAAATTGCCTTTTTTTTTACAAGCCACTACAAGATATCTTGTTACAAGATAGCAACCTCATTGAGGAAGTTTTTCTGATACCAGAACATGTATTTTCGATATAATTCTATTAATATTTATAACTACATAGGTTATTTCTCTGAATATATTATTTAACTATATTAAAGGATTTCCGTCTGAAGTTTATTTATCATCCATTATTAGAATAATGTATGTATTGCTGCATTTCAAGTTATAATATGTAACAAAAATGACATAATAGTCCAGGAGACTGGCCTGACATTCTGGATCTACCTGACTTCTTGTTTTCCTGCTCAGGTGCTCGGAAGCATTTCTTGTTGAACTTAAAAGGCCGCTTCATTATGTAAACTTATGATATTTTTCTTCGTTATCCTCAGAGAATTGTCCTCATAATCATTTTGTTGCAAGAAAAGATATGTCTGCTTCACATCCAGTAATAAATTAAATATTTACTGACATCTTTGAAAAGAGGTTAGTGTGTCTGGTCCTGAGCCTGACACTGGCACAAGAAGAGCTACAATGTAAATAGATCCTTGCAGAAGTACACAGTGACTTGAACTACCTGGGAAATCAGCTGTTATAGTAAGCCCTCTCCATCCCTGCCGTGCTCACGCACTTACAAATGAGTAAACATATCCATCTGGCATGTTGTCAGCTGAGAATACTTAGAAATACAGGGCAGATATTCTTCCAACCCTGATTTCCCACGTTTCTACTAACAAAAATCAGAGAAGACATGCAGACATGTAGATATACTACGAGTATCCTGACAGGTTCAGAATAAACCCTCAAGGTCTTTACAAGATCATAAAAATGTAAAATAATTTAGATAGGAAGGCATCTCTGGAGGTCCCATGCTCCCATTCCTTCCTCAAAGCAAGAGCACACTTCAGAAGTAAATCAGATGGCCTAGAATCCTTCTCAGTTAAGTATGGTTTTACTTGTACATTGTATGTGTCACCACCTCCTTTAAAGCTTACTATTTCTTTAAATTGACACTTTATTCCTGATTCATATAGACAAATTCAGGTGTACAATTCAGTAACAGGGACAACTGATGCCATTTGATATGACCTAGACGTAAGACCTGTCTCCATCTACTAGAAGAACATGGGTCTCCCACAGGTCTCATAATGTACTACAGCACTGTGTGGACGGCCTGAATAGCATAAGGGCAAGTTCCTGTCTAGTTAGTGTCAAGAAGTCATTGTATTCAGCCTAATTTACCAATCTGAGACTGAAGTATTTACAGCTAGATGGAGGAATAAAAACATTAACTTCACACAAAAGTTTTTTTCTTTTCTTGAATACCTGTGTCAGGATGGTTAAATCATTCCTTCATTAATAGGAGTGGTCTCATCATACTGCCTAACTCCCAGGTGGCTGGGACAGGTAAACTAAATCCCACCTTGTATGACCTACATATGTCAGGAGCATTAGCTTAACTCCTACACATGGCTTTGAAAAATCTTCCTGAGAAATGACACTGGAATATCATTCAGTTTGTGTTATGGATGTATTTATACTGACAATTTTTGCCTGGATCTAAGTAAGTGACCAAGATTTATTTATTGACCGATTGATGAAGATAACACACAGAGACTCTGTGATAAGCTTTGGGATTTTAATTATTATTATATACAAACAATAACCTTCCTTAGCAATGCTTTACAGAAACTTTTAATAAAATATGTGAATACTTGCTCCCATTGCATGTTTTATGAGATGCATATGCATCTCATTATATGCAGGTTGTGTGCATTTATGTGATTCTTATTTAATGAGAGATGAAAACTCTTTCTGCTTTAATTTTTGGTTTTGGGTTTTGACAATCTTGCCCCTTTTTTCACATAGTTACATGAATTTAAAAGGCACTTGTACATCTTGGATATACCATTCTGACTAAGTGGGCTTCTTGAAAATATTTTAAGCATTGGGGAATTCAGTTTTAATAATGCAAGCAACAAAGTTGTGCTCTTTAGAATCTATTAGAGAAGTGACATAGTTCAAGAGCTCCCTCTTCTGACCACCAAACACTATCAGAATGTTTAGTCTAAAAGAAAATCTGCTGCTATTCAGGAAGGTAATTTAATGTCTCTGTGACTCTCAAAGTTTACATTTTTTACCACTATTTTTTTCATGTCCAGGTCAAACCTGAGGTTCTATACAACTTTGTTACTTTAAACAAAACAGTGCAAATGCCCACCCGCAACCGCCTATATTTAGTAAGTCATGCATTTATTAATGGGGAAAAAATTTTCCAAAGTAGTAGCAGTTCACCATTGTATTATATATCTTTAAACCAGACAATAAAATATTATGTATAATATATACATATATATGTTTATATGGTGGGACAGGACCACTGAAGTGTAGTGGAGAACAATGATTAGCTTTAAGCATCATCAGCATTAGCTTTAATCACAAGCATCACTTTATTGAATGCAAAAATTGGGGGAGATTTTCTACTCTACCTACAGATTTGGTTCCCATTGATGTTAGGGTGTTAGGTGATGTTAGAATGGTATAGGTGTTAAGCAATGTATGAGTATGCAAGTAATGGTGAATTCTGGAGTATTGCTTTCCCCAGGCTAGAATACAGAATCCAATACTAGATCTTAGACATCTGTTAGAAAGCACATGGGACACAAACTTCAAAATGGCAACCAGGACCAACAGGATAGTTAGCAACAGCTACCAACAGCCAGCAGTCTTGTTAAGGTTCCATTCAAAGATAGAAACTGGGGAAGCATGGAGAAATTTTCCTTCAAGTCTCTACATGTGTTATTCACTTGGAGATGCTCCACTTGAGAGTCACTGCCTGAAAAACAGCTATTAGTTCCAAATCAAACAAAAGAAGAGGGTCCTCCTTTCCACTGCAAATTATCTTATGTTCTTATTCTTGAGTTTAGTTTTCTTTTTAATGATTAAAATGCTTCTCTAGTATGTAGGAGAGCAAGGCTCCATTCTTCCCTTCGGTAAGTCCTGAAGCAGGGAAAAGTAAAGAGCAGTTATACATACCCTATACGGCTTAAGTTCTAAATCCAGGAAGAAGGTCCAGCCCCTGAAATCTGACCATAAATAAAGCATTTTGACTCTTGGAGAGATTTCAAATGTTTCTTTCTCTCTCTTCAGCTGTTTTAACATTGTTTCTTTAAAATATCCAAAGCTGGAGGTCTGATTGGATATTTTCTCATTCTCTGTACGCCGAATTAAATTTTACACACAAACCCACTTGGAAACAGACCTGCATTAAGTGCATTGGTACTTAATGGTGAGAACTAGAAGTAGACAGGCTCTGAGAATAAATTTATTCGTGGAATCATCTGCACAGTTGAAAACAAATAGGTGGACACCTCTTCACTTTCTGGGGGTAGGGGGAGTGAAGGGGAAGTCTACCACACTGAATCCATTCAGTCAAAATAATTACAAAAGTGTTTGCTTCTGAATGTGTAAACATGATGTGTGTGTCACAGCATTCAGCCACAGCAGGATCAACACATTTTTACATATGTCCAAAAGGAGCTCCCTCATGACACTGTTGCTTTAAAGAAAGAAAACTAGAGACCTATGAGATACAAGAAACTCAAGCTGAACTACATTTTAAAAAAAAATATGGTTTTAGATTCTAAATTTAGCTTGAAACACTACTTTTTTTTAAAGCATTAGCAAACGTTCATTTGGCAGGTGTGAGCAAGGCTGGGTAAAGAATTTGTATTACCTTGTTAACACAGTGTTACACATCAGGAAACAAACAGTTTAATAAATCACTTGATCTATAGAAAGATTTACAAGTTCTTCTGTAGTCAGAATCATAGTCTTACGGATTTCATAGATACATACATAAGCATGTTTTCTTACAGAACAATATTTTTCCTATTTTCCTACTCTTTAATATTCCTGAATATTTTCTTATCTGATCCTCAACTTAGAGTTTCTATTATTTCTTTTATCTCTTAAGATTCTGACAGCATTTTTTTATATATATATAATAAACATATGTTTTTAAGGGAATTTTTGCTATTGTAGGATTCTCTTAAAGTCTTTATCTTTGGTGTGCTATTAGTTTCCTCAGCTCTAAAGATAACTATTATCTCTTAAACCTTATATCTTAAATCTTAGTTTCAACTATCTATCAATCAAAAAGGCTCAGCTATTAATTCCAATCTTAACACATAGTTTTGAGACCTAGTTTCATAATCATCCTATTATTAGGATCTTGCTCATCTCTTGAAATATTCAAGTTGGGTTTTTTTTTTAAATCAAAAAACCCCAATGGACTTTCTAAATATTTTTGAAAAACCTCTGAGAGAATGTCAAAGGAGTGACAGCTCATCTAAGTGAGCATGAACTCCTTTTGACACGCACTGCTCATTCAGAGTCTTACAGAAACTCCAGCAAATAGCAGATAAAAGGCAACAAAGGTCAGCTTTTAATCCGCCTTTTGGTGTAATTTTCTGTCTCAGATGTCCTCCATCCCAATGCACACACAAATTTATTTACAGTGTTACCACCTTTCTGAGAATTAATTCCAGACATCTTGTGGGGAACAGAAGGAAGTGAAGGAAAGAAAATATAAATAGGTGGTCAAAAGCCACACGGTCAACGTATCAAAAAATAAACAGACAAGCCTGAATTCAATATTTATATTCACATTTAAAGAATAACTGAGAAATAATAATAAAAAAAAAGAGGTAGGTGTATAATCCTCCTCAACAGTGTTCTGCTTTTAACCCAAACCGGAGAGGTAGCTATATATATATTACATATATACATAGGTATTTTCCTGATATAGAGTCTCTTACTAGCTTAAAATAAATATTGTTATCCACTGAATGATCAGTGTTACAACCTTGAGCATGCTGGTTTAGTGACCTCACACTAAAACCTCTCTATCTAGATATGAAAATTAATGAGTTTGGAGTCTGAAGCCATAAAGTTTCAAAAGAATAATTTTATAGGAATGTTTTTATTAAAAGTAAATGATTATTGACAACACATGCTTTATGGGGAGAATTATTCTGGACTAAGAAAAGACATTTACTTCATCATGTTACTGATTATATTCTGCTTCACAGTGTTTTTAGCAATAGAAACCACTTTTATAAATTGTTGCCTCAAGGAATTTAATTTTGTAAGGTGTCTTAGAAAGGTTTGGTAAGAGCTACTACTTCGCTTGAAGTGACAATGACTCCTTTGGGGCCCTGCATAAATTTATTATGAAACACTGTAATGAATAATAAAACTGTATTATGAGACTAAAAATTGTTAGGAAACATTCATCACCTTCTTCTGTCCCAAAATCATATGGAAAATTGCAGCATCAGTGTAAAATCTTGTGAATGCAGGATGCTTTGGATTAGAATGCATCATTCTGACATTTATTTCATTTATAATAGAAAACAAAGTAGATAGTAGTCTTTGTGATTGCCTCTCCTAGCAAATCCCTAAGTACACAGCAATTTCATCCTTAAGCAATGCCCTTTCTCAGTCTTTTACAACATTCTGGTTTTACATAAAGTGCTTGCGCAAGTGAAGACACCTGATAGATACATTAAATCTATTCTGGAAAAATATGTTGGTTTTGCAGCCGACAAATGCTTCTGCATATTGACACATTGAGTTGAGAATAGCACAAAGATCTCTTATTGAACCTCCTCCATTTTAACTGTGATGGTGAAGTGTCACCACAATTAATTAGAAAACATACTACAAGGAAAACTCCTTTGAGATTTCCCTCTCCTCCCAGTTTAAATTTAGCAATTCTGATAATTTTGTGGGTGATGGAAGTACAGCACAATCTCTCTGCCAAGCCTCATTGTTTCATGCCACAGAGAAACTCCAGCCTGCCATTGGCAGAATTTGTCTCAATGGCAAATATAGTAATTAATGCAAACTTGTAATATAAACAACCCATCTCCCACTTCAGTGGCAGACTTCCCTGAGTCTCATTCTAACTGAACTACCAAGTAAACTACAACCACCTACTAAAAGGCAACAATTTCTGGTCATAAAGCAACTTTGTATCCCACTGAAGAATTTCTCAAACCCATGTCAAGGCTATTCCCATGACTGGAACACAAAATTAAGAGTTTAGCCAACAGTGGTCCCAGAGATACATCCAAACCAATATACTTTGAAGCACTCCTGGTGTCCCTGGCATAGGTAGAGGAACTATGTTATAACCAGAATCAGTCAAAACCCAGAAGCGTGTGCCCCACATACCAGCTCCACATATTGGCTCACACCGTAGAAATCCAAGTACTGGAGCTGAACAGGAACTTTAGGGCTCTCTGGCCAGACTTTTGTACATGTACAGTGGGTTACACTACATGCTAAAGAACGCATCCACCTGCTGGTATTGGAGATCATAATTTATAGTAGACTAGCCAATTAATTAACTTCGTGCCAAAAGCATCTTCTTGCTCCTAGGTTTTGTTTCCTGACCCTCTTAAGAAGCCAACTTCTTGTAGCTGTAACACGGAATGACATAAAAATGTTTGAAGGAGTATTTCGTCTTTCTTAGAACCATTGTTGTTGAACTTCTTCACAGATGCTTGGCATTTTCATCCATCTGCCTTTGGATGGATGCCCGGTGGTGAGTCATACAAATGTTCTAAAGCAGCCCACCTGCCCATCTGGTAGGTAAGAATGTGTTGGCTTTCTCTGTTTGCCATTTTTTCTACTTTATCTCATTTTGACAAAGAAACCTCTTTCCTTGGGACTATTTACTTCTTATTCTTCTACCTTAATTAACATGTTACTGTGTTTTAATATTATTCTAGTCATCAAAACCATATTTCTTTGGTGTCATTACCATATATATCATACATTTTCTAAAGATTCCAACCCCATTCATATAGAACAAAAACCAGACTTGATATTTGGAAATGTCACTTAATACAGAGCTTACGAGTTTTAAAGATTTTTACACTGTGTGACAAACTTAAAATGTATTTCATTAATAATTGGGGGCGTTGGTAAATCTCACTTTCTCTTTTTCTTTTGAAGAAAAGAATAGAAACTAATTTTGCACTTTGTTAAACAAAGAAAACAAAAATGTGTTACAGGATTTCATCAGGATCATGGTTTTTCCAGAAAACCTATTTTGATGTGGAAACGGTTTTGTACCGTGTGTCATAGCACAGTGCTAAGTTTTGTCAGAGTAAAGAGACTTTGTCATAACAATACAACTAGTTTCCATAGAATATATATTTATTTCTTGCATATGTGTGAAAATATATATAGTTAAATTTTTTTGAAAGTTAAGTCATGCCATAATCTGACTAGTTTATGATGAGCCTGGCTTTACCACTTAGGCTTGTTCAGAGTTAAGAACGGTTAAAACTTATTAGTGTGGGACTTCTTATGTAAATGAGCAATAACATTATGAACTCATTAGAAACTATTTAACAAATTTAAACTGGAATCTCAGTGTTTCTTTGAACTATTATAATTAGAAGATACACTATGACAATGTATATGTATATGACAACCTTTCTTTTCAGGGAGACTGCTTTATGTCCTAGTTTCTGTATTCAAATCACCCTTCAAACCATATTTTAGAAATATAGTTGAATTACATTAATAAAGACAGATTCAGCACAGGTTGGATGAGGAAAACAGGTGGATTCTTTGAAGAAAAGAAAATTCTTAGCATCTGCAATTTGCAATCTACTTAAAAGTGGTTTTTAAAATTTTCAATTTAAAACTTTTCTTTAAAAACATAATTTAGAAAGAGGAATTATATACGTGTCAAAAGAAGCTATAAGCTTCTTTTTGTTCTGTAAAAATTTACAGCACCTCAGTGTGATAAGGTCATACATTATTTTAAATGCGTTCTTAAAGAAATTATTTACTACAACAAATAACACACTTTTATCTTTCTTGTACATTACCTGCATAAATTCTGCAACCATTAATTTTAGTCTTCAGTGCTACCTGAATTTCTCCCTTTCAGATAAGTACATGTAGGTTTCTTGTGACAAGGAGCAGACTGGCAGCTTTTCCAATAACTGTTTCTTAAACTTTCACATAAATGGCAAGAGAAGTTAAATAATCTTGAAAAACTGTCAGAAAGTATCATGCAATGTGGACAGTGCCTGTCAGTTTTATTTTACAGCTGATTTGCCAATTGTAAAGCAAAAGTTTTGTTGATAGTAAGCAAAATGTGTTTTGCATTACTAGTTGACTCCAACCAGTTTCCAAAAGGAGACATGGCCTAGAAGAGTTTAAATGTTTATGTGACCTTAGAATGTTGACAGATCCTAATTTTTAGGATTTTTTTCCTGATGTAGTTGGAAGGTTGTAATTACTCTGTGTTTCATTACTGATCCAAACTCTAGCAACTGCATCATTATAAATTATAAAAAAGCCTGTTGGTCAGTATTAAGTCAAAATACTTCTAATAGTCGTCTACATTTCATGACCAGTACTGACATTCATTTCAACTCTGGATACATTAAAACACTGTAAAACAAGGCTTCCAATTTCTTTACCTGTCTGCTGTAGCTAGGATGCAGTATGACAAACCAACAGGGGTTCTGAACTCGGTACTCACAAGTTGCTGAGCATTCTACTTTCTGACTTAAGTCAATACTTTCTTACTTTTACACCAGCTTCAGTTGTCATCTCCTTGAGCTTTTATATAGTTTTAGAAAGAGGTGCATGACTGCTACAAATCTGAAATGATTTCTTTTTTATCAAAAAGGGTCAGGAGTATTCAAGAAGTGACTTACTGCAATCCACTGAAGGGTAAACACTAGTTAATGAGGAATACTAGAATCTTACTACAATCAAATTATAGTGTAGACATTTATTTACTTATGTCTTGAGCCTCAGTAGTCCAGGATAAATCAGTCCCTCTGCTTTGTAAGCTAGACACCTCAGTTAAGAACCTCAGATTGCCCACTATTAGTCATGCTTAAGTATACACACATATATAACACTTACATGCATAAGTTTAAACACATATACTTCTAAACATCTTATGGAAATAAAAAAAAAAAATTTCTTTCTAGTGAGGAGCACATAAAGTTTTCCAGGAGTCTAGGTATAAGCCAGCAGATAATGTTCTTTTGACTGTGCATCAAAGGAGATATGTCCTTGTTGCATAGTTTCATAATTAACTCATATGAGTAAATATAAGGAAATGCATGATCAGTTAGAGCTAGCACCTAAGCCATCTGAGGTGAAATTTGACATGATACCTTGCACCTTATAGCACTCTTCTGCTAGCAATTTGACACTCCTGAAAAGAATGCAGCAGGACATATATGTCTGAAAACTTAATCCAAGATACAAGTAATGCTTCCTAGAAGTTCTCTGAACTTTGCATAACTTTGTCTATCTAATTGCAGGCTAAGTTCCATTGTAAACCAGTTCTAAGATGGAATTATAATTCTTCTTTTCCTAAACTTCAGAAAAATCATTAAAAATTTTCAAAACAAACTTGGTAGTCTACATGAAAGATACCTCTGATACTGAGGCTGGTAGTGCTTCTAAATTTCCAGATAAAGGAATATAATGTGACCACATATTCATTTGCTGTGAGAATACAACCACAGCTCAGGAACATACCAGATCATAACTTCCTCTAACACATCTTGAGGAAGGAAGGAAGGAAGGAAGGAAGGAAGGAAGGAAGGAAGGAAGGAAGGAAGGAAGGAAGGAAGGAAAAGAAAGAAAGAAAGAAAGAAAGAAAGAAAGAAAGAAAGAAAGAAAGAAAGAAAGAAAGAAAGAAAGAAAGAAAGAAAGAAAGAAAGAAAAGGAAAAAAGAAAGAAGGAAAGAAAGAAGGAAGGAAAAAAAGAAAGAAAGAGAGAGAGAAAGAGAGAAAGAAAGACAGAAAGAGAGAAAGAAGTCTAGAGAAATGTAGTAGCCTCATCAGTTGAGTTCCAAGGTCAGTGGATCAAGACTACTCTGTGCAATCCGGCACAAAAAGCAGATGCAAATAAGGAGAATGAATATCTACCACATTGTGTGGTTATTCTCATGCTAGTACTACTTAATTTCATGTAAAATGTTTCACATATACGGTTTCAATTGTAAATAGTCTTACGCAGGACTCCCCACTCACCCAAATGTTTATTCATGCAGTATGCATATGTTGGGTATTTCTCTTCATCTCTGATACCCTTTTCTGAAAGCAGAAGATGCTAAATGCAAAGATTTTCTTCTAGAGAAAAGGAAGAATAGTTCTGAGTGTTTTTATGTGACTTATCTATCATAGAATTTCTTCCTAACATCAGCTTTTATCTGTAGACTGACCAAAAAAATTTGTAGGTACTTACATTGTAGCATCTGAAAGAGGCTGGATAAATGGCACCATAGATTTCCCTGGCAGAAACAAAGCAAATGTATCAACATATGTTTAAAAATATTATTTATGAGTATAAGAAGACAGTAAATAGAAAAAATAAAGCCAAAATAGAAGAGGAAGGTAAATGACAGAAGGCTGTCATGAATGTAGAGCCAAAATGCAGACCTTTTATTTGGGGAAAAAATGAAAATTGTAGACAACAGTACAAAGTAGTAGAATATTCCTTTAAAAAGCAAAAATAGAAGATGAAAGTGGAAGTATAAAGGGTAAGAAAGAAATGATGAAACAAAGACCTGAGGTGACAGGAGAAGGATAATAGGGTAGGAGAGCAGCAGTCAAATTGCATAATGTTTGAAGAAGAGATGATAGGGCAAGAAGGAATAAGTTAAATATAAAGAAAAAAACAAAACATGTTTATGATGATAACAGAAAGGAATTTATTACATGCTGAAAAAAATAAAAAAATGAGCAAGAAAAAAAGGAGTAAAGGAGAGCATACTGCTTAGTATACGAAAAAAACATTGTTCAGGAGAATCTTGTTTAGAAAATGATTAGCTAGGTGCTAAAACCAGCTCAAATGTGCTATTTCAGAAAAAGGAAAAATGTGACACTTCTTTTAACTATGATTATGTTTTATAAAATATTGTGTGCTCACTAATTATGATGTTTTTGTTTCACTGTAGAGTGAACCAATATTTATACTGTCATAGAGGCATGAAAGTCTTTAAAATGTGTGTTGTTTATATATTCTTATACAGAAGTATAGTGTCAAAAGGAGAAAGAGAAAGAAGTAGCAAAGAAAAAAGAGTAAACACATTCAAGATTATGTGAAAAATATTTTCAAGATCAAAAATCATATAAAGCACGTACCTGTTAGTTTTGATTTGTAGAATAAAATAATCCTGTCATATAAAGTTAACCCTTCTGTATTAGAAAGATGAGATAGAATAGAATAAATTTTAAATAAAAATGTAATGAAATTGTTGTTCATTTATTGTCCTTTTTCATGTTTGATTGCTTAATAAGATAGTTTTCAAATTTTTAGCCATTTCTGCTTTGCTTTTTCTTACAGTTTTTTATTGATAGATGTTTAAAAAACATGACTATGCATTGTCCTAATGACGCAGAAGACCACCACTATACAATCCTGTCTGTTTTTGTGCCCGTGGCCAAGTGGATTTATTTTTGAAACATAAATAAAGGTTGGAGTACTCAGAATGACCTTGTGGAATTACCTTAATGACTTAAATAATTTGAAAATTAAATATCAAATGTTATAGATGTCGCCTTCCCTGTGCTATCCTTTTTAATTCCACAGAGATTTATTTTCAGAAGAAACAATGCATGTGTACAAAGAAAGAATGCACTAAATGCTATTTGTGGTTCGTGTAATGTGGTGTCCCAGTGCTTTACTAATTGTACTGTCTGTAGCAGTAAAATGGAGGAACTCCAAATCATGTTAGATGCTTTACAGAAGAACACTGAACAAAATAATAATGAATGTTTTCAAAGGCAATACAATAAGGAAGCAAAGAGATAAATTCATTTCTCATATCTTGGGATTGTTTCTCTGTCAAGTCTCAGCTTGATGTCCATATGAGAGACAGGGAAAGAGCAATCAAAGAAGACGTGTATTTACTGAGAAGCGACAAAATAAATGCATGGAATTATTTAGTCTACTGTTAGGGGAAGGAGAGTCAAGTCAAACCTGGAAGTCTGTCATCCCTCTAGCTCTTGTCTAGGCAATACCTGGTTCCAGCGAGCCATATTCAAGCTTAAATCTCTTTAGGGAGGTATCTAGGTTTACCTTAACCTCTCTCACACTCCAATCTGTATGCATGGAAAGGAACATCAGACGTCATCAGAGCAATACATAATATAGAAAATAAGTAGATGTTCTGAAACAACAGTAAAATGTAACAAAACATCAGTGGAAATGAAGGCTGTGTGTAAGATCCTACATTGTGTTCATGCAATAAACATCTTCATGACATCATTACTCTGGCTCCTCTGATTTCAAATCCTTATTCTTTTCCCTAAAGCCTAAAGGAGATACAAATGACTTTGTGCTTTGCAAGAGTTCTGTTAAGGTTTTTTGTAGTATGTGTTTGATACGCTTTCTGCAATGTCGCAAAACATACTTGACTTGCCCAAAATCAAAAGCGTAGTGAGAATCTCAAGTGACACACAATTTGTGTCAGATTTCCAAAGCAAGAGGTTCCAATGAGTTGTGACCAAGCATTCAAAGTTTGATTATGTATCTGAACTCGTTAGATAAGCAGGATAAACTCAAAATAATTCAGACAAAAGGCAGAATGAGGACTCATGAGAAAAAATAAGTCTCTGCATGTCTCATCCCTTCAAAGAGGGCTAGACTCTTTATAGTTAAGAAAACACATCTGCACATTTCTCACAATTTTACTGAAGCTTATTTTCCTCCAAAGTGGTAGAGATATAAAGACTTGGTTTTTAATTGTAAAATGTGTATCTACAATACACATTTGGCCAGCATTAGGTAGGAAAACTTAAATAAACTATGAACATTTTGAAATAGATTATTTTTCATTGATCACTGAATTAGAAATGAGATAAATATAACAGCAAATAATGTTTGGCAATGATATAGCTGCAAGGAAGATCCATTCACCTATTCACTGAAAAAAAAAAACAAAACAACAAACCAACCGAAAACCCTCCAAAAAACAAACAAACAAACAAAACCAAACCAAACCAAACCAAAAACCCCAAAAAACCCAAAAAAAACCACCACCACACAAAAACTGTAGACTGTTATGGAGAAGAAATTATTAATTTTCCAGCTTTGAGTATGAAACTAGGAAGCTCCAGAGGAACTGAAAAAGTATATTAAAGTGAAATGTTGAAACCAAGGTACTGTAGGTGTTACAACAAAGTGAGAAGACACATTCTTTCTGAGGAAAACTTTTTCTATTAGCATGTCAAGCAGAATGCAGAAAGTAGTTGAGGAGAAGTTAATGGAGGAAAACATGATATTTTGATCAGAAAAAAAATCTTACGCTGACATGATATTGTAAATAAGAGTATTTTTGAAAAGGGACAATTGTTCATAAATTCCACAGATTTTAAGATAACATTTTGCAATCTTTAATCTTATTTTTAACCATAATATCATAACAACAACAACAAAAAAAGCCTCAGTGAAAACAACACCTCCCACTTCAGAATCCACCCTTGTTATAATCAGAAGGGCAAAGCTTTTTTTTTCTGCTAACTTCACTTTGAGCAAAAGATTCATTATGATGACTGTTATGTTGTTAATCAAGTGTTCATTCACACTTATCATTGACATAAATTACAATAAAAGGAAACATTCAGATGCTTAAGATGGCCGTATGCTGCATACAGTGCAGTTCATTTGATGTTTGAGGTTTTTCTGTTTAATAGGTTTTTTCCAGGTTAACTAACTCAAAGGCAAAGACAAACAATTAAATATATGAGTGAATATAAATAAGAAATGGGAAGTCAATTAGAATAGATATCCATATGGAAAAAAATTATTAGTAAATGTATTAGTTAGTAGGTACATTTGTTAAATATCAGTTTAATCTTTGATGAACTAAAATAATAGGTTCGGATTAAGATATAATAAATATTTAAATTACTCAAGAAGAAAAGTCCATCTCTTATTACTTTAAAATGAAAAAATAATTTTTATTAATCTCTCAGAACATATGTCTTGAGTGTACCTGTGCGGAAGATCTGGCCTAAGTAAATTATATGTCTTTTCTTCAAGGGTGACAAAATCTCTTATTACAATTTGCAAGCTTAAAACAATCTGTCAAAATAAACAAGTAAATCACTAATTCCAAAATTACCACTTTTACACACAGAGTCTGTACCATCATGATACACCTGCCATTCTCATTTCCCTAAAATGAGATTTTCTCACGTGGCCTTCCAGTAGTAATTGTGACAATGTATATCTCTCTTCTTGTCTAGCCTGTCACAGCCAGGTGTTACTCCTCGACAAATAGAAAGAGGCTTTATCGAAGAAGATTGCAGCAACCAATAAACAGAGATAAAGGGAAATCAGGAGACAGGAAGATCATCTTTACTGCCAGATTCATATCAAAGTAAGTCACATCCTGACACCATGTGCAGCATTATTGCAATGGAAGCAATGTCACATAAGCATTCAGCAGAGTGGCTATGGCAACACTGCCCCCAAACTTGGGAAGAAGAGGTGCTAATAATAGAACAGTGATTTACTTATAGGTCACTATTTAGATTGCAATTTACAGCTCAAAATACCCTCTTTCGTGCTTGTGAAATATACGTGAACAGCATGTCTGGAATGCTGAATGCTGAGCAGTTGGAGGCACTGAACACTAAAAACTGCCCAGGGAAAATTTACCCAAATCACACACTGAATCAACACTACCCTGTTAAGATGCCAAGTCAGCAATAGAATTCTGTATAGGACGCATAGCAATTAATTAATTAATAAATTTCTGATAACTATTATCCCATGCTTATACTGAATTAAGTAACGTATGTAGAGATGGGATTCTTACACTATTAATCCCATTCTGAATATTTCAATTTATTTCACATTTAATTTTTTTTTAGCTTTCAGTCAAAATTTGCATACTGATGTAGAATTCTGGGAGCAAGGAATGCCACAGAATAGAAACTGGAATTCTGATCTCTTCATCACGTCGTATCCATTAGGTCAAGGGTTTCCATATCTTCACACAGTGGACTATGGTACACTGTGTTTCATTTACCTCATATCTGTCACAGGCAGTAATGTCTGTAAGTAGAACTGAAACTGTTAGGTTTTTGTGGGTTTTTTTCCACAAAAATATAAAAAGGAACGGAATTTGGAAATATGTATCATTTTAAGTTCCTGACAGACATAGTTCTTTACAAGAGTATAATTATTTTTGCTAGTAAAAAAAACAATACTGGGTGTCAAAGCGAGGGCTGTGGCAGATTTCTACATGATGAAGCTGCTACTCTGCATAGTGTTCTAGTAGGCATTTCTAGTAAGTGATCTGTCTTCATTTTGACTCTGTGACCATTTCTAACAACTGATAACAGGGCAGTCAACTCTATTTCATCTTTGATGAAAACCACTACACGTTCTAATAAAATAAAACATTTTTTCCTAATTTTCAGGCCTTCTCCCTGTGATTACATATTTAATTTAATCCCAAAATATTTTGTTGATACTTTTCCCCTGACTTTTAAAATTATATAAATTGTTAACAATTACCAAGTAAATGCAGTCTCCCAACTAATGTGCCAGTTGTTAGACAGCATATGATTTAGTTTTTTAATAACATTGTACAGGTAACGTAGTGAAAGGGAGTCGAAGAACAATCTATCTACAGTCTAATATCCTGAAATGGTACAGGAAAGAAATAATCTGATGTGGTTAATTTGGTTGGTTTGTAGTAAATAAGTTGAGATCTGGCTTAAGCTCTATACTAGTTTGAGAAAGATTCAGTATTTTATATACATTGTTTACTTTTACAAAGTCAGCATTTCTTTGCTCTGCTGTGAGTTCAGTTCTGCGTTCTCTTGCTACCTTCTTTAGTGAGCCATGACTATTATTACTTTTTATACTGTAATAGCTGACTGCTGCCCAGCAGCCCCTGACCTCTCCAATTCCCTCTTCTTCCCAAGCTATAAGATTGGAAGCTGACATTGCTGGAACTTTCACAAACTCAATGAACCTGAAAGGCTAAGAAAACCTCGTTAAATGCCTCAGAAGTAGATAAAAAAAAAATATAAAAAAATCAGAAATGTAGCACAGAATCCTTGATCGACCAATGCCCTAAGACAGCAATCAAACCAGAACTATGAAAGAAAAATAACAGTAACATAGTACAAAAGTTATTACACTGTTTTTATGCATGGAAACCTAAGGGTAACCATAGTCCGAAAGCTGTGAAAGGAAAAGAAAACAGGATATCTTGAAATTTCCATATAATGCATCATCCTCAGATAGTTACACAATTTCTATATTTGGGGAAGAAGGTCATAAAAATAATTATAGATGTGATTTTTTGGTCCAATTACATAAACTGTTGTTAAATTAATGATTGAATTTCTTCCCATAGCAATATTGATTTTTTAGCAAAAAAGGCAACAGACACTTTTTTAAGGATTTTTATCAGCTGTTCGAAGTGAAGTACAAAGCTGGAACATTTTGTATATATCTGTCCAGAGCCTGTCCTGAAAGACTTACTGGTAGTGGTTTTGGCTTCATCTGGGGATACAGATTAAAACAAACAGATTCAGGACTCTCTATTCCAGTCTCTACGGTGCATTACAGATTGAAGTTCCCTTTATAAACAATAAAGGACAAATGGCTGCTAAGATGAACGGTTTTCTATACCCCATTGACTTGGTCATGGTATTGGAATACAAAATTCCTAAAGTTGTTGAGACAAATATTTGAACACAAAACTTTCACAATTTCCTATGTAATTATTTAATAATTGATATTTTTTCAGTGTTTTATGCCTATGTCTCTGTGCACAAAATAAAGCTCAGAGATTATTTGAAACTTCTGTTTGCCTTCTGTCTTGTTAGTGTCTGTCAGAGTATACTTGTATCACTAGTGAATGGAAAAAACTCAAATCATTTCCACTTGTTAATTTGTTAATTGTTATTAAAAAAGAACGTAAAATATTTTAAAATGTCCCCAAAAAATTAATCATTAAAGCCTCACAAATCTTTGGATTTGTTCCGCAGAGCTGAAGTCATTATGTCCAAATTTCCAAGGACAGTTGTCATATTACTCTTTATATAATATATCACATCTTAGAATAAAGTGCACACTGATTTGAACATTTTTGCCATGGATCAAGTTTCCTGGTCTACACATATTTCCATTAGACTGATTAGAATAAAAAGTTATAGTAGTCCTGTAATGTTCCACACTCTTATTTGATATGAGAAATCACAAGTACGTTTTCTCATAGGAACAGTAAAATACAACTTTTGTATTCATACTAAACCCTGATGTTAATATTAATAAGTGTTTATGCTGTGTTCACAGTTTTTAGCAGATCTACTTTAGCAAATTCCCCAAAATTTTGGTAGTTACAAAAAACTCAAGACTGTTAATCAAAAACGATAGAAGTTGAAGGGGACTTCCTTACTGTATCATTCTTTAGTAGATCAGATTCCAATACCAGGCAGAGTTCTTTCAAAACTGTTCAGGAATATAAAACACCAATCTATGGCAACATATTTTCTTCAATATTAACAAGAAAAATATATTAATTTTGGCCCTTTGAGATTTTTTTCAGTTTAACATGAAAACCATTGCACAAAAATATCAGAGGGAAATTCTCTTTTTTTAAGGAACAAGAAATTACATATAAACTCTTCTGCTATGTCTATTAAGTATCCAGAGGGTTGGGAATATTTTATTTTAATTCCAAGATTCATTTCAAATTTTAAATTCTAAAGATTATTATTTTAAAACATATTTTAAAACATTGTGTTCAAGTATTTTTTAAAGAAAATATGTAACATATAAGTAAGACTTCTCTTGTCTTCAGCTTTCCCTAGACATTTACACATACTCTACTGTATGATATTGAGTTTTTTACCCATATGGATGCATAAATTAAGTTCATTAAACAAAGAACAAGGAATTTTTTCCTCAAGAAAAAAAAAATGTCACTGGAAAAAAATGCTAGCACCGAACAAGGATCTAAATTTGTCGGAAATTAGCATGAAACTCAACAACAAGAAAACAAACAAACAACTCCCAAAAATGTCACAGAATTTATCCAATACTTGTGGGAAACTTTCAAGAAATTTAAGGGATTTAGTCTTGCTTAAGTTCATAGTCATCATGTGCAAGGCTCTTATGTTGATTTTGTTTAATTAAAAAGATGAACTTGAAAAGTCATGGTGTGCTTTACTTTATTTTTCACAACTGTAATTTCCTCACTGAAAAACAAGCAGATTCTTGTTCTTAGGCCATTTACATTTTAGCATGGTTGTCACACATACTTGATCTCTAATTCAAATATATTTATGACTGTTACCTTTTTTACTTTTTATTCCTTTTACTAATGATGTCAACATATATGATTATCATGCACTTTTAGACTTTTATTTTAAATTATTGTTTTGTAATATATAATATCATAGCAGGAAAAGTAGGCACACATCATCTTAGTGAGGTACACCAGGGTTGGTTGAAATCTTAACAAACCTTAAGCTATAGCATATTTGCGTATATCTCTTTCAGAGCTTAGTTTTATTCCTTAGGGAATTGTCTTTAAAAATTATTTCTTTTCTTATCAAATTCTGTTTAACAGCCCTGATTTGAGACACCAATAAAAAGAAGGGGGGAGAATAAAATAATGAAGGCAGGGTCACAATAAAAAAAAAATTGTTTCTCATATGACATTACCAGTATATCGTTGAAACCGAAAATTTATTTCGAAAAGTAGTAAGAATTCAAATATACTTTTAGACAAATGTCTATGTAATCCAATATGTTTGTATGATGCATATCTTATTAAACATAACAGAGACGATTTTTCCTCCCAGTAGACTGAGTATATCTATTCGTTAGGCAATTTTCTTTCTTTTTGCCTCATAGCCAAACCTTGTAGGAAGAAAAGAAAACAAACAAATAAACAAACAAACAGACAAACAAAAAACTTGTGCCTCAATATCCTGAGGATAGCCTATAAAAGTTTATAATGTTCAGAACAAATACCTGGCATATTATTTTGAAGTTGTTCGTCTTAGAGTTGCTAGACTTATCCAAGCCGTATACACAGTTATCTAAACTGCTAATGGATTTCATATCTTCATTGTAAATTAAATGAACTTTTTAAATTCTGTATTATTTACTTTGTTAGTTATAAAGTTACTTGGTTGCTTTAAAAAAAATATAACAAAGACTACAGTGTGCTCATTGAACTAACAAAGGAAGCACAAACGTTACAAACATTACAAATATATTTAAGGTACATTTCGATATATTTATCTCCTCTTTTTGTAAATAATTTCTAAGGTAGATAAACCAGTATAAATACCAACATAGCTAATTTTTGTATTTTCTTCTAATGCGTCTTCTGAAAGCAAGATAGTTGTGCATCTTATAATTCTTACTTAGCCTTTTAAGCAGCAAATAAATCCTGAAACCTGAAGAAAGAACAAAGTGTAATCTACATGAAGTTGTATTTTTGTGATAGAATGTTTCTTCTTACAATTTCTAATTTCAACATACTCTTCATACTACTTCACTAACGGATATTAAATTCTTAAAATAGTAATTGACACACAACCTGTAGTAAACACTTCAGATTATGCAGAATTTACCAGTCTTGAGGCACATAGTCTAACAATTGTTAATTAATGTCCAATCTCCTTAGGAATGTAAGTGAATTTCAAATGTGGATTTAAGAGCCAGAAATAGTTGTATTGACTGAATTAATTACTGCTCTGAAAGTTTTACTTGTTGACACATATTGAATGAGCACTTGTGTTAGAACCTGTCAGACATATTTCAGCATGTATTTCTTATCTACAGTAGCCCAAGCAGCTGAGAATCAAAATATTTTTTTTCAAGAGATAGAAATTAGCTACAAAAAAATCTGAAAAATATTCAGGAAATAATTAACTGTGTTAAGATGGCACCTAGTATGGTAAGTCAGCCATTTGCTTCCCACACCCATTCAGTCTCCCTGCTCAGCTTATATAGACTTTTATCTTATTTGGTTATCATGATCTCAAATGGCAAATACAGCACAAATAGGTCGTATTTTATAGCTGTTCAAGAGCAAAGGCAGACAGAAGGTTTTTTAGCAAAAGACCTAAATGTCTGTCTATTAGGTATACATCATGCCTGTGTACCAGACCCAGCCATAAAGAGTCAAATAGACTTGCCTGATTCAGATCCTGAATCTGATCACAGTTCATATGCCAAATTTGATATTCATTGCCTGCCTGCCAAGTATCTTTTCTCACCTTATCATCTTCCTTACAGCATTAATTCACTGCCCCCTTTCCATTCTAGGTTGTAATTTTTAAGCAGGTTGGGTATCTACTGATCAGTTGTTAAAAAAATAGGTAAGAAGAAACAATGCAGTCATGGGAGCTTCCTGCAGTCAGGGGTGACATGCTGGAAGAAGGCATATTCTTCACCAAAGCTCCAGAAACTGGGCCTCTACCCATGTGTAATCCCACACATTTCTCCTGACAACCTTCAAGCACATTACAAGAGGTCAGATAACGGCCCAAACCATGAACTTTATGGAACAAGACAAACCTAAAGACAGATTTATAAATTTTTAATTCAGGGAGAGGAGTCAGAAAAAGCAAATATCCAGGCCAGAAGGATCCAGGCCAGAAGGATCCAGGCAAATAATACAGGCAGGCTCACAGCATGAGCTAGTTTGTGGCAGATATTTATCTATGTAGAAGAGAGGTAACCGTCTTCAGAAAGTGAGGAAACTCCCCGAATTATTTTAATGGCACCAAGTAGAAACAAAATCTTGTTATACCATTTTTTCCCTTAGAATCATGCCTTTGAAGCCTTTCCTACTACTTATTCTAAGGTGAATTTGTCCCAAAGGGTCTCAGAGAACATAATGAGACAGCAAGAGAATAGTGCTCTGTCAGACTTGCACAGATCAAAAAGGAAGATTTAGAGTTCTGTGATCTACCACCTGAAGCATAGGATTTAAAAAAAATGTGGAAATATGTAGAATATATTTTAAAGGAACAGGTAAAGATAGATAAGATAAAGAACATGATGGGTGGAAGGGGAAACAGGAAAAAAATCACTGGTTGTTCAATTTCAGCAGAACAGGAGAGCTACCACCACTAGGCTTGGTGCCACCCGTCATCTGCTCTAGATAACATGGCAACTGCCCACTCTTGCTGGTTTTCTGTGAGCAGTATGGAAGCAGATGCTTGTGCTTCAGCAAGCTATCACTGATCATAATATTGGCAGATTAGTGCAGCTAGGGTCCGAAGATTTCTGACACCAACTCTCAAGCAAGTTCAAAAAACCCAGTGTCGTCCAGAACACCATTTTTAATGAAAATGTTGCTCTGTGATACTGCTCAAAATAATAATAAAATGAGTCAGCAGACAGATCTTCAATGTAACAAGTGTTATTTTTATCAAAATATCAATTTAGTACTTTTGTCTCCACATTTTTTTCTTGTATGGTTTCTTTACTAGGTGCAAAACCTTCTGTATTCTTTTGATACTTAATTTCAACTGATTACACCAAAGAAAATTAAACAAAGGGAATATGACTGTGTATTTTATTGATTTTACTCTTTTTTTGTTTTTACGTTGCCATATGTTAATTCTGGTATTATAGGTAGAGAGTAGTGAAAAGCACTTGTGAAAAGCCCTGAGGAAGAATCAAACAGCACTTCTTAAAGGTGATTATTCATATACAGCCAATTTTTTTATGAAAAGACAAGTTAATTCAGTAGTGATATTCCCCATGAGTTCTATACTTACTGAATTGAACTAAACTGTGCTCAAAGATATATTTGCAGTGCAATACTTAAATTTTGCTGTCCAAATTTTACTACTGATAAGAGAATTCACACCATTAATCTATTCACCCCATTAATCTTTTCAATTACCGTATTAAGAATATAAAATATTCTGTTAGTTATAGTTCTTAAAAAAAGATCTGCGGGGACAAAAAGTGTTCATTAGAAAATTATCATTCTAGACTTTCTTTAATAAATTTATCATTCAGTAGCGCTTATATATATTTATAGTCATGACATGTTTTCAGTCAGTTGCAACTTGCCAAATGTAACTGCCTAAAATAAAAACAACCTCAGAACAGGTCTGTATTTTGATTCAATTTTTGATGGTTATTTGTTTATTCAAGTTAAAAAAAAGTAAAGATTTTTTTTTGCAGAGGTCTGCTGACATTAGAACCATCAGAATAACCAAAAGCAAGCATGAGCTGTTTTCCTCTGTGTGAACCAATAAAAGCAAGATAAGACATAAAATAAACATTGACTGGTATTTTGATCAAGAAGTTTGAATGTTTGACCTTTTGGAAATCAATAGAACAGCAAATAAAAGAACCAAGAAACCCTATTCTGACACCATTTTTTGACCCAGATTCTACTCAAATTTTAAATATTATGTGTGATAATTGCACAATGTGGAAGAAATGTATTCAAAACATCATTACAGTAAATCCTCAATGCCTTTTCCCGCAGATATGAATAAATGAAATCTGAGTCTCAATGTACCACAGTCAGATAGTGAAGTCCCCCTTCCCATGATTCACAACCTCCCTCCTTCCCACAGCACTCCCTCCACAGGCCTGAAGGGATGGGTGGGCAGAGGCTTCTGCAGCTGACTTGTGCTTAAAGTTAAGTGCAGGCAGACAAGTCCTCAGGAGAATGCATATTCTTTTTCCCCCTGCCTGAGGGTGCCACTTCATAATCTCATCCCATAACCTGCCAGGACAGAAGGGTCAGGAACTACTCAGAGAGACAGGCTGATAGTAATTTTAGAAGGAACATATTCCTGGCTTCCAGAATAGCCTAGGAAAAACGAAGTTTAGGCATTTATCTTCTGGAATGTCTCCCAAAGAAGCCAAGTGACTGAGGTACAGGTTAGAAGTGTGACTTTTCCTTCTTAAATTTGTATTAACAGATGACCAGTTTATGAGTTTGTTGAGCATCCATTTTCCAAAGAGAATTGCTTTTTCTATGCTCCTATGAGCCCTAAGGTCAGTGGTTTGGAAGGTCTACTGACAGTGGCTCCTTAGAAACAAATTCACATTTTTTGGTATGCTTGCATAATAAAATAAAGGAACCAAAGTGATGTCATATTTTACTCCTGGCTCTGTTTATGAAAAGTTTAGTTTAATTTTAGTCTTTGCTGTATTCAGAAGAAAAGTATCTGTAGTTTTAATGCAGAAGAATTTGCTCTGGTCTTAATAAGGACTACAGAAAAATTTCTATTCCTCTGCAAATTATACATTAATTTATAAGCTTACACTTTAAATTTTGTTACTCATTCTTTAGTAGCATTTGTGGTTATTTGGACTTGTAGCATTACTGTATGTAATAAATGCCCAAATTTGAATGGTAAAACATTCATAAATTTAGATTAATATTGCAGGTGTATAGTCAGCAGTTCTATTGATTATTCCTTTTTTAGATTAAGATTATGAAATTTTAGCACTTGCCTTATTTTATAATTAATGGTCTTATTAAAACAAAACTGCAGGTAGCCAGCAGCTGGTACATTCAGTTTACAAGACAGCAGATTTTTCCGAAACAAATGATTCAGTACGAATGTAAATCTCATTTTGCTAATACTGAAATTATAACATGCCTGGAACTAAATATTACTCTTGAAAAAAATTGTATTTGAAATAATTTAAAATTGTAAGCCTCTTGTTAAAACTGTCTTTTTTAGCTGCAATTTAATTTCACAAGTAGCACTGCTTCCATGAGCCAAATAATTTGGGCATTGTTAAGAGGTGTTCTTTGCCCAAGGTAATTGCTATTTGGCTAATGATCTATTTGGAAGCTTTTGTTAGTTGAGCAAAAAGTAATTGGCACAATGAAGAAAATCATTTTCTTGAAAATCAGACATCACAAATGGTAGCTTAGGGCCCTAGACCTGAAAACTCTCATTTATGTATGTGCTTAATTAACACATGAGTAATCCAGCTCCGAAGGCAAGGCTATCTGCTTGGTTTTGTTTATTTTGCTTTTTCTGCTACTCAATACTTGCTCCTCCTATGTAATAAATACTGGCGATTTCCGGGCCCTTAGTGAATTTTCAAGATGAGGGTGTACTCTGTTTTCAGAAAATGTACGTCTGCTACAGTCATGGTCATGCTGTGGGTTTGGCTTTTGTCATTTTTTTTAAAGCCTATAAATAGGTTGATCTGCAGTTTTGAACATTTGGGGGAAATCAGTAGTCTGTAGGCTATGACTGTCTCTCTGATTAGAGTGAAACCACTTTTTCAAACCAGGAAGGTTTCAATGTTTCCCAGAGGTAGTCAAATCCTACTATACTTTAATCTCCTCTGGAAATTATTTCTGAAGCATGACCTTCTGGCTGATATTTTTTAAAATTACTCCCACTTATATTTATATTACATAATCATAATACGTGCACTTTATACGCACAGGCATGTACTCACAGGCACACAGGGACAAACACGTCTAAGCTATCAGATATCCAATAATTAAATGTCTGTGTGAATAAAACATTGATTAAAGAATTAATGAATATCAGGAATAAATACTGCTGCCAAGATTAGCAATGAAAGAGTATAATGAATTTAATTTTGAAGATGAACACTGATTACACAGAAAGAAAAAAAAGGATTGAAGTGTTTCTCAAAAGTCAGGAAGCTTGATTAAATTCTATGTCTTTCTGTTTCAAGTGCCCATGAGTGGATACTTGTAACAACCTACAATCTATATATTTTAGGAATAAAAATATTTAAAATATTTATTCCTGACTATGATCAAGAACTTTTTTCAATGTCTTTGGATGATTACTCTTTCCTTAAATCAGTTATTTTTGCTAGAAGCTGTGTGAATAGGACTGCTTTTAAGACTTGGCTATATTTCCTGTAACATGCATTTTTGTGAAGAAACAAATTATTTTGCTTGCTTAAAGTCATTAGACACAGAACAAGAAAATACTTTTTTAAAAACTGGAAAACACAAACATTTGCAGTTTAAAAAATTTGTTCAACTCTAGAGCACTGAAGGAAATAAAAAGAGATAAAAGAGGACAAATAGTTTCACAGAGTTTTAAAGAATATAATGAGAAAATTAGACAATTTATACCATTCATTGCAAAGGTTTGAAGACCTATCTGTAGACATGTAGCTGTCTGATAGAAGCAATCCTAGAAAAAACAGGATAGAGTCTGTCTTCCTTTTAGTTTAAGAAATATTTAAAGGAAGTAAATGATGAGTGCATTTTTTTTTCTAATCCTAGAGAAAGTGCTGTACATAGACAGACAACGTAAGTGGAGTGGTGACGTGAGCTGAGCTGGTTTTGTCTCCCACTAACTCCACACAATACACCACCTCTTCTGTCCTGAGTGACCACCGTAACAGATGGAGTCCAGAGGCATGGGCTAAATGAATTCCCACGATGTTTTGTAGTGCTGGTCTGCAGGCTAAGGGAATGATATGTCTGTAAATATATCGAAGGACAAGAAGGGGGTGGTGCCTAATGGGGATGTGTTAGATAGTGTGGGACCTGAGCATGACATAATCAGTATGGAATAAAGGGTGAAGATTGTACCAGTTTTGGTATGATCTTCACCCTTTATTTGGTAACCATAGAGTTAAACTTTTTCACAGCAGCTTGTAGGGTGCTGTGCCTCAAGCTTGTGCTGGAAAAAGTGTTGAAATCAGATGTTTTTAAGATTGCTGAGTGGTGCTTACACAGAGTCAAGGCCTTCTCTGCTCCTCACCTCACCCCACCAGCAAGGAGGCTGGAGGAGCACAAGAAGTTGGAAGAGGGCGTATCTGGGACAGGTAACCCAAACTGACCAAAAGGATATCCCAGACCGTATGGTGTCATGACCAGCAACAAAATCTGAGGGGAAGAAGAAGGAAAGGGCTGGAGGGGGAAGACAGAATATTTTACGAGCACACTTACTAGAGCCAACTTGTAAAAGTAGCCAAAGCAGGACAAAAAAAATGCTGTAGGCGAGAAACAAGGTAATAATGTTTCCTCTCTGCCTAAAAAGATAGTCTGGCATTTAGAGATAGTATCTTCTTCTAGAAAACAAACTAAGAAGTTAAAAAAACAGTAGTCTACATTGTTCGTAAATACTCTAAATAGTTCTAAATCTGTGCGATAAAACTCTTTCCTACTTTCACACAAATGAATGTGTAGAAGTGGCTATATTGTGCATAACCTGAACTGTTAAAAGTGACTTATGTATTGGTAATAACTTAATACTTAAAAAATCTGTCCATATTTATAAGAATCATGGACATGGAGGATGTTAAATAAGAAAAAGTATTTGGTGCTACTACTTAATATAGTGTCATTGAATTTCCACAATACTGAATATATATATGTATCGGTTGACTATACATGTAAATATTGACTATTTCCTGCATACTATCTCTTGCCTAATAAGAGGCAAAATATTTGTCAAAGGATGAAAACCTTAGCAAAGATAGCATCAGGAGATAGTATTTGGACATTAAAGATCAAGTCCATTGCGAATTCCAAAGTAGAGCAGGGAAAGTAGCGGTACATTATTCAATAAATTATTTTAATATGATCACAGTGTTTGATATGAGATGCAGTTTCATCTCAATGTCGCTGTTTTCCCCACGGACAAGTAGGGAAATGACACAGAGTCCAGGCGCAGGGTTACAAGGAAACAAGGCAAAAGTCCCCCTTTAATGATTTCTCAGAAGGCTTTTTATATGTTAGTTCGCAAAAGCGTATGAAATGGCGTAAGGTAATTGTTTTTTGCCATCCACCCCTCAAGGGGATTGGTCAAGTTCTAAGACACCCATCTCTGGATGTTTTCTTAGTTAGAACCATAACAATTCTGCAAAACAACCTGCAGCTGCAAGAAGTTTAAAAAAGGGTAACATTGTTTTGAGTTACTTGCATGGGAAAGACAGAACTTTCACAAAAGTGCTGCAGAGAGCTAAAGAAATTCTCTGCCGAAGCTTTTCCAGCATCCATATCTCCCCCTAGTGGAAAGAGCTCTGTGGGATGAAACACCTGATTTCCTCCATATTTCCTCATTTTTGCATAACATTTTGCAACTGAATTAGGTTTCTATACAACAGAAGTTCAGGCTCATTGGATCAGATATAATTTCTCACAGTAGTGTATACTATTCTCTTTCCCTCAGTTAAAATTCTACTGAATAGTAATAAGACTACACAGACTTTTTTTTTTTCCAGACAATTAGCACTTTAAGTAACTGCAGAAAAGGAGAAAATGCTCTCATCTGGAGGCGGTTTATTTGTATGATTTAAAATTACCTTTTTAACATTGTTTCTAATTATATGTCTTTCAGAATAATGGGACAACATGCATTTTATTATGTTAGGTCATTAAAATATTAAAAGGGGCTTAATCCCTAATTCCATTCTATACAAGATCACTGCGGAAGCACTTTTTCTCTTTCTTCCTTTTCTTTCCAAAAGAAAAAATCACTTGAAATTGTCCCATAAATTATCAAACAATCTTTATAAGGGATTAAGATGCAAAGTTTAACTTCAAAAATCAGAGTAGTTGAGTTAGGTTGAAAAAGCTTGAAACTTTTTGACTGTAAATATTAGAAACCTTTTGAATGATTCTTACGTAGACTAAGTGGAGAACAGCAGAGCATTAGACTGAGCATGAATGGTATACTGGAGTGACAATTCACTAAAAATAGGATACAAGAATAAGTTCCTTCACAAAACTAACTGTCTGAAAAGTTATTTAATAATATATTTGGCAAGAAAGAATTTTTATGGGACTACTTTTCAAGTGTTTTAAGCATAAATTAGTTAGGTCTATTCTTGAAAGAGTTACTTAGTGGAGAGTTTGCCATAGGTAATCAACCACATAGGAATTTTCAGGCAATATCATGAAACAGTTTTTACATATATTTTGAAAGGTCTTAGAAATGTGTTCTTTCTCCTGTCTCATAACCAGCTGCCCCCAGTTTATACACTGAGCATGACTTTCTATAGCATGGAATATCCCTTTGGCCAGTTCAGGTCAGCTGTCTTGTTTGTGCTTCTTCCCATCTTCCTGTGAAACTCCTCACTGCCAGATCTTGGGAAACAGAAAAGTCCTCAGCTTAGGTTAAGCCCTGCTCAGTAACAGCTAAAATATTGTATTACCAAAATTATTCTCATACTACATGCAAAACCACAGCACTGTATCAGCAACTAAGAAAATTAACTCTATCCTAGCCAAAACCAGATGATCCCCATTTCTGCCTTCTGAGACAGGAATCTCCGATTGAATTTCTCATTTATTTGTTTCTGTATATGCATAAGTTCAACTAGAAGATGAACTAAATAAATACAGAACAGAAAACATGTAGAAGTTGAGGTTTGTTTGTCCTGGAGGAGAGAAATTGAGGAGTGAGAAGTCTAAGGAGAAAGCTACTTTCTTCCTTCAGGGCTCCAATCTCTGGTAATACAGAAAATGGAGTTAGACTTCTTACAGAGGTACAGAGCAAAAGAACAGGAGACAGTGTTGTCTGACTTGGTATTGCTGTTTGGGCAGTCAAAAAAAAATTCTTCTAGACCTGCTGCCATTTTTGATGATCGGCCTGTATAGTTTGGCTGTCCATTTCCTACATTCAAGTTTCATTCTGTCATTCAGAACTAGAGGTTGGCCATCTACTGACTACTTATAGAAACAGCTGGTAAAGTTCATGGGCTTATGGTAGCAGCTGTGTTAACCAGGCCTAACTTACCCTAACTACCACAGCAACTAGTAAGCATTACTAAAAAAGGAAGCTGTCCATGAGTCTTCCGTAAACGTGCTCTAAAGTCTCTGTGTCCATATAAGGTGAAAGTGTTTATAAGATCCTCAGGGATTAATTCTTTCACCAGTTAATTGTCAAAGGTCTACAATGTCTCAGCTGAGTTGCAAATTACTTGAGTTATACTAATATATGGATAATTCTATTTGTACTTGTGTGGCCTATTAGATACAGTAATTTGGTGAATTAAATATCTCTATTCACTTAAATCTCCTAAAAAAAATGGGGAAATACCCAAACGATAGCCTATTTATATTTCCGTGCTTCAAAAAATTACAAAATTAAACTGGTGTCTATAGACTGCGCATTACTCAGAAAGAGCCAGGGGACAAGTCCTCCTGACACGTATTTTCCTGCTTGTGACTGCCTCTTCTCTATGTTCTCTCCACCTGACTGTGCTGGACAGGTGTCTTGGTGGGCCTGAATGGGAAGTTAACAAACTGCCTCACAATCTGAAGTGTGATAAATCTTGTTAATTTATGTAGATTCTTTTCCATCTCTTTCTGAGCTCGGTATTCCATACTATACTACATATAAAAATATGTAGTAGCTGTGCTTCTGTTGCAAAATTATACATAAACAGGGGAAGTACCTCGGCACTGGAATTCAATCAACTGTTAAATTGCTGCAATGATCTTTTGAACAATTCAGCCTATGCTAGCTGGTTTTCTCTCAGAAAATTCCAAATCATCATTTGAGCATTAACATTGGGCAGAGGTAGTTAATTCTAGATATTTACCTGCCTTGAAAAATAAGAGAATTCAATTTTAGGGACTTTTTTTTCTCTGTTTCGGGGGTTTTGTGAGTTTTATCATTTTGTGTCTACTTACCTCATGATCCAAACTCAATTAATTTATTAGTAGAATCATAAGCCACAAGGATCTGACGTGAAAAACTGTGGCAGGATGGTGACGTGTAACTATCCAATATATATTATGGAGTAAAAGTCTATACCTATGTAGCAAGGACACCCTGCAGTGCATCCTTCAATTCTGGCACAAAGTGTATTTTGCTTCAGTCTTAGCTCCATGTTGTGGGGAACTGTGTTAGCTCACCACTCCACTGCACATGCAAATTTCCTTCCAGAGAGAGGAAATAAAAAAATATGTTCTAGCAGGTCTCTTCATGGAGATAATTGGAGCATACTTTCCTTGCAAATGAAATGAGGCCAACAAGTCCAATCCGCCTAGAGCAGGATGTACTGAAACGCAGATCCAGCTGCAGGGTGTGCTGGAGATTTCTGGATGTTACACTGTGAAAAATAATTGAAGGATTTTTATGAGGTGTATAAAAGCCTTAAAGCACCCATATTTCTTCACTAAGATTTATATAATGAAAAATTAAAGAGAAATATTCAAAGTAGTTAGCAGAAAGTATGATAAGGAAAATACAGGAATACATTTGTATAAATCATTCAGACACAAGAAAAATATAACAAACAGCATTCAACTAGCTCTGTTTTTTTGCTGACAAAAAGAGAGAGAGAAACCCCAAAAACACTGTGATTACCTCAGAATTTCTGGGTCAAAACTTTCAATAATTTAAAGCTAGACAATATTTGTTTAATACCTGAAATAACCATTTGAATCTGTTCACAAACATGACATAGTTACCACTCATTAATTGGCTGAGACACAAGTGCTGAATAGATGTGATCTTGTAGGTCAGAAATGAAGTGTGGTGGCAAAGCTGTATGTGAAAAATATACCAATATATTACACATAATGGTTAATTCATGTCAGAGTTATTAATCTCATACTTCCAGAAACATTTACATTTGTTCTCAGCTATTATATTTTTAATTATATTCCAGTTTAATAACCTTTTGAAAAGAAACCATAAAATTTTGCATAATTAACAAAGTAGATAGTATATACCAAGAACTTCATTATCCTTACCAAGTGTAAAAACCTCAGGTTAGTTATTTTAAGAGTTGATTTTATTTTTCTTTGAGATCATAGGCTGTTCTAAACTTCTTTCAAGGCCTTATAATTATCATATGAAACATTCTCTGTACTTGAAAGTTAGGGATAATTTCAATAAACTTGAACTACATTAACCAGTTTAACACTGAAAAATTGTGATTAATGTATATAAATGTGTTTGCAGTCTTTCCAATATTAGGAAAAACATGAGAGTATCAGCATTTTTATGCATAATGTGGTATTAAAGGGTGAAAGTTGATGAAATTTTAACATAACATTTATATGACCTCTTAAATACAGTTAAGTATAGTTTATGAGCTAGACACCCACATGCGCATTTGCATTTCCCTGGGCCTGGAGACTAAGCAGAACAGAACTAATCCAGCTCTATTATGCAAAAGAACAGAATTTCAGTGGCTTGTTTATGAGAAGCACTCTTTCTGTATTTGTGTAGCATATGTTGAGGAAATATTTTCTACTGACAAGAGAATAAAACAAAAATATTCATAAATTCATTCGTTTCTCTGTTAATCTCTGAATTTATATGGAGAGTTACTCAAAACATTAAGTGGGATTATACAATTTAACTGCTCAGTGTTTGTTAAAGAAAAGACTGTGTTTCTGTCCTTCAATAACTTCACTGCATTCTCTTTAACATGAATCAATAGGAAAGAAAAGAATATAAGTATTATGCTGGTTTATTTTTGCTTTAATGTTGCTTAAACTTTTTGCTGCCTAGAGCAGTAAAAACCTAAAACTTCATTACTGTCAAATGTAGTTATTGATTCAAAAATTATCCATGCTCCAGAATTCTTTCACAGTTTTAGTAGATGAATAAACTCAAGCAAAGCAGTGGTAGAGCAATGTTCGATATTATTGTGCTACGAAGTCACATAATAAATAATCAGCAATTTGAATTTGGTCACCTCAAATTCCAGTTAATAAAACTAATGCATCATGTATTTGAGCTAAAGGTAAAATTTTAAAAATTTGCAAATAAATAAAGCAAGTGACCTAATCTCAGGAGTTTCTTGAAAAAATGTATTCTGGTAAAATAAAATAATTTTATTTTCAAAGTGTAGAATATAATGCATAATTTATAATATAAGTGTAATGAAGACTACAAGAGGAATTATGTTGCTGAAATACAATGTATATTAGTATACAGTTTATGAGTGAAGATAATCATAATTTGATATCAGTAAGTCAG
This sequence comes from Rhagologus leucostigma, assembly GCA_013397725.1. NCBI lineage: Eukaryota > Metazoa > Chordata > Aves > Passeriformes > Rhagologus > Rhagologus leucostigma. The sequence continues at coordinate 861,222 of VZTD01005244.1, forward strand.
GTTAGCATTAGAACATAGATAAAATTAGCATTTTGTAATGAAATATTGGGGAGTTTTGTACAACTCTTTCTAAAGAGAATAAAATATTCTGTTGGGAAATTTTGTTCAGCCGTGTTTTGTTATTTTCGTATTACAGATCTGAATTTTTTTAAATGCCTTCTCAAAATTTACTGTCAAAAATAAAGCACGGAAATTCTGAAAGGTTACTCAGGACACCTGAAATGTAGTTACATTAACATTCTATATGTTCTTAGCATTGCTGATATTATCATATTGCATTAAAGTCAGCTTTTTCGACAGTAGTTCCTGTGGCACCACACTAATTTAAAAAAGCAGAAAAGTCATTATGCTAAGCAAGTAATCACACAGTAAGAGAGAAAACTATCAAGGGTAGTTAATGCTTCAGGGCAAATCTGTTGCAAAAATTATGCTGGGAAAGAAAAACACAGACAGAAGCCAAATACATGATATGCATTAAACTAAATACTAAAATGGGAGACATGAGAAGTGGATACATTTCCCCTGAAGAAAATTTTCTGCTAGCCCTTGGGTTGATGGAGATTTCCTGTCTCTTGAATGCACTGAAATGGCTCTTTCTGACTAAAATCCAACAAAATGACTCCACGAACTCTGCTCATAGAATTTAGTATTCCAGTTATACATCTGTACATCTGTGTGGTCTTATAGTTATTTCACAATCTGCCTACTACTTACTTCTTTTAATAATTCTGCTTTTAGAAAACTGTATTTTTGGGAGATTGCTTTTTTCTATTTAATGGAGATGGGTGTGGTTTGGGTTTTATCCCAGTAAGGATCTTACACACGACATAACAGGATTATTTAGGGTGTCTTCAGGATGAGATTGTATATAAATTCTGCATTCATCATTTGATGTTTCATAAAAATGAAAATTAAGTTTACAGGACTGTATAGGTACTTTAAATAAAATAAAATTTTAGTAGTCATTAGAGGGTTATTGCCACCATACAGACTTTTGTCATGCTACATTTTCTGTACAACATATGAGAAAACACAATTGAAATACACATTGTTCCATGTGAAAGGGATTTGTTTCTTTGGGGATTATTTCGTTTTCTTTTTGTTTAATTTACCTAAAAATATTTGCTATCTGTATTCTCAGCCTTAATAAATTTTGGGAATATCTCATTTCGTAATTAAACATTGATTGTTGTATTTCAATCTTGCTTGAGCAGTAGAAAAATCAAAATTACAGAATTTAATAGCAGCTGCCGCTCAAGTTAGCTGAAAAAGGGAACTTCCGTCTTTTAGTGTTGAAGGCTGTAATGCTACTTCTGAGTTTCCAGCCACATATCTGTGAAACTCAATGGTGAAATAAGTAGGAATGTGTGTACACTATGCAGTATGTTGGGCCTTATCAGGAGGATAAGTTGTAAAAATATAATTCACATTACTGATTGAACTTTGTACTCAGAAACTTTCACATAAGAAACTCACAAAATTTTCCCACCATTAGCTAAGAGACACATAGAATCATAGAATGGTTTGTATTGGAAGGGACCGTAAATATTATCGGTTATCAGACCCCTTGCTGTGGGCAGGAACACCTTCTACTAGCTCAGGTTGCTTAGGATGCCATCCAGTCTGGCCTTGAACACTTCCAAGGATGGACCATCCACAGCTTCTCTGGGCAACGTGTTCAGTGCCTCATGTCCCTCACTGTAAAAAAACCTATTTGTTATGTCCAATCTAAGTTTAGCCTCTTTCAATATAAAACTGTTGCCCCTTCTCTTCTCTTTAGAGACATCTGTAAAAAGTCTCTCTCCATCCAACTATCTCATGAGCCCCCTTAAGTATCGTCAGGACATGGCTTTTGAAGTAAGATGGAGAGTGGCTTTTAAAGAAAATAAAAATATTGGCTTACCCAAACACTTTAGTCCTAATAAACATCTCTGAAAACAGTCTTTAAGATACTACTCTTGCTTTGATCTAATTCTTGTCTGTCAGCTCAGTGTGGTTAATATTAAAATGGACAAGCTTGAATATCTGTCCTGAATTTGGTTCTTTGCATCTTCTTTTTTTTATCTCTAGGGGCTGGCACTTTGCTCAAAGACGAACTAATTTTTAAAAAAAACTATCTGGTATTCCTCATATTGTTTAAGGTAAGGAACTCCAGGCTTTACTGCCAAGCTTATCAGATAAGCTGCAGAAAGCTCCCTTTCTAGTCTTTCATCATTAATGACAGACTTGAGCTACAGGGCCAATGTACTTATCAACAATTCCCTAAACATACTGCTGCTGCAAAGAATGACAGATACTTTTGTATTCTGAGTTTATTTTGAAAAAAATTAAAGTGCCTAGTATAACGTCACCAATAACTATCTGGGTTATGCAGTCCTGGTCCTGCAGGGTGTGCATAGGGAATCAAGACTTAGGGACTGCAGTAGAGAAAATACTTGCCCCAAAGCAATTGCAGTCCCTTTGAGATCCCATTCTCCAGCTTTACACAGAATGACCTTGACATGATTAGCCTAGTATGCCTCACAGCATGCATATCTTAATTTAACCTGAATTCCAATTCTAAATGAAATGAAAATATTTTTATAATATAAAATGCCATTTACAAAAATAATTGGTGATCATTTATGGCAAAACATATGCACATTTTCACCTTTAACTTTTGTGATGATAAAAAATTCAGTTTAAACTTTTTAAAATATTTTAGAAACAGCTTACAGCCATTTCTTTCCTAATTCTCTTAAATTTATGCTAGAAAATATATCTGTCTTCAATAGGTGTGCATGGGAAAAGCGTGGATTCTCTCATGAATATGACTTTCCATGGCTGTACTTGACAAGTTACATTCATCTGTCTTATTTGAATGGAAATTAATTGAATTGTTTAATAACAAGTTAGAACAATGGGTTTCCAACAAAATGGGTTTCCCATTAAAACATTATCTCAAGAAGGTGCGGAATTGGCTTACTAAGACTGCACTTAAAAAAAGGGTGAGTACCAGTAACCAGCTGGGGGAGCCTAATTTTTCACTAAAAATTTTTGAAGAAATCAATGTACAAAAATGACTGAATCTAAAAAATGTGGAATATTTACATATTGTTTCTTAAAAAGCATCTACAGTAATGTCTGGTGGGTTTTTTAGGAATCTAATGCATTAAGAAGCACATAATATAATTATTATCTATATATTTGAACAAAATATAAGTTATTATGTATACATCAGCCGTATAAAACACAAATTGAAAAAACTTAAAATGAAAAAAATATAAATTAGTTGGAAATTACACTTAAGAGTGGAATGGGCTGCCCGGGGAGTGGGTGGAGTCACTGTCCTTGGAAGGGTTTAAGGAAAGCCTGGATGTGACATTTAGTGCCACCGTGTAGTTGACAAGGTTGTGTACGGTCATGGGTTGGACTCGATGACCTCAGAGGTCTTTCCCAACTTAACTGATCCCATAATTTGTGATACAGGGAAAGTATACTGTAAAACTTTTATATAAGGATCTGAATGAGAATTGTCTTTCTCACATAAGATGTCACATCTCCTGTAGAATTTTATAGCACTTTTATCCTCTATTAAATTTTACAGGAAGCTAAAAAAAGTCCTTTAGCCCTCTAGAACAGGTAATGGGTTATAAAAGACTTTTCCCATAAATGTTAGTAAGTTCCTGAGGCCTTCTTATAGGCACTGAAGAAAAACACATGATGCTGGTCTGATGAAAATCGCAAATTTTACACAGACAACTTCTGACTCAAGAATCAGTATGTGCTTGATTCCCTAAATGGTGTGTATTATATTAGTCGGTGTTTATCTTCAAGAAGGCATTTGCCCAATGGTAGTACAATGTTATCAGTTATTTATATTTGTTGACTAAATGCTGTTCTTTACTAGCTAAAGTCAAGATTTCTGGAGATCTGTCTGCAAGATCAAGAACTATTAGATCACTGTGTGCATATATGCCAACGGAAAAATTATGACATTAAATCTGGGGTCTTAATTTATTTCTGATCTCATATACATGTTATATATGGAGTATAACTTGAAAAGAGAACAAAAATAAACCACACTCTACAGAGTCACACTTGAGTGTATTTAAACTACTGTCTATTTATAGAATCATAAATTCATAGAATGGTTTGGTTTGAAGAAGACTTTAAAGATCATCTGGTTCTAACCCCTCCTACCATAGGCTGGGACATCTTCCGCTAGACCAAGTTGATCACGCCCCTGTCCAGCTTGACCTGGAACACTTTTAGGAATGGGGCATCCATCACTGCTCTGGGCAACCTGTTCTAGTGCCTCACTTTCCTTAGTGTTTAGAGTCTCCTCCACACCACTAAACTGGGTGACATCCATCAGCTTGATGCAGGTGTACTCAATCCAAACAATATTTACTATAATTTACTGTAATTGTTAGTGTCTAACATTTAGAAATTCTGTTCTTTTCTATGAAAAGAGTCTTCATAAACAATTAAAAAGAGCCAAGATGATAGCAGATTTGAGTTTGATAAATAAATTATATGGTAACCAATTAAAAATAATGACTGGATTCCACTGACTATGTCTATTATACTAAATACATGAAAGTCAAAGGCAATCAGGGACCCTGAGGTGTACAGATACAGCTTCTCATGTCTCCAAGGTTTCCAGATAGTTCCTTTTAAAGCAGATTTGTCTGAGAAAGAACTAATTGGCTTGGACATAGCTAATGTGCTGGCTCCTGACATTGCTATAAGAAAGTATTTGCTTCCTGTTAGGGTTTGAAATTGTGACACCTGAGAGGATCAAATGTAATGATCTTGTAATGTATTCTCTCCAGAGAATTTAAATTTTTTAAGTCTTTCATACTCTTTATTAATTTTTCTGAAGCAATATTTCCTTGGATGCTCATGAAAATGTATCTTAAAAAAAAGAGAGTTTCTTATGTCAATTCTGCTTAACACCACAGAAACACTGGTTACAGGCTGATCAGAACTCTTGACCAGTCTTTTTAGATAAGTTATCATGAGCGTGACAGTCATTCTCTTTAAAATGTTCCCTGCAGGGTAGTACAGTATAGTAACTGTCACATACTTGTGGCTGAAAGGAAGCTTTTAAATAAGTCCTTTTGTCCTTGTCCCTAAAAGGAAACAATGGGGTATGAAGACTACAGGACAGGACTCCAAGCATGGGACTAAATACACTAGCACATAGAAGGTCTGCTATCGATATAACTCTACCCATTAAAAGTAACTCATTAGCTGTGTTTTTTAACACTGATGAAGTGACAGAGTGGGGACACCTTGCTACTACACTTAGATTAACTACAAAATGCTACATATAGCAAGTTACACAGACCAAAATTTATATACATACCTGTGTATTTATGTACCTATACCTGCACATACATGAAGGATAATTCTGTATAAAGGAGATTTAACTTGATAGTTAGGCACTAATGCAGCTAAAATTACACTAATCTGTTTGAAGAGTTATATTCCAACTGGATACTTGCGATTCCAGTGATTTCTAAATAGTCTTAAAAATACTTCGTTTCTTTTAGTATGTCTCATTGGTTTGCCATGGCCTGTTACAGTGGTACTATTCAGGACAGTTTGTGACATGACACAATGTGACATATTCTGACCAAAAAACAGCACTGCTTCATACTGAATGTCAGAAATTTGCATTAAACACATGATTTGTTTTGAACTATCAATGTGAATTTCAACTACTAAGTACGACTTCTTTTTGCACAAAAGCTAAAAATTCCAACACTGTGTGGCTGTACTGGGGACTTCAGAATATCTTAATTGATCAAAAGACTACAGAGAGTTTAGCAATGAGTTATAGATGAAGCTTCATTTAAATCGGATCTACGAATCCATCCACAGTTTACTGAAAAAAATTAATTACAAGGTTAAAAAAATGCAAGTATAATTTCACTCAATGGTAAATCAATACTTTCAAGGGTAAATCAATACTTTCAAATTTCTTCATAGCCTCCTAAAATATTTTAAAAAAAAGTGTTAGTTGTTAGTCCTTTTATATTCTCTTAATGGATTTTCAGCTGTCAGCACTGTCTGCAGAGGATATCAGCTTAAATTACTTTCACTTCTCATTTCAACAAAGACCTTAGGGAGTAGTTTATTAATCACCAAACAATTTTACTGTCATTTCTGTCATAATTTAAAAAAAAAAGAAAAAAGAAAAAAGAAAAAAAAGCATTTTGAACAATGGTTTTGCTGGCAGTGTTTGTCCCACTCTTATAATATGCATTTTTATAACATTGCTGGTTTGTGGCTACTTTATTAAATTCCATTTGTAAGAAAAAGTTAAAGGATGGAAGTATACTTTCAGAGAAATTTTCTTACAAATTTATATAAAGAAGTAAAAAACGTTATTTTACACAGATACTTCAGATGCAAGCTATTTCATAGTTCTCAATAAGAAGAAGCATTCAGCTGCAGATGGAGACATTAACTTTCTCATATTATGTTTGTCTCATTAAGTACAGCCAAATAATGAAAGAATTTTGACAGTTTCCTATAAATGAAACAGTCTGGAAGTAAAACATTTGATATTGTCCTCACAAATCCTTGTCTCTAAATTAGAGAGACATGGATTTGGCAGTCTGTGTGGTTTAAGCCCACCTGGAAATTAAGCTCCACACAGCCAATCATTCAACCTCCCTGTCTCCCTCTTCGCACTGGTGGAATGAGGAGGAGAATAAGATTAAAGCTTGCATGTTGATATAAGAAGAGTTTACTAACTGAAAATAAAGTAAAATACCATAATAATGATAAACTATAATAAGATTTATACTAATAATGATAATAATAATGATACTAAAAAGGGAAAAACAAGTGATTCAAGATGCAATTTCTCACTATCCACTGACTGATGCCAGACTCTCCTTCCTGCCATTTAATCCATGACTTTGGCTTTCATCCGTGGTAACAGTCTTTCAAGCAGGAAAGATGGTGTGAGGTGTTGGATTGTTACATGTTGCACATTTGAGTCAGTTCTGATTCCAGTATTGATGTTCTCATTCAGTTTTATCCAAGTTCATTCTTTAATGGTGTGAGTGCGACAGTCAGAGGGAAGTCAGGCTCAGATTCCCAGAATGTCTGTGGTTAAGATCGATGCCGTAAGGTGCCCAGTGAAGTGATGCACACGTAGCCACCACAGAACTGGTAATACAAAGTGTTAGACAGTTATTAACTTAATGCAGTGTGATTTATTGGCTATTTTCACCCACAATCAAATCACCCTGAGGCACACACTGGACTTCCCTGTCCTTCTGCATTATCCAGTGCACCTGGGTCCTGGAGCAAAGGTAAAGCCACAGCTCAAGAGAGGCTGTGTTTTTCAGCCTAGAGGAGAGAAGGCTCCAGAAGACCTCATAGCAGTCTCTCATATTTATAGCAGGACTCCAGGAAAGATGGGACTTGTAATTTTGCTTAACATTTCTGAATCTCAATTAATTGCGGTGGTTTACATTTTTTAAATTATTTTTTTAAATTCTATCTTTGTGATTCATCATTTCTATTAATCTGCTACCAATGTAGGTAGAACTGCTGGATAAATATTTTCTCTCTCTGACTTTGAAGATTATTTTTTTTGTTTAAAAAAATAATACCTTTCTTTTATCTTATTTCTGTCTTGAACTAAGGATATTACATGTAACTCAAAGAAAATGTTAAAGAATACTTTCAATTTGAACTAAGTAATGTAAGTTTTAAATTGTTTCATATCTTTTGAGATAGAAAATTAATTTAGGGAAGATTTTAAATATTTTTCATGCACAGTTGAGTTGGGTTCATAGTTTCAGGTCTATCACAGTTTTCTCAAACAAGAAGTGTGCTATGAATTCTTTATATTTTTGTTCTGCTTTATCTCTCTCCAAGCTGCAACGGGAATATTTGTTTTTGATTGATCTACACATGAAACAACACTTTATTCAACCCAGATACAATTCTCTCAAAAAGTAACTAGGAGAGCAACTCCCATCAGCAAGTCACGTTACTTGTCTTATTAAAGTGCACTGTGGTGTAACAGAAAGAGCAGGATGAAATTTTGAGAACAAAAATACTACTCATTCAATTTCATCTGTGTACTACATCCCCACCTTCCAGTCCTGAAATATGAATGAGCAAAACCCAAAACTTGACTAGTATTTCCAGAATATAAAAGGTACTTTGAATCTTTGGTCAGATGAAGCCTTGACAAGTTAAAAATTATTTTTAGAAGGTGCATAACTACCATCCAGGATATAATTACATAGTTTTTGGCTTGCTTTTCATCAGAAAGTGTAGTAGCAAGACGTTCTCAAGAAATATCATCAACTCTTACCTTGTTCTATGTCTGTAGTAGTAGTAGTAATATTATTAGCAATATTATTATTAGTTTCACACATCACCTATCCAAGTATATTATGAATTGACATGAGCTGCATTTTGTGGGGTTTTTTTTTCTTTGATTTCATTCCTTAATAGATTACCTGTCACTTTATCCTTTCCATTCAGAGGAATACAGATATGGGACTCAGTCAATGCTTTGTAACCTTCTTTACATAGTGGTAGTCCAAAGAGTATTAAGGAATTGATAATATTGCAACAACCTGTGGAATTTTGCTTAACAATTGAGCTGGGATTTTATGAAATTTGTGCCCAGGTAGAGGACTTGAATATCAATCTTTCTAAAAAATTTGCTTCAATTGTTTCAACAATTCAGTCTTCCCTATGGTACACAGAAACATAAAAATACCCAATAATCTCCGAAAAGAAAACAAAAAGGTAAGAGTGGGAAAAACCTGTATAGAGATTGTGTTAGCACTGAAGTAGGATTGGCATGTGAGAAAACGTGGAGGTTTTTTTTGACCACACCGGCACGTTATTTCATGCTAAGCTGATTATGATTGTACAAAGCCATGATGTAATGATACATAGCACCGCTGACACAACTCAATATGACTTGACATCATGCAAGAATTCTGAATTTAGTTCTGTATAAATTTCCATCAACTCTTTTAGCAGAGTTCTAGACAGGACAGCAGCACAACGTTATGATTTCTTTCTTATTCACGCTCTTTCTTACAGAGTAACAAACACTAAGGAGTCTAAAAAATAAATGCAGAGAAAAGGTTTTCAGCAGGTGAGTTTCAAAGGACGTATTTACACAGATTTTTTGCAAGAAGCCCACTCTAGCAATATTTTACATACATCTAGAATACGATAAATTGATACAGCAGAAAAATTATGTGAAATAAAAACTTCCTTTAGACATAGCTGCATGATTATCTAACTAGGCAGCTGGTTACTATCAAAAGTTTGTTAGGTATGCCAGTCTTCAATTATGTTCAAGAATAGAATAGAACTTGATCTTTTTCACTTCATTGGTATCTGCAGTTTAGGAGTGTTGCAGACTTTGATTATTAAAGAATACATAAATTGTGTTGTTTTCAAAAAAACTGTGTAAAAACAGAATTCTTTGATCATCATATCTGCTGTCTAAGATGTTTCAAAACTACACTAGCCTTTAAATATAAATAGCTACTTTATCCTGTTAGCCCTGTGGAGGAAGGAGTTGAGAAGGAAAACTAGTTAGCTATAATTAAATCCACCGTGTAGTGTGCTCCAATCGGTTAAAACATAAATAAATAAAAACCACAAAAACCACAAAACCAAACCAAACAAAACCCTACAACCAATCAACTGCTTAGGATATCTTTACCTGGATGTTTACATCTGTTTGCTGTCTAAGCCAGATGTCTAAGCATCACAGTCAGTAAAGTCTGAGAAGCTGTTCAGATGATCCTATGTAGGCATTTACTCCTAGAGGAGCTGAATGACCCTCTAGTCTCAGATGGGAAAGATTTAGTTGCCTAAATGATATATATTTAGTGTCACATAAGATACTCCATCATATTCTTCCTCACTGTATTTGCTGGTCCTGAAGAGCCCAATTGTCCTGTATCTCCTGTGTCACTTTTTCTAGTCCACTGAAGATGTCTTGAATACTGTAAGACATTTATATTAATAATAAATGCCTGTCCATAGACAACTGAATGGAGCTCTGTATTTCCCTTGACAATGATAAGAACTTAAAAACCTGGGACTCTTAAACTTGGACAGTGATGAAAGAGATTTACTCTAATGTTTTTTCATATTCTGTAATACAAAATAAAAATCGAGAAGTCTAAATCTGGAACCCAGAAATTAATTCCTGACTTCTGACAAATGAATAGACCAACTGATGCTGTCAAAACACTTAATATAGGTAAAACAGTCTTTCCCTCACCAAAGTTCATCATCTTTCTGTAGGTGTGCTTCAGACTTCATCTTTCCCCTTTCTACACTGAGAAAAAATCTTTGCAAAGCAGAAGGCAGAGTGGCCATTTCCATTCTATTCTATTGCAAGCATTTTTCCCTTTTGATGAGTTTGTTGTACCCTGGTTATAGAGTAGATTACCAAAATTCTCCATCAACTTGTTATGGTGCAACTTCAGAGTTTATGTGTGATTTATTTCTTATAGTTGAACTTAAATCTTGCTCATCTGAACAAAGAATTTGTCTTAGTCCAATTACATTAATTTTAAGGACTAGTTCAAATTATAGACAATAAAAGTTCTGTACATAAAATTTTTAGTGTTTACATTTCCTATGGTGATAGACTCATCTTTTCAGTGCCCTTCTAGATTCTGTAATTGATGAGTGAGAAAGGAAGGANAAGAAAGAAAGAAAGAAAGAAAGAAAGAAAGAAAGAAAGAAAGAAAGAAAGAAAGAAAGAAAGAAAGAAAGAAAGAAAGAAAGAAAGAAAGAAAGAAAGAGCAATTTGAGGAGGGAAGCTGGAATTGCATGGTCCCTTTCGTTCACTCCTGGTTGCCCCTAACCACCAGCAGTTGTTCATGTTCCTCATCTCTCTCCCCAAAATAAGGGGTGGTGAGCTCATACGGCCTGACATATTTAGTGTATTTATGAGGAGCAGGACTCATCCTGATTTCACCAGGCACCTTGTCAGTTCTGGTTCTAACAGCCATCTCTCCTGGCTCTTCTACAACCTTCACTCTGATCTGATAGATCTTACTACTTACACGTTTTTCTGTACTCTTATCTGTACAGTTATATCACAAGTCTCCATCTGCAACTTTGTGACTATGCACTATATTTCTCTCTCTATGCTTAACTCTCTCATAAAATATTAATACATTCTGGAGTAATAATTATGTTATTAACATTGTTAGCATGTTACAGAATGATTATGCACTTCTTCCACTACATTATTTCAGTACGTCTGTGCCAGGGTTTAAAGTAAATATTTTAACAACTTACTTAATATTTGCACATTACTTTATAGTTGCACCAGGGCTCTGCTTTGGCTACTTCCTAAATTAATAAATAATAACTGTTCCAGAGAAGAACTACATCCATAAAAATTAGTAAGAAAATATGATGTAATTTAAAACTTGGCTTAACATGAAGAGGAAAGGATTTCAAGGAGCAAGAAACAGTTAGCAAGTATAAGTGATAAACATAAAAAAATAGTAAGTAAATGTAATACAAAGAGGATCAAAATTTCACTAAGAAGCAAAAGGTTCAACATCAACAAGACACTACTGTGCTTTCAGCAGACATTTTTAAGGATATGTATTTTTGATCAGCAGAGTAAAATTAACCTTCCAAATTATCATGGGCTTGTTTGACATATGACAAATTTTCTGCTACAGTAAGATCTAACATAGTAAATTACATTTTTTTTTTCACTTTGCACATTGAAAGCAGTTCTCTGCCTAAAGAGTGAAATTGTGTTAAGTAATAAATCTTCTGTATAGTAATTTATGTGGGTGATCATAAACTATCTTTTATAATTTACAGTCTGTTAACATTCTGTTAGGAAGTGACACTGAGAAAACTCCTTTCTAATAGAAGAGGTGATCTTAAGAAGTCCTGTGGCAGAGGAAAAGAGGCTCTGTTATGATGCACTGGGGACGTCAAAAGCCAGTCTTGCTGCTCTTCCAAACAAGCCTCTTAATGAATATTATTATTTAATCAGAATATTATTGTTTCTAAACACCTAACACTGTGTTCTGTGATTTCTCACTTCTGAGCAGATATGACCTTGAATTTTGATGTTTTAGTTAGTACAAAACAATTTTTGTTTTGATTGTGGTTAGTTTTTCAATTTCAGTGACCATATTGAGCGAGAGGTTTTTTTTTCCCGTGTATTTACATATGAATTGCGATAAATTTGAAAGGAATAAAAAAATGCCACCAATTCCCTAATTATTAGCAGAACCAAAACCACTTCTAGTGTAATAATTATCTAAGACATACATTTATTAATAAAGGGACCAATTTAACTACAGCTTTATATTTCCATATTATCTCTCATGTCTGCTCCAACAAATATTTAATGATTAATAAATTACTTACAGGAAGTGGAAAAACTCCAAAAACAGGCAGTTACACAACTGCTACTAGTGATTAGCCATTTTTCGGGAAAGTAAAAGATCATTTTGAATCTTTTTTTTTCATTATTAACACTCAGCTCATCTCATTATAATTAGCATTACTCTATAAGGGAAAAAAAATAAAGAACAGATTTCTCATTTCTTATTATAGCCCAAGAGCTAAAGTGATCCATAAGTACTCTAGAGAGAGATTATAGATAATTTGTGGGATTTGCTAAGTTTTCATTCTGTTGTGAATGGGCAGACTTAATACCAAAAATACAGGTTTCTGAGAGACCACTCCAGTGAAGTGGTCACAGCACCAAGCCTGCCTGAGTTCAAGAAGCATTTGGACAATGCTCTCAGGCACATGGTGTGACTCTTTGGGTGTCCTGCACAGGGCTAGGAGTTGGACTTGATGATAGTGGTGGGTTCTTTCCAACTTCAATATTCTATGATTCTAGGAGAGTCTCCACAGACATAGCCCTTGGCACTGCCAGGTGTTAGGGATTTGTAACACCTGTTAGACAGGTAACCGAGAATATCTAGCAATGCACCTCACCCACAGTGCAGTCTGAAACTCACAAAACTCACAAAAACTCACGAAATCTTTCAGCATTTATTACTTCACACAAAAATCTTTCACTGTATTTTATGCATTTCAAAAGTGTTGTAATGTCATGATTTCAACTACAGTCAGTTGATAATGTAGTTGTCACCAGAATTGCTAAAGCACTGATGTTGAGATTCTCTGCTCTTATGATCTGCTGTAAAATTTAAGTGAAAGAAGTTAAGTACTATTTAAGAAGAATTAGCAGATATATGTCCTAAAGAAGCATATTGACCAAAGTATTTTTTTTAAACCATCATCAAAATATTCACAAAAAGAGATAAGAAACAGGCTTCTAGCCCCCATTAGCACACTGAATCTATGCCAGATGTAAGCCATGAGTATGCAGATACTCCAATGTTTCAGTAGGTACCTGGAAAAAGAAAAATATAATGAATGTAAAACAAGAAGGAAAGCAACTACTGACACCAAGGTGAAAGTATAGCAGTCATGGCCACTGTGTCTGCTAATCTGTACTAACTGCAAAAAATACACTTAAAATGGTTTTGTCCTTAATGATGCTAGAAATAGTTTTATTCTTCAGTTTAGAAGAAAGGGCGGTTTACTTTTTTTTGTTGTTGTTGTTATTTTGTTAATGGTGTTTTAAGTTTACTTCTTGTATTGATCACAAAATTAATTATTTCAATGGAAATTTATTTCTGTATATCTCACAGTGAAACAATCACGATTGTTTCTTAGAAATCTGTATTATTGTCTTCATGATTCTATATTTATCCTTGGAACTACTGGCCAAGTACTGGCACTACTACTGAAATAGTTTTATCCATATTTTTTCTCCCATGAATAATTAAAGCCTCACAGAACACTCTTTATGTGCAGTGTCAAGAGATCAAGGAAGGAAGAGCCTGACGTAGCTTTCTTTCAAATGTGCTTTGATTTTATTGTTCACATTCTGGGATAAAACTCTCTTAAGAACCAACGATAAACTAGAACAAAAGTTGAGAAAGAAGACGTTTCCATCTTCTTGTGGAACTCAAGAAATTTACAGGTTAAAGAGATTAATTGCAAAACCGAGCCTGTCTTGTATGATGACATTAGTTCATCCAGAAATGATCATAAATTGCTTAAAGTTCTATCTATTTTGCAAGCAAAATTTATCAGTTGCTGATGACTTTTAACTATCAATTTTAGTTTTAACTTTCATTGTTTGTATATAACGATACAAAAAAGAAATGTGAGGAGTAATTTTTTTTATATCAAGAAAGGATTTATATTTATGGACATTAAACAATACGGCAAGCAGAAAAGGCAGAACAGTGTTGAAATTATGGTATAGCTTGTCAACAGCCAAGATAGAATTAATGAGGACATCCTTTGACCCACTGCTGAAATTATTACTGGTGAAATATTTCAGAAGCAGTAGAGGTCTTAAGTGGTTATGGACTACATCTGATTTACCGCTCTCTGGATATTTCCTGTCTCTTTCCCCAGTTTGTGCGAAAAGGAGGTTTGTTTTTTTTATTTTAGGGAGTTGTTGAAGACTATTTTGCATCATCATTTTGTAGAAAGTTAATCTGATATGGATTTAGAGGTGGGGTTTCATTGTCTACACCCAGTCATCCGTTTTCATTTAAGATGGCAGGCATTATCTAAGACAAACCTTCTAAGTAACAAATAGGGCCTAACAAGTTTTATTTTCTCATTTAACAGGGCTTGAAGTACAGGCAAGTTACCCAGGGGTGTTCAAACACACATTATATATTTCTGTACAGGCAACTGAAATGACTGCTGAATACCCTCTACACGATAAAAACTAATTAATAAGAGTTGCAGTCCAACCCCTCCCTCTTGATTTCTAATTTATTATTTTTAATGGTAAGAATAAGAGTATAATTTTAAAAAATTAAAACTAATATGGGAATAGAAAGAAATACCTAAGAATTGAAGCAAAGATAAATATGAAGAACAGCTCTTTAGATCTTTAGGTAGAAAGTAAGATAGGCCATAGCCATGGTCAAAATTGCTGCTGAAGCAAATCATGGCATAGGCAGCATCTCTATAACAATGTCGTACAATATTTGGTCAGATTCAAATATACACTGTTCTTCATGATATGGTTCTTTTGAAAATTTAATAGAACTTTGATATCTTTAGCTGTTTTAATACATTTTAGTTATGAGCCAAAAAGATCCATTTTGATGCTTGAAATAAGGAACAGATATTCAAAATGTTTATAACAAGACTCTGATAAGTCTGAGTAGAGCTTCGCCATTTAGCTACTTCCATTGTTTTCCTTCACTTTTTTTTTATCAACCTACTTCCAGTTATTTAGTATGATTATGTTACTGAAAACGGTAAAATAATTCAAGGTTTAATTGGTCTTTTAAAGCTTTCTGATTTGTGTTACTGACTTTTTCATTAGCCAGAACCAAAAGTATAAAAATCGGTCCAAAAATCCAGGACAGGATATAGTCACAGGTAAAAGATCACTGAGAAAGTATTTTTGAATACTTATTTTTGTATATTGTCTTCAATATTCTGTTTGGTTTTATGAAAACAAGTGAAAGAGAAAAAAACCACTCTTATTCCCTGTTGAATTTTCTTCCTTTTTCCTTGGGCAAACTTCAGCATGACAGTTTAATATATCTTTTCTCATTGTGATTTGTCAAGGTTGTCAAAATCACCAGAAGTATAGATGCTTTATTTTCAAGGTTTTCTCTGTCTTCTCTTTTTTTTTTTTTTNTTTTCTCTAGTAAAAAAACAACGAAGATCAACATCACAATAAATGAAAATATATCAAGCAGTCATAACACTATTGTGTATCAGATAGCTTTTCTTCACAGCCATAAAATAAAGAATATAGCCGAGTAAAAATGTATATTCTTTATGTGGAAATACATGATGATTTGCTATTTATCTTTGTGAGTGAGAGGCACTTCAATTTACAAGTGGAACTGTTATGAAGAAATTATTAGTCACTTCACTATGAATGACAATAGGCTAGGCCTGTCATTGAATCACCATGGGTAAAATTCAGTCTGCTACAGAGAGCCAAAAGACTTTCATGTATATCATTCAAGCTCCACTTCAGTCGTGTTCTAAGGGTTTTACTGGAGGTTAAATGGAGCATGGGTTTTGTTTTGCATTTCTGAATGGGATTGCACTCCACTTGAGAATATCCTAACTGTATTCTTTGCAAGCTTTTATATGGCGCTCATCGCTTCTGCATCTGAGCAGCAGAGCATTAAAGGCAGGAGTAACATCTGTGGAGTGCAAGTTCTGTCATTTTCTTCTCAGATGTGTTTGAAATGCAGTTGTTTTGAGCTATTATTTTCAGAATTTTATGGGCAGACATGAACTTTGTCATCTGTTTATTGTTGTACATAATGGAGATGCAATGTAAATTGCAGAAACAAAGTCAAAGATAGCAAATTCAAACACATTGCAGAAAGTAGTGTTATTTGGCACGTTTCAACCTTTCTCTGGGAATATTCTCTCCAAACAAACTTCACATGTAATAAAAGCTGTTTTCTAGGAAGCTAGACATAGTGTTGAATTCTTAGCTTTTTATTTCCTAAGTCGTCTTTTCTCAGGACCTGGGACAAACCTTTTCCCTCAGCATTTTGCTGGACTCGATGAAAATGGCAGCTATTCCCATTAACAGAAACAGTTCCTTTGTTTATTATTCAGAATAGGCCCTCTACCTCTACTTCTACTGACTGATAATGGTCCCTGACACCTCTGCAGTGTCCCGTATGTCCTGCCACGTTCTGTTGACACCTTTCAGCTTCTGATAATTCTTACTGCTTCACTGATCTACTTCCAACTCTGGATCTAAAAATCAGCTTGGCCCTGCTGAAACATAGACAGCGTTCAGAACTGGACTGTTGCTGATAAAAATTCATGCATCAATGACAGATCTTAATGAACTCTGGAGATAAAAAGTACTGATGTGTTTTTATTCAGCACCTGAAGGATAAATTCACTTTGACCAAGTAAGCCTCATGGAGGTCAGACTTAAACTTTACAGTCACTGAGAGGACTGTGAATCACCTGGTGATCCAGAAGAAATGGTTGCAGAGAAAGAGCACACAAAATGCAGCAGCAGCTCAGGATTGCAGCAAGAAAAACACTGCCTGAAGATCAAGAAACGATATCTATGTAAACCAGTGTTTTGCCAGGCCTAGGTACTAAATGAAACTCAAATTCAGCAGAAAGAGAATCTGTGAGCGCTTCAGCAAAAGGAAGCCTGCGTCTCAGAATGCTTTTTCAGCTTGTAAGAATAATTGGAATAAGAATAAGCATATCTTTGGTTGAATTTTCCCAGTCAATGCTCTCTTCTTTCTTGTATTCCCATCAAAACATTGACTCCTTCCAATACGGACAGTGCTTGTAAGTATGGGCTCTTAGGTGTATCTGAGGAAAAAATGTAGCTTTCCAGGTATTTGAAAGTGGTTTAAGACTACTCAAGCTTGTTAATTTTAAAAAAGTAATACTGGAATAGAGATCCTGTTCCTGCAAAGGTGAACACAGGAAGAGAACCAGTTCTCATTCTGTATTTAGGTAAAAGAAAACTGACGCAAATAACAATCCTACTGTTAGAACTAGCAGTGGTTTACACTACACCAGCATTTTCTCTTTAGATCCTAGGTAAGAAGTTACAAGAGTTCAGGCCTCTATCCTTTTACAGAACTCAGCACAAGTGTCTATATATAAACTGTGTCAATGAAATTAGCTTTATCTAAATTTACACAGGATTAGGAACAGTTTGTTACACAGGATTTAGTACAATGGACCCTTGAATCTGGCTTAGATGTCAAAAAAAGTATCTCTTTTTAAAACCTGAGAAAACAAAAAATATTTCTTTTTGTATCCTCTTTTTGAACAAATGGAAATAAATGATGTGAATGGTTTGAAGGTATGCCTGTACCAACCTAAGAGCAAGAAGCAGGTGCAGCCTGGCTGTCTGACTGCTGCCTGTTTGGTAATAAGCTGAGATACAACTATTTTTTTACTGCATGCATTGAAAATGCTGGTGTTCAGCTACAGTGGCACAAAATTTGTAAGAATTCCATATCATTTAGACTTGTAGCCCTCTCACAAAATTCACCTGCAAGTGGCTGGTGTATTTTCATAGTCATAGGACATTCACCTTAGAGAAACTGTGCCCTGCGAAGTCTGTAGAAAGGGTTTACTTATTCTAAATGTGCTGAAAGCCTCTGGGTGTGGTAAAATGATTGAAGTCTTCCTATTGCACTTAAAGCATTGTTTCACTTGTACTATAAACATCATCAAATGTTTTCTATCCATGTGTATTGATCCCAAAGATCACAGAAGGAGAAAAGAAAAATATGATAAGGTTCTTATGTTGACCTTGGGTAACTGAACTATGAAGATTGATATATCATTGTGTTCTGGCAAGCAGTAAGATTTCCTCTGCCTACCCCAGCAGCAACTGGGCACATTTTGCATGCTGCTACTAAATCATCGCAAAATTACATTAGCATATTGTGTATTTATTTATTTTTTGAATGTGCTGTTCATAATGGCCATAATGGGAGCAGCACTGTTGTGAGTAATCTGACTAAAAAGTCCAGCTGCAAACTATAAAGCAATTCTTGATTTATCTGGCCACAGCAGGCACTGACTTCATTACATTACACAGCAGCCAGCAGAACTTAGCCATTACAATTATTCTGATGCTTTTCTGTGTTGCTGCTATTCATCAGAGTAAGTTTCACCTGTC
This sequence comes from Rhagologus leucostigma, assembly GCA_013397725.1. Lineage (NCBI taxonomy): Eukaryota > Metazoa > Chordata > Aves > Passeriformes > Rhagologus > Rhagologus leucostigma. The sequence continues at coordinate 879,967 of VZTD01005244.1, forward strand.
ATTTTCCTTGCAGTGGAAACTTTCCAGTAAAGCTAAATTTTAAGAATTTGTGCAGTACTATTATTGCTGATTAAAGTCAATTTTCAAGGAGGGCTCATGGTGTAAAAAGCCCCACAATCATACACAATAAAATTACCTAGTCCCTGCCCTGAAGAGCTTACAGTCTAAAAGGCACTTATCTTTAGAGGTGAGAGAAAGTTTTCATTAAAGGAATTTTAAATGCATTGAAATGCATTATTTGGCAAGGTGGAGTAGAATAAGCAAAGTAATCAAAGTAATAGCAGACAAATGTTCCTTAGTTCCATTTTTAGGGTAATGCAAAAGTTTTACTTACTACCTGCGAACTTTTGACTATAAAACAGCCGACATCTTCTTTCCACCTTGCCCAGCTGTGTCAGATGGACAACTCCCAGACTGAAGGGAAGGAGCAGTGCTGCTGCTTGATGAAAGTGCGAGTCGTCTGTTCGAGTCGTGATGAAAGTTCTGTTGTTTGTGAGAGAAGGACAAAAGAAAAGCATTAGTGGACAGATACACAGGTTTTTTGATTTCATAGAAATCCAGAAAAAAGTTCAGTTTTCATAATTGAAGAATACAATAGGAAATTTCCTGTGTGAAGTAATCAAAAGATTACAAAGAAAGCTTAAAATCACAAATGTAAAAAAGCCCACAACAGTGTGTAAAATAAATGTCCTCATAGAAAAATTCCCTTGAAACCAGCATTTATCAGGATCCTGATTTCTTACTTGACACTTTCTATTTTTATGGAGGATACATTTTAGAACATTCAAGGCACTTTGCTTACCATAACTATCTCAAAACAAAAAGTGAAACTATTTGGAAAGTTGTTTGTCATGAAGGTTCCAGATGTGTCCAACACATTGTTCAGTGACTAATTTGAGTCCTAGCTCTCACAAGAATAATGAAATAAAAAGAATAAAATGGCACCCAATGTGCCCAATATTTTCTACCCTGAAACTTCCAGTCATATTTTTCCATTGGCACCTTTGAAATGAAGACTGTCATACATTTACACAATAAAAAACATGTGCTACTTTGTGCAATTTCATGTAGTCCCATCACATCTTAGATATCATTCTCAGTAACAGCAGTGTTTAAACACTGGTACATTCGCCAGAACTTAACTAAGCAACACAGAAGGGTATCACAATAGTAATGAAAAAGTACATATTCACACATAGTTGTGATTGCAAAAAATAAAAGCAATGTAAATTACAGTGGGTATGCTTTTTTTTTTCCTTGAAGGAATAGGCCTCAAAATCTTTCATACTAAATGATGGAATGATTTATCAGCATCAGTCCTGTTTTGCATTTGAGACTGGATAAACTTAAGGCACAAAATAAGACCTTGAGTTCATCTGAGTTGCTTGATCCAGGTTAGATTAGGGTTTTCTAGCTGTCTGAGAAATAATTCTGACACAGCTAAACTTGCTGTATTTTTCTGCTTCTCTCTGTAGTCTAGAGGGAAATGATGTTTAGTCTACTGAAAACTCAATCTTGCACTGAACCTTGATCTTCTCAAGTGGACACCTCATTTTCACTTGCTATATCAAAAAATAAATAAATAAAACATGTTAATACAGAAAACACTATATTTTCCTTTCCCTTATATCTGCCAAAGCTTCTTGGATGATAAGAAAAATAAATAAAGAATATGCAGAAAAGCTGGAAATGAGTATAGTTTGGAACTAATGTATTCACAGTGTCAGAGGATGACTTGATGCAATGTGCTTGTTAAGATAACATCGAAGAAAAAAAATAACTTAGGTTGATTTTGGGGACCTACTTTGTGTCTCATAGTAGGCATCAGATCAAGAGCATGTTTATTATACTTCAAAAAGTAATAACAATGTCCATTTAAAATTGAAATATGTCTTGCAGTTAAGATTTCTATTTCAGTGATGTCAACGGTAAAATTTTTAGTTTGGTTTTGAAAAGTGAAAAAAATAAGCAATTCAAGATATTTAAGAACTGTAATAAAATTTTTTTTTAAAAAAAAAGATTACGTATTTTTTCATCCAGTTTTCACTCAAGAAGGAACTAAATATTTTTTATTAGGAATTAGTGGATACAAGCTTAAGGCTTTGCTTGTCAGATAATTAAAATATTTTCCAGTCAAACCTGTGCGTAAAAGTCTATGGCTATGTTTTCTCAAGTTTGCTTTGTATCTGGAAATATGTATAAAGCAGAGTTCTTTGGTTCATATTTAAAATGTTAGTTGTAACTTAGGCAAAAATGTACTCACTGTTAATTTATAGAATTTCTTATACGAATGTCACAACTATGTAAGTATAAAGACTCTCCTGGAGATATCAACAACATTTAAGGTAGATTTCATATGACAGTTGCCTGAAGACAGGTATTTAGTGCTACCAGAGATTCCCTATCTCTGCAGCTTTGTTTTCAGAAAGGTTTGAGTGTTTGTAGGTCTTATCTGTAAGCCCTAGGCTGATATCTCGAATAGTGTAGAAATTACCAGCTTCAGCAGAGAGCCATTTTTAATCCACTTGATAGTTACTTACTCTTCAGTGAGCCCAAACAGAAGTTTGAGTAAGTAGGACTCAGTTTGGCTGACTCTAAACTTGCATGCATTGGCATCTAAAATTCCCCTGATACCCCTTCGGGGCTGACAAGTATGGCATGGAATCAATGGGATACCTACAGCATCCTAAAAGAGATGTTAGAGGCCAGGTACCACAGATGTGAGGACCTCAAATGACAACAGATGTCTATAGTTAAGCGGCCTAATTAAGCTTCTGTGTTTTACCGTCTAGATCATTATATGCTGCATTTTAACCTGCTATAGCCAAATTGCAAAAGAAGTAGGTAGAATGTACCTGGCCAGATAGAAAGCATACTTTTAAAACTGTCTACGTGAAAAAATGTGGGGTTTTGATATAACAGTACATTATTTATGATGTGAATTAAATACCAAACAACATATATAAAAACTCTCTTCCCTGTAGTAAAGTTTTTAGTTTCTATGAAATATAAAAGTAATATACAGCCATAATGAAAAACTTTCCACACAGTGTAAAAATTGCGAATGAGTATTTTCATATTTCTGTGGTGTTTATAAACAATTTTTTTGAGTAAATTAGTTCTAAACACTGTGATTCAATACAGGTGGTTTGAAGCCAGAAAGTGAAAATTGTTTGATTTTCCAGCTGACTAACTTATGACAGTTTGCCATTCTCAAGCCTCTTCTGAATTTTCAGTTTTCAGATGAAAATATTTATATAAAAAGAAATTGGAGAAATTTCATACGCAATTTGCTTTTAATCATCGCTCTACACAGGAGCCTTAAGTCACACAGCCTTCAATGATGTCAGTCAATGATATATCATGATATCAATGATTTTATTTCTCTCTTACTTCTACTACATTTACATTTGTATAATTAGTGAACTAGATATTATAAATTATCAAAATTTAACTTCTAAATTATGAATAGTCAAGTATAAAGAATTCTATATCAGTTCTCCATCTTTTGGGCTTGTGTCTGACTGAACGAATAAAATTAAGGACTTCTTTCAAGCTAGTATTCCCACTTTTGAAGTGTGTTGACTTCAAAGAGAAGTGTGATTTTAAATGACTTAGGATATAAGGCAATAATTCAGGAAAGTGAATAGGATGGAATAAAGCATTGAAATACAGCAGGAGCTAAACTGATAAATGAAGAAGACAAATTTTAATTAGATGCTAATATTGGTATTAAAAATTTTGAAAGATAATGAATTTACCTCAGTATTTTGAAAGTTTTGCTTGTTTAGCTATAATAGATCACTAATTGTTTAAAACAGAATGTATTGAGAAGGAGGATGACACCTGCAAGGTGTGTTTGTGCAAAGACAACTGGTGCTTTTAGAAATGCAACACTGTGTAACATGTTCTGGGTTCAGCCAATTACTTTATAGTAGGAAAAGCTGATATTAGCAGCCTGACACATGAAACCATTATTTTTCCACATACTAGCTTTCGTTCCATATTACTGAAACATTTGCTCTCTCTCTCTAAAGGTGTATCACAGCTCTGATTTCTTGCTCATTGACACCTCTGAACACTATGTATTGAAGGTGGAGATGAAAATGTTCGAATAAAATGTTCTTAACATTTAGATATTGTTACAGAAAACTTTAGGAGATTTTGAATTAACACTTTTTCCTTCAAATGCTGAATGAAATGGATGGAAAAGAACACAGGAGAATTATACTTTCTGCAGAAAGTTTAATAAATTATAGCAACAGCCTGTAGAGCTAATAGCTTTTCAATTTGTAAGTCACATATATATGTATTTATTTATTAACTTCTTAATTAATTTATTTCTAGCAATTTCTACTCCTGCTCCAGAAGGACACTAGGCATGACTACATTAAAATTTTCATTGATTTCTTAAGCTGAGGTGGAATTCATCTGACCTAGCTTTAGACAGGTGTAATGTATACGTCTATATCTGAATAATCAGATATTACTTGAAAATAAGAGATTTAAAAGAAAATAAGTGTTTCTGAACCACTTGTTATGTAAAACTACTTTAAAAGCAGATCTAATATAATATAAGATGATGAATCTTCCCACTGTGTTTCCTTTTCAAAGGGAGTCTAAAGTGACCAGTTTACTAAGAGAAGTATGTAGCTGATCAGAGAAATCTAAACTCAAGTATCTGGTGTAAATATATTTTTAAAAAAGTTTAAAAAGTAAAAAGATGTTTGAAAAACTTTTTCAAACTCAGAAGTACAATCTTACGGATAAAACTATAACATTTATTAGCTTAAGACCCTTATTTTCTATGTGAAAATAATGAAGCATTTCATGCTTCCTGATTTACAGATGGGGTTTTTTATTGTTCTACACTTGAAATAAAAAAAAAACCTGTTAATGATTTTGGAGCATTGTGTGGAACTGAAATCTATTTACACATTTTACGCCTCTCTGATGTAGCAGAATGTAGCAAGAATATGTTGGTTGACTACATCAACAAAAATATGTTCAGATATTCAAAGAATAATTTACAGATGCTGAAGTGTCAGATTTAAATAAAGGAAATCTACCAAGGAGTGTATAGTTTCCATCTGGGGAAAAAAAAAAAACCTTTCACAAATTTATTATGATTTAATGGTTTGCTACCAGCGCCAAACCATGCAGTGAGACGTAATTACACAGCTGAGGAGCTCATGCTGCCAAAGTTTCAGGAGTCTAGAGGGTAGCAAGTAGGAAGAATACAAGTTAATTCTTGCGTTAAACTGCAGAATTATTTTATTTATGTCTTGTTTCCTTCCTTCTCTTCTTGGGTCTTCTTAAAAACAATTTTCGTTTCACCAGCGTACTGCCGTTAAAGCTAGGAAATTACAACAGCTTTGTAATTTGTAAAGAATCTTTACAAATGACTCAAAATGCTTTTCCAGACTTTCATTTCAAAGACTTTAGCTTTAATGCTGACTTGTCGGAATGGTGCATCATTACATTCTGAACATCTCTTAGGAATGCTTAGCATGCTTTTCATAATTTTCTTAGTTTGAATTAAGCTACTTATGTTTTCGTGCTTCAAATCAAAATGTTATGATTCATTAAATTACATTACGGATTTTCTATTAAAACATGCACATATTTATAAATTTCAGACATCACTGTACACAAAAGTAGACTACTTTACACAAAGTAATTCCATCTATTTACAAAATATTTTAGAATATTGACACTTAACTCTAGTAGTGTTTTGAGAAACATCAATATATCATGTTCAAAATCTTTGTCAAGTATCTGGTGAAGACACAGTTCACTTCTCATGAAGCTTTCTTTTGACTATAAAGTGGAATGACCAGTCAATAGGAGGCTGGGGGCCCTGTCAGCAACAGAAATGGTGACTGTAGGAATAGGCCAACAGAAACATCAGGAAATTCAGCAGTGATACAACCTGGGGAACAGCTTTGGGAAAAAGTCCCTGAGGACAGTGAACTGGAGTCAGCAATGTGTCCTGGCAGCAGAAATAGCAACAGCATACAGAGTTGTGTTAGCAGCACAGGCAGCCGGAAGTGATTATCATCCCCACACTTTTTGGGTCACGCAAATATTACTGCATCCAGTTTGGTGTTCTTCAGAATAGGACATAGATCAGTGAAATGGGATGAGTTCAGCAGAAGGCCATCAGAACAATCAGAGTGGAGCACTTACCCTGTGAGGGACTACTGAGGTACCAGAGCTTGAGGTCATGAAGACCACTGTACAGTGTAGAAGTTTTCCCAGAGAGAGATTGTGCTTTGGGAGTTTCAAGACCCAACTGGACAGAAACCTCTTCAGACCTCAGAGATGCCCTGTATCAACAAGGAGGACAGACTAGAGTCTTCCTATATTCCCTTCCCACTTGAGTTAGCTTATGTAGTGACACAAGGAGAAAAAGGAAGCCAGATTCAGTGGTAAAGACACTCTTCTGGGATGCGGGAACTTCTGAGATTAAGCCAAAAGACGCATTAAAGATAGGTGACTTTCTGAGACATTCTTAGCCTCTAATTTACTATAAAAATGACAGTGATATTACCAGCTCTGTTTTATGTCTCTGCTCTGAACAAGTAGTAGATTACAGGCGGGTTAATTTAATTTACATCCTGATAGGCACTGCTAAACAATGTCTTTATGCAGGGTTCAAGGATAATGGCACCTTTTTGACTCTGACAATCTTAGGCTGCACTATTATGTTTCACAGAAAGTGATCAAAACACTGTTGAGACACATTTAGGGATCTATAAACATCTGGATCCACTGTCTGCAAAATTCTCATACAGGTCAGACATAAATAAAGAGTCACATTTTTCTCCAGTTAGTGAACGCATTTGACATGAATGTTAATACATGAGAAAAAAATGTTCTGGCACAGTAAGTTCTTGTTAGGTCTCTACTCAGGGCAGGTTTCAGCTCAAGGCTATAATTCCTACTTTTAAAAGCCTAAATAAAGATGCCCACTTTCGATCAAAAAAAAATGACAAATGGCATAGTCATATATATATATAATACCATTTGTGATGGCCAGTGTCACCAAGTCTGGCTTCTAGCTGTTCATCCAGAAAGGATAAGTTGTCCTACAGATCTTAGGTCTTGTGCCTTAACTGAACTTTTTAATTCAACTAGGTAGTTGAATTAAGCTCTGGGTCTTTATATTCCAGCTACAGTCAATGAGTATCCAGGATGAAATTCAGTTACTAAAACTTTAGGTGCATTTTGATATCTCACCTATCCTCCAAGTGTATGTTGATAAGTTTTAAATAAATCATCCAAAAATGTTGGCAGGAAAATATGCTCATATGAATATTGCAGATTAAAACATTAATAAAATTCCACAGGATTTCTGTGTAAAAAGTTGTGCCATGAAGAACACAGTGTCTTTTTCTTCTTTTTTGATGAAAGTCAATACAGACTTGAAGTGTTGCTAAAGGATACCAAATGATTGCACACCTGCTTTCCAGCTGCTAATGGCTAAGACTTGAAGCATGCTACTTATTTTATACAGACCAATCCTTTTCAGCAAAGCTAGCCAGGAAGAAACATCCACATATTTATCTTCATGAAACGGAGTGAACCACAGGGAAGGATGTCAGCTTTAGTCGAGTTTGAAGTTTAGCTACGTGGAGGTGTTTACCAATTATAGATTTAGATATAATTTCTGAAGCATTTTTCAGGTGGATTCTATTTGAGCCTTGAATATTACAGATTATATTTCCGGCAAAATCCTAGGCAAGTGGATGAATCCTAGAGACTCTTTCACCAATATTTTAACATAATAGGAATGTTATAGGGCTCACTTCATAAAACCATGTTATTCTATGCTTGTATTCTATGTCATCCTTTTTTTACAGATACACTTTGCCAAATACTCAATTTTCCATTTAATTCTTTGGGAAATTTACAAGAATTAGCATGCAAGATTTCATCTTTTCCTCTTTTCCCTTTTATACAGTGATATATAAATAAAGATGGAAATCTACAGTTATATCTCAAGCTGTAAGACAATAGAAAAAAAAAGGAAAAAAGAGATCAAGGCTCTGTGCAAATTTCAGCTGAATTAAAACATAATATTAAAAATAATTGTTATTCAATGCTGAAAAAAATTGAATAGGAGGAAAAGAAGTGTGAATGCAGAAGAGGGAAGGGATGTAAAGAATTATTCAAGAGCATTCTTGTACAGTACATTTGTGGAAGAATAGCTTTGTCATATGAATAGTGTGTCGTAAAGGAACTGTTGGAGTACTTAAACAGATTTGATGAATTCCTATAATTCATGGTAAAGAATGAACAATACAATAATACAATTGTGATTGAAATTCTAAATAAGAATGATGCTTCCACAGGTGATTATTATCTTTTTCCTCTGTTGTATCAGGCTTCCAGTGCATCCAGTGCTAAGAGTTAGAAATATCTATATGACTAAATGACTGATAACTAAAAGGAGAGGCAACTTTTCATAGGCATAAGGCTGAATATAGAGGCCGAACTAAGGATGAAATCTATCCATTACTGAAGTTGGATAATGAAACAATAGTCCTAGAAATAATGACAACCCTTGTAATTATGCAAGTATTTTCCAAAATAAAGCAGTTTGGGATGAAAACACAAGGAAAAGATAAAGGTAAAAAAACCCCAAACAAAAAAATAAACACAAATAGTGAAGAGACTGATAAATCTCTTAAAATCAAAGTTCAATTAACTAATATAATCAGCATCTAACTTTCTCTCTTTTTACAGTATTTTACTGCAGGAGTAACCTTAAAAAGTTTAGTCATAGGAAGTTGAACAGGAGGTTTGGAAAGAAGAAAGTGACAGAATTGAAGAAAAGGACTCAGAGAACTCAAGGATACTTTGGACCATAAACAGATGGTGATAGCAAGCCATTCAAGAAGAACACAAAATGAATGAATTAGAATATTTTGGGGGAAAAATTTCCTAAACAGTGGTAACGTAGAAGTATTTTATCAAAATGTGGTGACAAAGAAAAGGTCTTATTTATGAAACTGGGATTATCTCCTTTACATAAAAGGGATTGAAAAGTAGATAATAATATTGATATAAGGACTAAATATAGAAGATGGGACTCTGTCTAGATGCCAGGAGTTGAATTATAAATTATTCTAGCAGGTCGGGTAGAGATTAATATAAAATATTACACAGTTGGCAGCATGGTGCACTGACTAATCTTTTAGAATTATGGGCTATGTGAAAGAGACAAATAGGACTGGTATGCACCAGATAAAATAATACAAAGGAAGACTATAAAGTATTACTGAATTTTACTATGTTTCCTTCCATTAATTATATGCGGGGTGAGCAGGAATGGTAGCTATAAAATAAAGAGCTAATTGAGGGAGAGTGTTTCACCATGGACTTTCTTCTTCTGTTTTGCAGAACTGGCAATGAAAATTACATAAAAATTGAAAAAAATATTATAATCAGGCCTTAAATTGAATGGCATGAATGGAATAATAATATTAAAAATTTATGTGTGGAGACACAAAAGGAACATCGTGTAACCTGGAAATTTGGTATATCCTAATAGAATAGATCCTTAGAAAGTAACTTTAAAGAGCACTGAACTTATTTTTTAATATGAGTGGTGCTTTGGTATAAGAAGTAAGAAATAAATCCATTTATTCTTAGAAACTCAAGTGAATAATAGCTGAACCAACCAACCTAATGAAAATGTATTTTAGCAAGAAGCAAATCCATAGGTTTTCTTCTGGTTTGTTTAGGGGTTTTTTGGTTTGGGGTTTTTTTAACCTATTTGTTTTCTTTTTATAGACACGTATTTTCTTATGCTAGTTTTTACAAACATAGAAAAGCTATATGTTTTATTAACATTGTACATCTAAACCATGCTCTTGGATTTGGTGTGGATCATGACATCTTCATAACTAATCATTTACTTGTGGTCATGTGAATCTGTTGATGCATAAGATTTCATGTCTATGCTAAAGCAGTTAATCATTATAATAAAAACACCCACTAGTTTTCCCTGAAACCAGTGTACCACTGATTTCCCCAAGACTTATAACATTCTTCTTTGCAAGTTTTTTATGTTCTACTCAAATGGGTTAATTTCACTTAGCAAGAGAAACCAACAAACAAAAAAAATTGAGATTGTTTTGTTTCTGCTGAAATAAGTGGAAATTTTCCCACTGGCAGCAAAATAATCTGATCATGTTTGCTATGCCTGCTCCAGTTAATGGAAGTAAATACAAATTCAAGGGAGACATCACATCCCACCTCAAATCCACAAGAAAAAAATAATTTACTTTCTTTTATTATTGTTATCATTCAGAGGATCTTCGATTTGTTTCTAAGGTAGTCTTCTTCTTTTTTAAAAGAAGTCATGCTCTGTTTTCCAACTATTGCCATATTGTAACACAAAAAGTCATACTAGGAGGTAAGATTCAGTGACGTTCAGCCAGAATAAACTATTGCTTAGCAAACAACTTAAAAAAAAAAGTCACTTTTGCTCCAAAGCTTTATGCATATCTTCTTAAACAGTTATATACAAATACTGTACAAATGTCAGGGAGATAAGCTAGCTAAGCATATGCACTTCACACCTATGTCAAGAGCTAGTACTAGACTAATACCCTGTCTTGGGGTGACACTATCATGTGTATCCCCTATCATGCTCTATGCCCAAAAAGTAATATTGTGCCTTTTCTGTGCCTTTAAACTGAGCTTGAAAAAAAAAACCCAGATGAACTTTCCAAAGCAGCTTCTCAAGGACACAGAGATATACTCCTCAGTGTTTTTCTTCTGACTGGGGAAGGCACGAAGGGAGCACCCTGCTTGCTTTTTCTTCAGCCAGCTGGTTTTTTCCTTCTTGGTGTGAGACGGAGAGCTGAATTTTGTTTCCTGGGGCTTTGTTTTTTTACTCTTCTTCTCTTCTGAACTGTTTCAACAACATCAGAACACATCAGGAGAATTTTCTCCCAGAGGCCCGGGGGTGGGCCCACGCCCTCACCGACCAGCTCCAAGGAGGAGAGAGACCACACCTACAGAAGGACTCTGAAATCTTCCCAGGTTTCTCTCTATAGCGGGGGTTTTAATTCATTATTCAGCATTATTATCCTTTTCCTGTGTGTTTGTTAAAATAAATAGTTTTTATCTCTTTCACTTTCCTTCGAGGAAAAATTTCTTTTTCCCCGAACCCTGTGGGGGGGAAGGGTGGTTGCAACCTGGTTTTCCTCTCAGGGGCTATATTACTAGATTTTGGCCAAACCGGCACATACCCTGAGACAGATTTAATGAATTAATTTACTGAAAAGTCCCACTGTTCTAGAATGAATAATAATTTTAACCAGACATTTTGAGTTTTGCCTTATAAGAATAAGTAACAGATCAATAAAAATATTTTTAAATCTTGCTAATATTCTCCCTTCATTCTTATATGAAGATCTATGATTTTTTGACTTAGTGTTCTAAAGATGGAGAAGAGTAGCAAATGCATAAGCAACAAGGAGATTAAAGAATAAAAAGCTAGTTGAAAGTAAGAGAAACAGGATCTTTTAAAGATAGGAGATAAAACAGAATTTTATAATGAATACAGTAAATCAGTAATCACTTGCTCTAATTTCATATAAGAGCATGAATAAGGTTTTAACAGCTATAACACTAGCAAAAATTGTAGCTATATTCCTACCCCTATCTCACCTGCATACCAACCTTTCTTCTGACCTTATACCTGCACTGCTCTGTATGGTTTTGAGATTGTCAGTTCCTAAATACTCCTTTTATTCATATGAATAATGGTGTTCAAATAAGCAAGCCCAGCTGAGAAAAAGAAACCCTAACTTCTGTCACATAACTGTGAGAACATCTAAATAGTCTATAAATAAGGGGAGAAAAAAAAAACCTGTGAAGGCTTTTGGTTCTGAGATTTGGAAACTAGAGCTACTTACATAGTAAGAAACAGCTGAAAGCTATTTTCAGAATTTACTCATCACCACCTGTTAGTCATCAACTTTGTGGCATGCCAACCAGAACTGACATGCTTCTGACAAGCTTACTGTCCTTGAATTCTGTAAATTTTAAGAAAATTTAACTCATTAACTAACATGTTGAAATTACTTTAGGATCAAAACTCATCTGTTTTACCATAGCAGAGCATCCTTATTCTGGCTAGATTAATTTCGTTCTGTGTAATACTCTATCTTAGGAGCATGGTCTTCTGATAAGCAGTAATTTCTAACATGTTCAGCTTTTAACAATTTGCTTGTGTCAGTCTCAGGACATACTCTATCTGCCTTATGCTGACTTTCATTCCAATTCATTCATTTTAATTTACTGGTCTTGGCAGTGTTAAGTTTATGGTTGGACCCAGTGATCTTAAGGGTCTTTTTCAATCCAAATGATTCTGTGATTTGAAATTGTTCATATCAATGGTAGGCGTGGCATTAGTATGACTATGCAAGCAAAACCTCCTATTTTGACATCAGGGACAGTAGGCATTTGTTTCATTGGGGTAGGATGCTTCTAAGTTTGTAAAGAGTACCTTTGTTTAGTTATTCAAGAAACTATTAACTCCATACATATACTGTAACTAAACAGCCAGCATTCCACAGAATAACATCCCTGTCTGAATATATACCACTGCTTCTAGTAATCGCCCTAGCAATATGCATATCAGTTTAAGTCTACCAATTATATTTAAAGCTGATGTTGCATCATCTCTAGAAAAATTCCTTTGCAGAGAGAATGAGGAAGTGTATGTTGACTGTTCAGCTACTCTGTGGATTCTCCAGCAGCTATAAAACAGCATCATGCTCTCCTCACTGAGCTGAATCAAAATGGCATAATGTTCCCTGCATATCTGATTTTTGTATTTTGTCATTTGTACTTTGCTCTGAATTTCATGTGTAAACTCGTGTTCCTTTCAGTTACTATCCCTGTTCTGCAACTTAATTTCTCCACCTTATGATTAAATTTATAAGCAACAGGATCCATTCTTACTGGGGAATAATTATCACAGAACTATGTTTTAAAGGATGTGCCTGCCTACAGCTAGTTGTGTTCGCACATGACCAGTCTCATTCATGTCTCTAGGTGCTAAGGAGGTAAAGATAACAATAATAAATCTGTTAAATTAGGAGCAATTTCAGGAGATTTATATTCTTGTTATTATTGTTTTCTTTTGGGTTCCGTGTTGGGTTTTTTGTGTTTCTTTTCCCCAGCCCTCCAATTTCAGCATTACTACACTTGTCTGGACTTGTAGAGAATCTGGGCAATAATGTTTCCTGTAGATGAAAAAACAAGCAAATCTGTTAGGAAAAACGGTATATATTTCCAATAATAAAAGCAGCAGTGGGGGAAAGTAATTAGTAAAAGCTTTTTTGTGTTACTCTTATGGGAAATGTACATTAGCAAATATGCATATTTGAATCTATTCTAATTGCTTGGTGATAAATGCTGTTATATTAATTTTGCTGTTCTGAACCTGCATTTCCAAACTCACTTTCCTTAGAAAATAAAGTAGAGAATATTGTCCTCAGAATTGTATTCGAAAAATGTTGTTTGTTAGTTAGCAAAATCAGCACAAGCCTTCTAAAAGCAGCAGCATATGTTCAGTGTGCAGAAAATGCTTAAATAACTTTTTCCTGCTCAACACAAGGAAGCATAGAGGTTTATTGACTTGCAAGCTTAATCATTACTGATAGACCATCGTTATCTTCTTCTTTTTTAGCTGATTGTATTTTTTTACTGTTAATCTGGGGTTTTGGCCCCCACTGGAGCAACATGCTTCATTGTATACTGTGTGTAAACCATTAGAATAATTGAAGCCTAAACTAAATTTCTTGAAAAATATATCAGTATTTTGCTGAAGTAATCCAGATCACAGCTGTTATTTAAAAACTTGGTTTAGCATATGGTTCAGTTATAGTAGGATCATAGACTATCTTGGATTGGAAGCAAACACACAAACTCATAAGAACCCTCGTAAGATTTGTTCTTATGAATTATTGTAATTACTTTCACATAACTAAAAATTCAAACGTTGTTAAAATACAGCAGTGTAAGGATATGGAAATAACAGAAAAATACTTTTGAAACGCGGTCAAACTGATCTAAAACCAAGCCCTGTATTGTTGAGGTGGGTGAATATCATGGTGTATCTTGCAGTCATCTGGACTGGGTAACCAAAATACTTTGCAGTCCCTTCTAGCCCATATATAGAAACTTTCTTCTGACAGGCCCCCATTACACTAGGATAACAATGCCGTTTAGATATCCGCTCCACAGCTGCTGTGACATGGTTAATAATTCCACTTAGATATGGGAGCTAGATAGCATTTCTCTGTCCCACCCTTGATGGAGTCATACTACGCTTTGTACTTAGTATCTCAATGGACCACAGGACGGTTTTCTGTTGTGGTGGTCCTGGTACTGTTTTTTTCCCAATGCCTGTTCCTTCATAGGTTCATTCACCAATTTTCCAGTCCAAAGAAAGAACCATTACTAGGCTGACACCAATTCAGTCTATCCATACACATGCAAGGTAAAACTATTTTTGCACAAAGTCATGGATTCTGCGTGCATAAATGCATACTTTTACAGTAGTGCTTGGCTCTGTGCCTTTTATACTCTTATGGATGGTCTATGTCTTTGCTTTGAAGAGATTATACGACATTAACATAATGGACTCTTGTAGCCAGAGAACATGGAATTTGCTGTCTCAAATATCCAGAGGAAGCAAGTCATGGCTTTGGTGTGCCACAGAAAAATAAAACAGGACCATAGATAAAATTGGTCCATAGATAATTATTTTTAAATTACCATTTCCTATTGGTATGCTTTTCCCATATCTTTGTTGGCTCTATATCCTAGGAAATGGTAGGTGAGAGGAGAAAAAACATTCAACTTTTTGTCATACAGGAGACTGTAGCTAGGAGATGCACATTTCTTTCTGTGTTGCTCCAGTACAGCATCATACCTGTAAATAATCTAAAGTATTAAGCTTTTTGTTGGATAATATACATGTATGCAAAGGAGATGAAATTTTTTTCAGATACAAACTAAATTTCTGACTTCTTTCTTTAAACTCAACAGTCTAATGCTTATCTAGCCCATAGGTAAAAGATTAAACAAAATTATTAGCTGATATGAAATCAGAAGGAAAAAAATATGAAGAAGCCACATAGTTTCAATGACTTTTTGTACTAAATATTTCCATAGAACATCTTTTGTATTTTGGGTGGAAAATTAGCTTTGTTATTATGAAATGCTGCTTTAAGTACATATTCAGCCGGCACCTGAGTTTATTTTAACACAGACTAAGCTTTTACCATCTGTCCTGCCCTCTAACTAAGATGCAATATCTCCATAATTCACAACTGCATAGTGAAATTTCAATAATAAGTAATTAAAATGCATGTGGATGTTCGTCATTTATTGCTGCATTCACCTGTTACATTTTGGACTAATAAACAGCAGGACGCGTTTTGTTGTTTTTTCTACTCTCAGATCACCTTTTCCACTGGTTCAATACAACATTTTTCTTGGTGAAGTCAATGGACTTACAACACCTTGTATCAACTGTCCACCTGACCTACAGCATGGATTCTGGTCTATTTCTTGTTTAATTACAATAGTACAAAAAAAAAAAATAGTTAGGTCTTCCATTTTAGAAACAGAACATCAAGGAATGTTTTCTTTTACTTTTAATAAAATGATTATTAATTTTACCCAGTCCTGTTGCAATGAAGATAGATTGATAATATTTTGAAGAACAGTCCCCTCTGAACATAATATGTACATTGCAGTGTAGAAATCTCTTCTTCAGTTATCTGTCAGTTTAAATAACCACAGTTTGATATCACCACAGTTGTGAATTGCATTCTACTATTATTCACTCGGCACTACAAACTAAAATAATTGTTTACTTTTCTGTCATATTTGTCTTTTTTTTTTATCTGGTGCATATTGAATAATTTGAGTTTCAAGGCTAAGAGAATAGATACTTAAATTAAACTATTTCCCCAGAAGACGTGTAAATTAATCCTACATCTTGCTATTCAAAGTATATGTATTTGTTTAGAAAAACATTTTTTCTTCCCTTTTATTGCCTTTTCTCTTTCTGTTTTATTGTGTAATTGCTTGTTTCCTAAAAATTCACTATAGTCATTTCTTGCTAGAGACAGATCATTGTATTGTAATACAATAGACAGTGAAAATTAGGGAAGTAATGTACACCCCCAGTATATCAAAGATATCAAGACTGATATATCACATTAGCTCAGTTCATTTAGATTTGAGAAAAATGAAAATTTGATGCCTTATATTCTACTCTCAGAAAGCAGAAGATAGAGAATTTTTGTACTAATCTCCACAATCTAAAGAAAATTTTGCTATTTTAAATAACGCTTAATTAATTTTTATAATACATATTATATAAAATACCTAATTAACTTGATTATTGTAGCTATTAGTTATTAATAATCTTCAAAATAAATTTTATAATATCATCAACAGGAAATTCCATCACAAGCCATGTCTAAGGACTAGATATCAAAATAAAAATTTGCTATTATTTTAGCTGAAATGAATGATTTCAAGAGACATGAATTATACTTGTATGGTTATTTTATTATGGCCTAGATGTTCATGGAAACTTCTCTAGTGATGGTCTGCACAGCTATTTCAGGACAGAGATCAAAAGATAGGAAAAGGAGTAGTTCTCTTTTCCGTTTATCCTAAGATGTGGAGATCCATCCACCCAGATTTATCTGAAAATAATAATTTTAAAAAATTAATTTAATAAGCATGTTCCTAAAGACTAAGTAGAAAGTAAATCTGTCTTTACTGACAGAACAAAGCCCATTGTCTGTCCTAACAGACCTGTAATTGTCCCAGCACCTAAATGCAGAATCTGGTGTCAGTGAGGCAAATAAAAAGTAACATATGGAATAAGTCTGTCAGTCTACTGAGATATCTACAGACAGTACTGGATCTCAGTAGTCAAGCTATCATCTCCGAACATGCCTTCAGACAGATGACATTCTTAACTTTTTTCTTCATTCCTTAAGAGTGGTAAAACTGCTGTGCCTGCAGATACTTTTAAATTATTCACTTTCATTTCTCCTTTAATGAGAAAATTAGAAGTTGAAAGTACCTAAAGTGACATTTCTAACAATTTCTGCAGTACGCTTTAGAGAAACCCTAATTCTGCCAATTCAAATAGCTGCAATTGTTCAATTTCTAACTAGAAATAGTAATAAAAACAGCTACTTTGTTTTTTACAACATGAATTCCCAAACTGTAGTTCAATTATCATGCTTGCAATAGCATTGATCCAAAACTTTAAATAATAGAAGACCCTATTGTATGATTTATTTCTGAGCTATAGTTTATCCCTTTCTAAGTATCTCTGAAAAAATATGTGAGGTCTTTCATTAGTCTTAACTATTACTTGGTTTTCCTTGTCTTCTGTGAAGGTCTACAAAATGAAATATGGAAATCTCTGTCTTAACAAGTTAGTATACTTCTTATTCTCAAAGTAGAGAGTTTTTCCAGGATTTGAAAACTTTGACACAAAATTAGAACACACACCAGAAAAACTTCTTAGTATAGTAAGCATGCAATAAACCCTAAAAAATGGGTCCAGGAAGAGACCCTAAGAAAATCATGTGTAACTCAAGCAGACATAAAAAATAAGAAAATGTTAGTCTAAAGAATGACTGAAAGCCAGAATGAATCAATAACAGAATTGATTAAAAACTTCAAATATATCTGTTGGCTTCCAAAAGGAACTCCTAGAATATCAAAAGCAATGAAGAATTTAATTGGAAGAATGATCTTATAGAACTAGAAGACTGCATCATGGAAACAACAAGTTTAATAATTTTGTGGAAAACTGTTATCTAAAGAGAATTTTAGAGCGATGTCTTGAGGTTAGGAGCTTTCAGAGCATGATGAATAATTGTCTAGGACAGAGGAAACTGGTGCAGTCATGTTCTGATTGCATTTTGAGAGTAATTCTTGGAGAGTTCCATACCCAAACTTTCATTCAGGAATTACTTTAAAGATATGTGTAAGTAGATAAATACACAGAACAAAATTTTAAAAATCAAATATTCTAATGGTAATAAATAACAATGCATTGAAAGATGATCTTCATTTTAATAATAGCCATTGACAATAAGTTAGAAATCAGATGGACGCATTTTGTTTCAATGTAATGAGAAACACATTTTGGTGGTGTGTTTACAGTAAAATATCTGACCAACAGATGAACAATAAATCTTTTATACGTACCTAACCATATCTTTGTCAAAGCTGTAGTCAGAAATGTGATCTTCATTTTTGTGTTATCATAAAAAATGGTCAAGTTGTATAAAATTGCTGGTACATCATCTCCACAAAAAATTACACTTGTTCCTGGTGGCATATTTGTCTAGTGATTATGCTGAGAAAAATGAAACTGTAGATAAGAAACTAAGTATGACAGTTTCACTAATTTTGTAAAATATATATGGAATTCCAAAATTTTATCATCTACAAATATTAAAAATTAAAATATTGTATTTTCTGTTTTTTCAGTGGAGTGACAAAATGTTAAACTACTTCAGTGGTAAAAACTTTTTAACAGGTCTAAGATTTATTTATATCTCTCTAAGGAACTGCTTGCATCAGCAGACATTTGGATTTGGCCATATTTTTAAAGTGTTTGGTATCTGATTTTAGTACACCATTTTCCATCATAATGCTAGATCAGCATATTTATATACTTTCTTCTAGATTATTTTAGTCAAGCAGGAATGAACAAGCTTGGACTTTTGAAGATGTGAACCATTACAAAGAATACAATTTTGGATTCTTCTGTTCAAGTAAGTTCTTTGTGCACCTAATTTTTTCTTTACGTCTCTGTTGTGTTTTACGCCTTTCTGATGTCCAGTCATGCTGATCAGTAAAAACTTTTCATTAAGAGAATTGCCTATAAACTGAAAATGAACCACTAAATTAATTTTGAAGTTCAGCTTTGCCAACTGTAATTCTTCCCTGGCCTTCCATGAAGACATTTAACAGATATACTGGACTCTGTTCAAATGCCTCAACAGAGTTGTCCAGGAAGATGAGTGATACCACAGCAAATACTGGCTGTCCTCCAGCTGCCATTCAACAATGCTGTTGGTCTCCTGAGTGTCATATCTGCCATCTCTGTGTGGATCTCTAACATATCCTGGTGCCTCTCAAAAGGTATTATCATTTATGTTTGGACAGCTGACAGATTTGGCCCTCACATGGCATTTTTTCTGTAGGTTCCATTGATCTCTGCTGATGATAATGGAAGCAGACATCTAAATTTAAATGTCACCCAATTGAAATTAATTTCAGTCCTGTCATCCGAAGAAATCCTGAATATACTAATGACTCCTGAGTCTATGTTTAAATGAATGAGATTTATATCTTTCACAGACATTTTGTACTGTCACTGCAGTGTAGGAAGTACTATTTCATCCATGTATTTCATAGTATTGAAGAGATATGCCAGTGAAGAAGACGAAAAATCAGGAATGTCATTATATGATTTCATTATTGGTAAAAAATCTCTCTTCATCTTTCTTACAAGACCCCTATAATTATTGAAAAACCACAGTAAAGTGTCCTGAGACCCTTGTCTTGTGAACAGACCCTACGCTTGAAATTTTTCGTCATAGGTGAGGTGTTCCAGAAGATCTTCTTCATGACCCACCTCTGGACCCACCCTAACACATTAGTGCTTTCCTGTATTGGGGGGTCCAGAACTGGATGCGGTACTGAAGGTGTAGTCTAACAAGAGTGGAGTAGAGGGAGAGAATCACATCCTTTGATCTACTGGCCACACTTATTTTGAAGTCCAGGACACAGCTGGCTTTCTGGGAAGTGAGCGTGCACTGATGGATCATATCCAGCTTTTGATCCACCAGCATCCCCAAGTCCTTCTTGGCAGGGCTGCTCTCAATCCATTCATCCCCCAGTCTTTATTGATATTGAATATTGCTTTGTACTTGGCCTTGCTAAGCTACATAAGGTTTACACGGACCCACTCCTCATATCTGTCAAGTTCCTACTGGATGACATCCTGTCCCTCTAGAGGATCAACCACACCACCCAGCTTGGGGTTATCTGCAAATTTTTTGGGGGTCCACTCAATCCCACTGATCATGTCATTGATGGAAATCTTAAATAGTATTGGTCCCAGTACAGAGTATTGAGGTACATCTTTCATTACTGTTTGCTCTCTAGTTCTCATTAAAAAAATATAATAAAATTACAGGAACTTTTTACTTTCTAGCATATTAAAATAACATTATTCATATAATCATAGAATCTTAGTAGGGTTTTTGTTGGAAGGGTTCTTAAAGATCGTTGAGTTCCAACCACCCCGCCATGGGCACCTTCCACTAGACCAGGCTGCTCAAAACCCCATCCAAATTGGCCTTCATATTAGGTTATTTCTCTGTGTCCTTTGGTAGAATAACACTAATTTCCTTCTGTCTTAATTGTAGATTAAGAGCCAGCTAAAGCTAGCAAAAACTGTCATTATTTTAATTAGCATTGACGTTCAGACTGAAATCTAGTACGGAAAAGTATGATAGTTTTGATAAAGCCTTTGTCAGAAGACAGATTAAAATACAACTTTGGTCGGAAATATCAGGTCTATATCACTAAATTATTGCAATTATGGCACTTTATTGAATAGGTGCTTTAAGTGTTATTTTTCTCGCTTGGGAAGTTGAATTTGAACACAGTTGTCTTTGTCCTAGCTCCAGAGTGCTAGCAGCTCTGTGATGGGCTATGCTTTGCTAAACAAACAAGTGGAAAATAAGCCAAAATAAATTCCTGTAAAGTAAATATTATGGATTTAGGGGTATTATTTATTATTAACTTAATAATTTTACTTAATAATTAATTTATAAATTTGTGTGTTTTATTTCTGTAAACTGTCATGGGTTTAGAGAATTTTAATAGAAAAAGGGGTGGATTATTTTCCACATCTCCTTGCCAATCCTTCTGAAGAAAATCAGTAAAGCCACAAAGAAAGTTGCCATGAATTTAGAGCCAGATGCAGAAGCAACTGTTTTTGAAAAAAAAGAAAAAGAGAAAAATAAATTACTATTCATCTTTGCTGCCATCAAAAAAGTAACTTTCAATAACACCAGTAAGATTGTAGAACAGTAATCCAGACATTCCTGAGTTCTTAAAACAGATATTCTATTTCTCACATCTTACTGCTTAAGATGCGTTTTTAGCTTCAGTGTATGTAAAACTGATTTACATGGTAAAGTGAGTTAAGAGAGTTTGGATGATACTCTAGCATCTTCCCTTAAAAACACAACTCCTGTAAATGGAACAGGATATTTTAAAACAAAAACATATTTTGAAGGTGGAAATAAAAACTTATCCTGATTGTTATAAGATTTTGATTTTCTATGTGTTACTGACATTAGTTTAAGATCTTGAATAACCCTTGTCTATAATTTCATTGTTAGAAAGCTTGAAATCTGGAAATTCACTTAATTTCAAATAAAACCAATGTCACTGTAACATGTTTCTATTTATCCACTTAAAAATCATTAAATCTTGAAGACTCAGGGTAACATAATTGTTTTTTCAATTCCCAGGAAGATTACTTTCAAGTCTAAAATACAGTGTTATGAATCAGACAGTAACAGTAATTTTAAACAATATTGCCTACTGTCTCTAAACTCATTGTTTCTAAAATCAGCTTTGGAGCCTTTGAATAAATAAAACATTAAATCCCTAATAAAAGCTGTGCTTATCAGGCACAGATAAAGGTAACTCTTAACTCAGTATTAGGAGAGGACAAGCTTCTGTGCAGTTCTGAAAATTAGATAAATGTCCTATTGGCATATTCACACTGACAGTGTGGCTTTGTTTCCTGCTTCATTCCAGTTCATGATTCTTAGAATTGGCAGTATGCGCATTAATTTACACTCAGAGCACAATGAGCTGGGGTTTTGAGTGATAAAACCTGATTTCATAGAGGATAATCTGCAGTAAAGCTGTGGGCCGAAAGGAAAGCCTATCCATACCATCTGGCTCTGGGAGTACTGTGAGGCATTCGCAGTCGCTGATAGTGAAAATAAAGTAGAGGCATATATATCTCTGTGAAGTCAACTCAGGAAAGAATGTTGACCTGTAGTGCTCCAGTGTGGTCTGCAAGTCACTGTGCAGTCACTGTTCATCTCTGGGAGCAAGAGGTACAGAGGGTTTTCCTGAGTTCCTCTGCAGTAAGTCCAGCAACCTTGATTTGGATAGAGATCACATCCAACATTTTATTTACAATTTCCCCCGGAGGTATTCCCAGACCATCAGTCTATCACAACTGGGGTGAAGACAGTTCTCCCTATCAGGAAAGATTTCTTTACTTTTTTCTGCATCTATTTATCATTAATAAAATGTAACAGTATTTCATTAATATAAGTGAAAATTTTAATGAAAAATATTCTGATGGCTGGAGTTTTCTTTTGAGGAGATGTGTCAAACAGATGGAAAATACTATATTCTTCACAGGTCATGACTGATTTCAAACTTTATGTTTAGAAATGGGATAAAAATTTAACCTAATTAGTATGTAAAAACAGTATATTATTATTATTTGATTATTATTTTATTATTATTTGCTTGATATTACTGTATTTTCTTTTAAGGGAATATTTATTTCAAGGATTTTCTTTTTTACTTCACTTTTTTCCCCTGTATTTTCCTTGATTTATCATATTTTTCACTGTTTATAAGGCTTCAAATTAACTTGTGTTCTGATCTCAGTCCCATAAAACGAAGTTGGTACAGATGCTGCGTCTCTGAAGAACTGGGAACAGTGCACCAGCTCATTCCTAGCTAGATACTTGTAAGAAGTACCAGACAAGGGGCTAACTTAGCAGTTTCACAACTGGAATTACAAATATTTGAAAAGTTACTACATTTTCTCATAAAGAAATATTTATTCTTTTCTCTTTCAGTCAATGCCCATCTGATGTCCCCACCCTCAGCTTAGGACAGTGTCCGAGAAAAGATAGTACAGCTTCTTTCTTTAGAGAAATCAGGAAAGGAATAAGAGTTTCAAAGTTTAAATGATAAATAATAGTACATAGTTGAGAAGAAAACAGTAGGAACCCTTTTCTTTCTATCTTTAAATATCTTTAGAAGTACTTGAATGAACTGCTTACTATCAGCTTCTCTTTTCTTACAATTTTGCTTATGACTCGATATATTTTGGAAGTGTTAATACTATTAATAGCATACGTATATTTATTATTATAAGGATAATTGTAATTTTTAAGCATAAATTTTAAATTCATTTAAATTTTTAATTCATAATGTATTTTTCTCATTTCAATTTAAAAAATTATCTTAGTTTTATCAATACTGATGATATTTCCTATACTTTTGATTAATGTAAGGGATCTCTAGATATATTAATAAAAAAAAAATAAGGATGGCTACTGACCTTGAATGTTCAATGTATGCCTTATTTATCAGATATTTAATTTTTATTTCTCTTTACCTTATTTAGGTGCTTCTATGACGTACATACATGTTACACTGAGTAGAATCAACTGGCCATACCCCAACACACTGGAAGAAGAGTAATGAGAAATCTCTCCTCATGTTTTTCTTCCTAGATAAAAAACGTCACTCGGGAAAAAGGAATTACTGATAAAATACAGAAAATTATAGAATTAATATTGAAAATAGATCTATTATAATGGAGAAATAAAAGGTTTTCATACTTGAATGGAAGAAATTTCCTATTTTAGGGAACTATAAATTGAACAACACAGTACATGAGTAAAATTATTACTTACTGAAGAGTTTTTTTTCTTTTTTGTTTATTGTAATATTTTAAAAATTTGCACCTAAGAAAGATTAAGTGAATACTCATGCCCAAATTGCTTTATTATTATTCCTAGAATTACCATATATGATGCCTTTCTCCATGTGATACATATCTCTGTTTAAAATAAGTATTATTTAATCTACTTGTTATTTCACTATGCTTACTTTAAAAAAACCACCCTAATTATTTAATCCCCTTGACAAGCAAGATATAATGAAAATGATTGAAGCAGTTCAGTTTGACATATGATCGTATCATGTGATGTGTACGTATACATGAATATATGCATTTCGGCTGAAGGCCAGCAGTTTTGCTACCTTCTTTTGCCTTATTGCATTTTTTTCATCTTTATGTCTATGTACTTTTTACTCTTCATAGGAATTCTGGAACTTTATCTCCATTCTTCTAAATATTCAGAATAAATCCTTCTAATAGATTAGATTAATGGGATGCGTGCGGAGGGAGGAGGAATGTTTCAGTGATACCGTGAGAACTTTTTGTCTGAATTTACATGTTTACAAAGACTGAAACAACAACAAAATAAGGTGGAAAAAATTGTTGAAAAAAATATTATTAACTACTTCTTTGTTCCTAAATAACATTCCCAAGGACAGTTTCCCACTTCAGTTTTCTTCTTTCCATTTTGTTTATTCATTCCCTCCATGCTGCCACTTCTTGTTGTGTTTTCTATTTCATTTAGAGTTTAAGCTCCTCTGTGTAGGGCCATTGCTTCCAGTTTTATTCTTAAAGCACCACTTGTTCCTATTGGGTTATACAAAGAAAAAGACATTTTTAGTAACAATGATATGATGCAATTGATAATGGATATAATGCAAATTATACAATTAGTTAAAGTTGATCGAAACAACGAATTTTCTAGTTTAAACAGCAACTGTGAAGAGGAATCATCTATGAAATAAATGAGGGAGATTTTGAATAAAATGTATAGGTTAGAGCAATGCAAATTTAATTTAAGTAAAGAAGGTGATTTTTCAAAGCCCTTCTTTACAGATTGAATATAAACCAAATTGAGGTCACCACTGATTAAATTATATTGTCAACCCACAATCCAGCTACGAATAAAAAGTTCCAAATAATTGGGTAATCTTATTCTCTTTCACTTCTAATCCCTTCTAAATCTGTGATAATTAGATTACTAAATCTTACCTGCCTCTAGTCTTTTGATTGCTCCAGATTTCTGGTTATACAAAGAAACATCGCTTGCTTACATTACTGCCTCATCAATCTGGCTATTAAGCATGACCTTGACTAGTTTCCACCATATTAGTGAAACTAATAGTCCAGAACATCACACCATTAGTGATTGCTCATTATGTGAGGAAGATCGTTTCGCAGTTTACATTGAGGAGCCAAATCTACCTACATTTGTGTAGTGATAGTGGCCACAAAACTAAACCTTTCAACTCATCACTATATATGATTTAAGATCTGATAACATACCTCTTTTTAGAACGTGAAGCAAAATTTCCAGAATGTAACCTAGAATTTTCCACATGTCCAGGTTTCGCAGTTGTTGATTTACTATTGTTACAGGAGTATTATCTCTGTGTAGTAGAATAGAGCTTTCCTCTTTATGTTGATGGAAAAGGAAGTGGAGGCAAAAGTGATAAGGTTCACTGAGATATTCATATGTTTCTGTAGAGATATAATGAAAAATATAAATAAATAGATGCATAAATAGATGTAACGCAAACACCTACAAAAAATAAAACTCAATCTTTCTTATAAATGTTTGGCTCTGAGGTTGTTGTAAGTAAACTTATTGAAGGACTGCGACAGACAATTTTGTGAATTACTGACCCAGTTTGAAAAAGAAATAACAAAAAATATATGATTATTAGTAAAAGAACAGAAAGTTAACCATTCTGTACCTCCGTGATGACCCACGAGTATTTCTCAAAATAAGGTAGAGACGAAAGAGGTATAAAGAAGTCATAAAGAATTATCTATGAACTATAATGGTTTCATATAAGTAAAAACAGCATTAGACTAGGATATGGATATGGAAAACAGCATGGAAAACAGATGGCTGAAGTGGGGTATAAAAGGGACTCTGAATCCTGTGTCCCTGTCACAGTTTTGGACTAAATTGCTAGTGTGAATACTACAATGCTCAGATATCAAAACCCTTAGTCACAGGTAAGTTTAATGCTCAGGAGAGACTTGACTCCTCTGTCCTTCAGGGCTGACAACATGGTGAGGTAGGTCAGCACAAGGGTATCACGTGTGCCTGGGGCCAGGGGTAGAGTCCCCTCTGTTCTCTCTACACGCTCTCTCTCAGAGTCTCTTCCAGATCTCTCCCTGATCATTTGCCCTTAACTGACACCCTGTTTTTGAAATCAGGTCCAAACCATGAGAACTGCACAGTGCCAGAGGGAAACTTCTCTTGCACTTGGTTAATTCTCTAGAATCAAGAGCAGAGTGAACCAGATGACACAGACTGATCACTGGTTCAAAACAGACAATAGACAGGAGTTTTTCATTCAATGTAGAGTTAGCTTGCTGGGGTAACTGTGGATGCTGAAAACTAAAACCACTCGAAAAAGGGTTTGAACAACCTTACAGGGAAAACCATATGGTGATATTGAATATGAAGGGACCACTAAATCTCTGAGAAAATCATACAGCCACTATCAGATGATGTGGGTTATTTTGACAATACTCACACTCTTTTTCTCTTCCCTAGGGTATCCATAGGGACTTGGAAGGATTTTAGGTATTTTTAAGGATTTATTAGTAAAGCAAGCCACAGCCTGACACAATCCAAGCCAGGGACCTCACTAGTTAATTATTAACTTGCCTCACAGTTTGATTTTGACTGCCATGTTACTTTCCTAGACCACATCAAAATGTGGTTCAGACAACAGCCTGGACTGGCATCTACCAAGGGTAGGAAATTTTGACAAGACCATTCTACTTTCACAGTAAGGGTGTAAATCACGCTACTGCACTGGGGCATTTACTGCTGTAGATTTTTAGTCCTGTTGTCACCTGGTCCAGCAGCTTTCATACTCTTATGATGTAATCTCATCTGAAGGAATTATTTTTGCAAACTTATTTGCAATGTTTTAGTCAGTCCTTTTGAGAGTGTCGAGGCATATGGAGAAGTTTGTCACAAACCACTCTGGGTTACCCAGAGTCCTCAAGTGGTCTAGAGTACTAGCAAATCTATTTTCAGACCTATATATTTTTATAAAACAGCAGCTCTGATGATTTTTTCTTCTTAATGGTGAATTAAGTATGCATTATAAATCTTCTCAAGTGACTTCAATGTTATGGACTACTCACCTCAGTCTTGGAGCAATAACATCAGAGGTGGGAGGCACTTGAGACATGCTGACCTTTTTTTCCTTTTTGTTTTGTTTTCATAAAAGGTTCCAGTGTGCAATAGAGACCATAGGTTTTCTCCCCTCATAAGAACTCTCCTAAATTTTTGTTTCAGGTTCTGTTCCATCATTCCTTTTGTTCAGTGTCCTGGAAACTTACAAAAGAGTTAGAAGAAAGTTATGGGTTGGTATTGAATAAAATTATGAATAATATTCATATTTATAGCAAGCATTTTTGAAGCACGCAGTAGCAGTTCACATGAACTTCCACTGAGATAAAATTTTGCTATCAACTGGTTCTTATTTTGCCAGTCCTGGAAAGCTTTGACAAATGACAGCCTAAAGTTTTGGTGAGGAGCAGTGATATTCAAATAGTGAAATAAATTGACTTCAAAGAAGATGGAATACAGAATCTCGTCGGTGAAATCAAGAGAGGAGTCTCTCAGTGGAAGTCTTGATGGATAACTGGTGTTATAGATTGCTGCTGGAGATCAACTGTCTGCTTTGTTTTGAACTGCTGTTGTACTGCTACCTAATAAAAATGACAGCGTGATTAAAAACACACCACACCCATCCCCAGAATATTTTTTTCAATAACATTTTACCTATTTATTTTCTTAGCAATAGCCTCTAACTGTTAATAAGTTCCATTAAATAGGAAATTAATGTTGTAGTTAAATCCTCTTTGAAGGGCATGTGCATCTGCACTCCAGAAAATAAAATGACTGAACTCGAGATTCGATATTCCTTACTCTAATCATGATTTTAATGACTGAAAAAATAATTTAATAGAAAGACCTTGCTTGTAACAAGGGGATTATGACAATGCAGAATACAAATCTTAGAATAGAGTGCTTTTTTCTTTCCTTTTTTAAAAATTAATACTTACAGATAGCTTTATCACTTTGTTTTTATACTCTCTTATTTTGTGTGTTAGTGCTGTAAGAAAATTACTATTATAAGGTGCTTAAACAATAGAAAATATCCCAGAAAAATGTAATGTACAGAGCAGCACAGTCTCTTTTTTTCTGAAAAATATTTTAAAGGGTTATTTAATCAAAAGATAAAGATTCAATTCTTCTTTGAGTCTTATTAGAAATATATTTTTATTTGTATAGCCTATGAATTGCAAAAAAAAATCATTTTATTTGGACAAGACTGTGGGTTTTTTCAAGCAAATTAAGACAGTGTGTGTGCACAAATTTACCATGTCCTGATGCAATACACTGTTCACTGTAGAGAGGCATACCAACAGCCCTTCTAGGTATTAGTCAAATCTTTTGCATTTCACAGTCATTCTTCTCAAGTTTTTGCACCATATATTTGTGTCAGGAAAGAAATAGAGTTAGGAAAAAAATTAAACCCCTTAAAAGTCCAGTCTGTTCACAGATGGCTTATGTTCATTTTAGTATGTACCAAGTTCAATATGTCGAGAGAGAAATTGCACAGAAATATGTTGTCAAATTTCAAGTTTAGTGTCTTCTACCTAAAAATGACATTTAAACCCCACAATTAACTTTCCTAGCCTTTATAAAATGGTCTCTGAGGCTTACCACAAGTTTCTAAAATGCGTATCAAGGACTCAGGTAAACTCAAATGATAAACTGAAATATTTGTGAAGTTGTACAGTGTTCAGAAGACAACACAGTCTGGCCTGAGCACCAGTCTTATATGAAGAGAGAGCTGGAGAGATACTGTCAGAGTAACAGGCAGTTGTTTGACTATGACAGTATTTTAAACTGAAATATATTGAAAATTAGCCATTTACATTGCAGTTATATTCACAGTAACTCATTTCACTGAGGTATTAAATCTTCTAAAGACTAGATACTCTCTGTGTACAGGAAAACCTGACCTACAACTATTGTTTCCACATTTTATATATTATCTACATATATCTATGGACCAATTTTCTTTTAGTTTTAAGGAAAATCTGCAGCTACTACTCAAGATGTTTTGTAGTAATATGATGACATATATCTCCTTTCTTTTATTATTTCCTTCCACTACCTTTGCTTCTTGTCAAACTGTAATTTTAAATGCTTTTCTTCTCTCTCACTTCATAATTTTACTATTATTGTGGACTGTTAAGTAATGTGAAAGGATGAAAAAGAGCTTGCAACAAGTACATATATTCACAATTTTAGAACAATGATAAAGTTTAAATTGTCACTATAAAGTGCATATGTGCTGGAAAATATGCCAGTGAAAAATTCTCCATTCTTTCAGCATTAAAATGAAATTCATAATCTTTGACGTATTCATGATCAATAAAATTAGTGTTAATAATTTCAGAAATGCTTATCTCTGGATTTTTTTTTTCAGTTCCAAGTAAAGTATTATAGTAAAAAAATTATTACATGAAATAAAATTTGCAGTTCCAGTTTATTGCTTATATTCAGAGCACATCTGAACATTCCTAAATTAGCTCTTAGAAAAGGAACAGGGATTTTTCTTATAAAATCTAAAGCCCAGAGGACCAGTGAAACAATGAACCACAACAGATCATATAGTATTCCTATATAGTAAGCAATCACAGAGGAGATCTCCAACATGTTCTTGTCTTATTGTCTGGAGAGGATACTGACATTGTTTAATAAAACAGTTCCACAATGCAGTAAATTTAATTTTGAGTGTCAGTTTATTTTCTCCCTAATATTCATCTCCAATTTAACTTCTCATAGACACAGTTGTCTTCTCCAAGCTGGAAAATCACAAAACTTTCTTTATTAGTTTCACTCTCTCCTCTTATCTCATTTGCAACAGATCTTCTCGATAGACAAAGGCTGATGCTTATAACCTCATGGCCAGTTAAATCCAGACCGCTGGGTTCACCTTGCTGTGTTGCGGGAATTTGGGAAGAATAAGAGTGACAGATTTTAGATAGATAAATTCCTGATGTGAACTACAATATAGTACCTTCTTACAGTGTTTTTGGGATCTTCCATATATAGCTTGTGTAGTAGACTCACACTAGGATGTGTGAGTTGCAGTCCTTCAGATGTGATCAATAAAGGTCTCTTTCCAGTTTGAGAAGCAGCATTTGAATAATATCAGGAATAAATTGAACATTGGCCACAACAATTTGTTCAGTAGCGCACTCTCTTAGTGGAAACACAGATGCTGAAATCATCCTGGCAGAAACACAGGAGCCTTCAAGGTTGACTGGTGGTCTCAGTTGCCTTAAAGAAACAGTTTAAACCTAAATTCTTTCTTAGATTTTAGCCTTAAATTAAGACTTACTGTCAGCTTTCCTCTCTTGCATTCTTTCCCTCAGATCACACTTTTCTCTGGCTCATTATCTTTCCACCTTCCCTCAGGTAACAATCTATCAAAGTAAAGCTTTAGTCTGAACATGCTGCAAAGCCTCCAAATATCAGTAGTTTTCTGGGAGGGCCCCAGAAGAGAAATTTAGTTTGTTAAAATACATATGGAGATATTGTTGAAATCTATCAGATATTATCTTTGTTAATTTGTTCTGTGCCTGAAAGATGCAGGTCTTGCTAGCATAAAATTTTGGTTTATAAAAACTTTGTTCCTTGCATAACTACCATCTTACTGAAAAAAAAATCCATGTTCCTTGAAGCAAATTGACAGGCACTATGGCATAGAGGAATTTTCAGGGATTGTAACCACTTCTCCAATACATATGATATCAAATGTTTTTGCCCCCACATGTTTCACAATTCTGCTCTCTGCCTCCATGTCACTTATATTAGGTAGCCTTTTCAGGTCGTCAGCTGCAAAATAATTATCGTCATATTTTTAAAATGCATGCTCCTTCTTGTTTTAACGGTTTTGCTAACCTGACTATCTCAGAGAAACCAGAAACCATCTCCAGAGAAAGAATATAGAACTATGGGCTGTCAGATGGAGATAATACAAACCGGGTTCAGAACAAATAAACTTTTACTGACCTGCTGAGCAGGTAGTATATCTGCAGAAATCACCTGAGGTGAAACTAGATTAAATCTGGAATGTTCCTAGGAGACATATTCCGAGAGGAGGTGTTTGCCCTTCTGGTCCTCTTTCATAACATCCATTTATGGTCACTGTTAGAAACAAGATACTAATTGATGTGATTCATGTATCTGAAAGAGTATTCAATTCTTATGTTCTACCTTACAGTACTGTAGCTTTATACTTCTGTGATTTTATATTTCAATGATAATACTTATTGTTGTTATTGTTTTTAATGTTGTTTTAGTTGCCTCGTTATAGAAATATTTAAAAGGAAAATTCTAATTTTTTACATTATTTGCTTTCTTGAACATACAACTTTTTTGATTATGCTTTATAGGCATCATTTAAAATATTTTCTCTTCACTTTTTTAAGTAGAATAATTTTTAATACTCTGATTACAACTGGATTCTTTGTTTACTGCAATTTGGTTCACCCAATCTTTCCTTTTTTACAAAATCAACAGAGAGTATTATTATGCTTTTTTTCCTCCTTAGTAATGTTTTAGTTTGAAATTTTCTGAATTAGACTGATTTTATAGTAGAACATGTTCATAGAAAATTTGGGTTGTAAACCTAGCATTTGGAAAAGGCACACAAGTGCAGGCAGCAAGTGAAAAATCGTATCATCTGTTGGCACAGCCTAGCAAGATGCTATTTTTCTGTTCACTGCAGAAAGTGTGGAAAAGATTTAGGAAAAGATTAGTAGTCAAGAGTGACAGGATTCACCTAGAATGGATTCAGCCATCTACAATGTACGTTTCCACTTCTCAGTGGTCACATTACATGCTCTTTGTAGTTTAAAGAGGAATGAAATATGTCTTGTGAGCTAAGATTCAATTAACCTATTTTAAATATATACTTTAGAATAAGAAGAAGCATAAAAGCACCTATTTCTTTCCATTGTCTCTTAAGACCACCTAGAATGACTAACTCAGCTATAGATGTCCCCACTCTAAAATACTATGTGAGAGGTTTTTCTTACTGATTTTTAATATGCTGTTCCCTGGCACCACACCAATCTGTACACTGGGTTTTTGGGTTTAAAAAGACTAAATTCGCTCAAGAAAGGAGCTCCTTCGAGAAACCAAGACTCCAGTTAATATATGTATACACGAGAAAATTTAATGCTCAGAGACTATTTAGTATGCACATTTAGGCTAAAACAATAAAATTGAAACCTCTCTCTACAGTCACAAACTGCCAAGCCTTCAAATTAAGACACTACATGCAAATTGCCACTGGCTGTCTGTAAGGATACAATATTTATGACCATTATTCCTTGCACATGTCCGCAGTACATATACACTGGTTAAGTCATCTCTCATCCTTGTAATTGCCTGCAATGCCGAAATACTTGGGAGTTTTGTTGTTGGCTATATTTTTTATGAAATTTATGTTAATAAAATGTAGAAATTTTCCTGGTACAATATAATTGATCTATTTAAGACAGGAGATGGATCACAGATTAGATGTTCCTCCTTCTTCCTATTGATTAAAAAAAAATTGTTTAGACGAAAAACTTGTAAGTAAATACCTACACTGA
The DNA here is from genome assembly GCA_013397725.1 of Rhagologus leucostigma. Lineage (NCBI taxonomy): Eukaryota > Metazoa > Chordata > Aves > Passeriformes > Rhagologus > Rhagologus leucostigma. The sequence continues at coordinate 912,695 of VZTD01005244.1, forward strand.
GGGTACAGACAGAGAAAAATGTCTAAGAGTTTATAAAGTTCTTTGTGCTTATTCTGAAGGTATAGTGTAAACCCAAAGCAAAAGGTGACCAAGAGAGTTTCACAGAATCACAGAATGCATAAGGTTGGGAGGTACTACAGTGGGTCATCTAGTCCAACCCCTGTGCTCAAGCAGGGTCATCCTAGAGCACATGGCACAAGACTGGGACCAGATGAGTCTTGAGTATCTCCAGTGAGGGAAACTCCACAACCCCTCTGAGCAACCTGTTCAGTGCACTTTCACACTCAGAATAAAGAAGTCCTTCCTCATATCCAGGTGAAACTTCGTGTGCATCAATTTCTGCCCATTGCCCCTTCTCTTATTGCTTGGTAGCACCAGGAAGAGCCTGGCTCCACCCTTTTGGCAACCTCCCTTCAGATACTTGTAGACATTGACAAGGTTCCCTCTGTCTTCTCAGGGCTGAGCAGGCTGAGCTCTCATAAGAGAGATGGTCCCGTCTCTCCTAAACATCTTTGCCCCTAAACATCCAGACTTCTGCTGGACTCATTCCAGGAGTTCCATCGCAAATACTTTTGTTTACTGTTTTTTAAGAGCTTTGGAAAATTATTCATTTTCCTAAATGTTGTTTCAGCAAAAACAAATGTTCTGCGGAAATCGAACTGTTTTGTAATGAATGGAGTTCTTGATCAGGATGGGAAAAAATATATTTATTCCTGTATATTCTGCTTTTATTCTCACTCTTTAATCACCCCTCTAGTTTCAGTGCACCTGATAATTGTACTGTTCCTCAAGAAGAAGGAAGGTTAGGGTGAGTCATCAGCTTCTGGAGCTCTTCACCAAGAGAATGATGGTCATAGTGATGGTGATGCTTTCTTCTTCATCCTATGGCCTTTTTAGAATAATCTTTCATACTTTGCAGAAGCCACTACATGTATTTTTTTATTTACTGGCCTGTAGTTCCATGTTATACCAGAATTTGCATGTTGTGTTTTATGTCTGTTACTTGTTTATTTACTCTTTGTCCTTTGTAAAAGGACTAAATTTACCCAGGTCCTGTAGTTGTATTCCTTTAAAAAAAGTAATTGACTGTTGGTGATTAGTTAATAGCACTGAAATCTCTGCTTTCATGCTCTTGAAGTGTCTGCAGTTATTCTGTGATTGCACTCCTCTACATTACATCATTATCCTGGGGTCACTGTTTGCACTACACAGAACAGCTGTGTTTCACTATCAATTAATTACATAACTATATCAAAAGTATATAACACTGTGTTACATTACAGACTAATTCAAAGCTAAGAAAAACTAAAACAATTTAGACAAAAATGCTTAGTCTTCTCTTGGTTAGACAACTGGTCTCACAGATAAGAAAAAAAAAATTAAAAGAACTCCAGGCTCTTTCATAAGTTAGGCAAATCACAGCTGATAATTTTTTTTCAGAACCTGCAGCTGAATACAAACCTCTGACCTGCAACATACTTTTACAAGTCTGTAGAGATGAAACAACTTCCTATAGTTTTATTCAAAGCTGTTTTTCTTAGAAGATTGAAATACAAAACGAATCTCTCTGTTTCTATCGCCACCGTTCTTCCCCCCGGCCACAACATCAGCACCAAAGTAACATGACATATATTTTTCTGCTGTAGACATGGCAGATAGGACCTAAGAAATTGCTTGTACCTTTTATCTCTTTCTTTCTGGTTTGCTTTTTTTTGCCTCCTGATATTGTCTGTTTTACTGCTACAAACTGAGTCTTCATCTATACCTATGGTATTACCATACACACTCTGAGTATACAAAGATGGCTTGTGAAAGAGACTTGGAAAGTCAGATACCTTGCTTCCTTCATCCTTCCATAGAGGATCAATGAATTAGGATTTTTTGTTATTGTTGTTATATTTAACACTGCAACCAGAAGATGTTATAAAAGCTCTAAGGTTTTTATGCCTTTCCTAGTCCAGAAAAGAAAGCCTTGAAATAATTTTTGCATATATATACAATTGTGAAACAAAACAGAAAAAGAAGAAACATTTTGGCACTTTGAAAATGTTTCCTGGGATTTAGGAATTGTTTTGGCAGTTAATGGAAACTTACAAAGTAAGCTGTTTCCCCTTGTTTTTCTGACAGATTTAATCTTCTGAAACAGCTGTTGTCATCATTTAAAATTGTCTCCTCTAGTTTAGTATTACAAACCAGACCAACGCATAGCACAGGATTGAACTTAACAAAATTTTTTGACTTTTAGGCCCCAGAAACCAGCTATTACATACATAATGCTGGGTGTAGTCCAAGTTGTGTTAGCAGTTTGAGCATTCTGATGTAAGTCAGAATTCACCAGAATTCAAGACACCTCTGTGCCAATAGCTTCTGGTTAGCCACTTATACTCTCCTGGGTAAGAGGGAGGCTACTGAAGAGGCTGCTGCTTTTGGCTTTCTTCATTTCAGATCACCTCTAGGTAACTTGGACCATAACAGGAAAAGATAGTTTGCAAAATTGCCACATAATCTGATTTTGTAGTAGCCTTTCACGACATAGCCTCACACATCACTGAACTGATGCAGTGATGACAGTGATGAAAACACATCATGAATTTCCTTGGCATTTCAGTTTCTCTAGTATATTCAAGGCTAAAGTTTCCTGAAATGGATTTACACCGCTTCGACACTCAACATAGTTCAATAAAACATAAAAGGAAGTAAAATAAAAGTTTAATCTTGGTCTTCTTTTCATCCTTATAGTTCCATGGAATTGAACAGTGGCGTTTGTGAGAACAATGCAAGGAAACATCTCTGCACACATTACAGTTTTCTTCCTGATTATCAAAATTTGAGAATATTTTGCCTACAGTGAAGTTTTTAGAATTAAAATTATTTGTAATTATTAGGGGTTTCTATATAAATTTCTCAGTCACATTAAGAAAAAGTTGCATAACGAAAAAATTCGTGGTCTCTGTTTCAAGGGAAAAATACCAGTTAAAGTATATCAACAATGTTAATTTATATGTTTCTTTGGGCAGATAGTCTAATTTTGTTGCTAGAAGTTGCTGAAAAAACATTCACTAAACCACAGATATTTTGCAATTAGGTTTCTCTTCTGCTCGAAGGGTATTCCCAGAGAATCTTGTGCGCTCGAAAGTGCTGCATATTTGCTATATATATAGCTTCCATTAAGAGTGAAAACCAAAATTCCATCCTTACTGAAAGTACAGCTGAAAAATATTCATTTTACCAAGAACTGGTCAATCTAATTCTTATGAATCCAGTTTACTTCAGTCAAGAACAGCATTCTTCATCTTGATTTTATTACTCACATCAAGACAAGCATAAAACATTCCTTTCTGAATGGACATTTCTATGAGTTGTGCTAGTTGCCAAAATATTCAAAAATACAACTAAAATTGTAGTTTTGTATATATGTATTTTTACATTTTTTAGTTTCCATGTAAGCTAAAAGAGGTCTTTTCTACTGCAGTTTTTCAAAGACTGCTGCTTAGCACAAATAAATGGAATATAAATTTTTTATTAGTTAGTGTGTGACATATAGGTATTTATATTTAAGTAAATATCCATAGAACAAGCGAATATTTGAGTGTTTGAAGAACAGAGTTTAATGATCTTCAAAGTATAATAAAACCATAAAAAACAAAAATAAAGCCTAATTATTTTGAGGTTTCTGTTTTGAAAATCCCGAACAGCTAGCCTTTGAGAGCACTTGGAAAGAAACCAAGATATAACTATCTTTTCATTAATTATTTTTTCTTTCTGCAAACCCCTCTTGGTATTTCCTTGTTCACTTGCACTAGCCCAGAATGCACCATTCACTTAATGCCGCATATACGAGAGGTTGCAACCAGACTTCTGCTCCCTGGAAAGACAAATTATAAGATATCATAAGTGAACCTAAAATACATGTATTTCACATGTACTTTGTAAAACTTCCTCCCATATGAAATTTTACTATCTAAATAACAGCTAGTAGCATATGATCAATGTATTAATCTAAGATTAACACAGTTTTATTTCACAATTTTGGCTTCTTTTGTGCTTGTTCAGCAATATTTTGCAATTCATTGGAAAATTTTGATACCTGTGGATTTCACTGTATCTGAATGCTGCAGTTTTGGTTGGTTTTTTGTGTGTGCTAAAATAAGTGAGCATTCACTGTCTTCCTTAGCAAATAACAGACATAAATTCCTACTTCTACTTCAGTTTTCACTCAGAATGGACTATAGACATTTGGGATTTGTTGGTTCTTTTTGTATTTGAAGTTGGGATTTTATTTGTTTTGTTTTTGTTGGGTTGTTTTGGGATTTGCAATTTTTTTCTGCATGACATGCAGATTAAAATGTGAATTAGTGCACAGCATTGATGAATTTCATATTAACTATGTACATTGAATGGCATATCTTACTGGAAAAATGTTAGAAAATTATGTGGTTTAAGAGATTATCATAATGAATATGTACAGCAAGTCTCCATTTCAGCTTTTCCAATCTTTTGAGTCTTTGATTTTGGAAGCTAGAGTACACTCTTCTAAGTAGGAGAAAGTCAATAGCGTGGTGAAAGGAAAACAAGAGCAAGACCAAGTTTATACACTGAGTCCTTTCTTCAGTGTTATGATTTTTATGCTTCTTTCAAAGCTTTTTCACTGAAATATTTTTCACAGAAAATTATTTAAATTTAAAATCTGAATTGTTCTCTGGAGATACCTAACTCTCTTTTGTGAGCATACAAAAGTGTAAAAGAGCTAGGCTCATTATTTAAATACAACAACTGGTGCTCAATTAATGCAGGATGAATTAGGTTTATTTCTTCTTGCTTTATTCCTTTTAGCCGGGCTTATTTCTTTTTGCTTTCCTGTCACTGAACATTCTGTCTGGTTTTCACAAAGGGCATTTTCTCTTTGATTCACTGTGGAATGTCATGATCTAGTTACACTGTACTTTCCCACTCATACAGTTCTCACATTACATTAGCTGTCCATTGTTGAACAAGGATTTGAGAAAAAAAGTCAAGAGAAAGTGAAACTCAAAAGGACTTTCAGCTGATGGGTCTACTTCTTAAAGATTTATCAAAAATTGCAACATTACATATTGTTCTCTGTTTCATGTTATTTTATAGATTTTAGATGACTTTGCAAACCATTTTCTTTTTCTGTTTCTAATTACCTTGCTAAATACACTCTAGTGACAAGTGACGTTCAAAATATTTCTCATTAGAACTAAATGAACACTAAGCAGTTCTGATTCAATTATAACTTCAGAAACAGTCTACAACCCCAAAACTCTTTGACCAAGGGGAACAGCCAGCATCTAATTTTATGTTCAAAACTGCTTATTATACACCTATAGTAAGATTATTCACGGGGTTTACTATATAAATCCTTTAGCTTATAACAAAAATTCACTCAAACCATAGTACTTCCATTTTTTATAACATCCAGAATGATAAACAGCAATGCAAAAAATAGATAAGTAAATAAATAAATATATCAATAAATAAATTCAGGAAATTTTTCCTGCTTCTTATACAATAATTTGTCTGTGAATATATTTTTTTAGACTGAGTACCTTTTTATAATAAAAGTCTGTAATGGATTGACTTTGGTCATCTGCCGCACACACATACAGACACACAGATTCTCTTTCACTCTCCCTCCTCAACAGGTGAGGAAATGGCAATGAAAACATTTATAAGTAAAGACAGACGGGGAGTTAGCTCATTTACCTAATACTAACATGGGAAAAACAGACAGAATTTGAGAAGAATAAATTTAATTTACTGTCAATCAAAATAGACTAGGATGGTGAGAAACAATTACGCCCTTCTTCTCCCCTTAAAGGACTTTCTTCCCTACCTCATTCCTGTTTATCCCAGATCGACTTCCATATTGCCATTCCTGACTCCTCTACCTTCCCCACCCAAGAAGTGGAGGGGAGGATTGGGGGATGGGGACTGTCTTCAGTTCATAATATCTCCACTCTGCTTCTCCTTCCTTCTCACACTTTTCCCCTGTTCAAGCATCAATTCTCTCCACAGCCTGCAGTCCTTCAAGATAAGCCTGCTCCTGGATGGGTTTCCATAGACTGCAGTTTCTTCGGGCGTATCCCCCTGCTTTTGTGTCTGATCCTTGAACAAACTGCCCAACTTGTCTATGAAAATATAAACAGTAAGGTTTTCATTCAGCCTATATACATGTCACAGATGTTCTCTCTCATCAGAAAAAGCAGGAGGAATGGTGATGTAATCACCATTTCATCCTAGCGTAAGGAAATCTTCCTTTCAAAATTCTCTTTACCACCTTAATTCTAAGTTAAGATTCCTTCAAAGTGAAAACACCATAATTGCTATGACGTATCGAAACAGCGTGCATGTATATACTTTTATATGTGTATATATGCACATATATACATATATATATATATACACACAGCTTTTAAGTAAACCTTTCTATATTTAAAAAAAATTTTAAAAAATTGTGTCAGAACTACCAGGTATTATATCATATTGTTTTTATGTTATTAATAAAGTTAAATAGACAAATAAATGTCTGTGAGACTGAAATGCAATTTACCATATTAGTCAAGTGCAGAATATCTTCTGTACAAATTTTCATCTTGGTTTACTGTCAGCAATGAAACTCAACTTATTCAAACTTGTCTTTTCAACTAATGTAAACTTTGAGAAGTTTCACAGGTCATTAAACATTGTGCTAATTTATAGAAAGTAAAATGCAAACTACCTTTCATACTTTTCTGTTTTCATAGTCCTAATAAGGATCACGAATATTATTGTGAACAGACTGAATAGATTTCATATGTGTATCCTTATTAAGTGTATCTTCCAAAAAGAGGATTAATCTCAAGCATGGCTTTGTTATTTAGTTAGTTTTAGTCAAAGCAGATTCCCTGGGGCATTTTAATGAGAACAAAATGTGCAGAGAGTCACATAAACAAGCTGATGCACAAACATTTTGAATTTACATGCAATTACTATTAGGCACTTGACTTAGGTTTTTTCTGTATCATGAAAAAGAGAAGTCAGAAAACACACTATTTAAGAATTCATATCCATAGAAAATCTTCATCAGATGACCTTAATTAATGACTAGTCAAATAACTACTAGTTAAATAATGGGAAAAGACATTAAGTCTTGAGGAAATCATCTTTGCAAGGTAATAAAAAACCCAAAATTGAATGCTTCTGATCAATATAAATCTTTCTTCAAGTGTGTTTCTATTTTCATCGGGCAAAGGAGGTTTAACTGAACCATATTCCTGACTGGCCAAGGCCCTTTCCTAGCAACTTAACTGTTGTCCCTACCTAGTGTTAAATAGCTCAAGCCAAGAGGTCAATAAGCAGTTCCATACTGTTGGCGTCCATAAGATATTTAGCAAACAGGAAAATGGACAGTGAATTAGATTGAAAACAATCAGAACTGCTAGGGTAAAATGGTTGTGATCAGCAACATCGAGTCTGGATGGACAGCAGTCACTAGCAATGTGTCCCAGTGATCAGCAACTAAGCACAGTTTAACCTGAGTGACAGGAGAAAAAGTGCACCCTCAGCAAGACTGTAGGCTCTACAAAACTCAGGGTAGGTACGTCGGATGGGTATGTTGCTATTTAGAAGGACCTGAACAGGCTGGAGAAATGGGCTAACAAGAATGTCATGAAGTTCAACAACAGGAAATGCCAGGTACTGCCCTCGGAAAAGAACAACGTATAGGCACACATATTACCCAAAGCTGGTAACTCACTCAAATCTGGTCAGAGTTCGTTATACGTAAAAACATGATTTATTTAACTGATGACCAATCTGTTGAAATCATCTAATGAAACTACACAGCTCAAGAATGTGGAAATGTGCTTGCATTCTTAGAATCACACAATCATAGGAGGTTTTGCTTTGGAAGGGATCTTAAATATCATCTATTTTAACTCCCTTTGCAGTAACGTCTTCCAAAAGATAGGTTACTCAATGCCATATTCAGCCTGACTAGATCACTGACAATCACGGGGCATCCACAACTTCTCTGGGCAACCTGTCCCAGTGTCTCACCACCCTCATAAAAAAACCCCCAAAAAATCCCAAACAACTGTCCAAGTTAAACATAACCTTTTCAGTTTAAAACCACTGCCTCTTGTCCTGTCACTACAGACTCTGATGAAAAGCCTTTCTCCATCTTTCTTATAACCCTCTTTTGAGTATTGAAAGGACATCACAAATTCTCCCTGGAGTCTTTTCTTGTCCATTCTAAACAAGCAAAATGTACTGTACATAGAGCATACATACATTGCTTCTAGTAATCACAGAAGTTTTTCAGGAGGAAATAATCTGCTTGAATTAAGTAAACAAACATGAATTCTAATACAAATTAACAGAATTTCAAAAGTATCAGAAATTTCAGTTACTGTCCATTGGGGAAAGCACCAAGAAAAGCACAAGTAAAAGATTTAGTTGAAAGCTCTTTTCAGCCCGATTTTTATAATACTTTGAAAATAAAACAACACTGTAACAGAATGTGATACACACGGCTTCACAAAATTCCTGTGCCTTTCACACAGGCAAATTGCATATCTATTTCAACATTCTTGTTCAGTTGTCATTCAAAAAGAATTTAATCTGGCCTGATGACAATGTAAGTGAAACAATAGAAACAGATTAGGCATTTTAGAAGTGGCATTGGGAAAAATCAATTACGGTAACGTGATCATGAAGATGTCAAATCCTATTTTATAACATTGGAAAAAAATCTGAATGCACTGCAACATATGCAAGTGAATGACATACACACGGGTAGATAACCAAGTGGTACTAGGTTTTTTTTTCAATCAGTGAAGCTGTAATTAATTATGTCAGCTGAACCCCACAATTTCTGTTTACCATCTACAATCTACCTTTGGATGGGTTAATTTTGAATATAACCATGCTGCCTTTAAAACATATCCATATTTCCAGTTTCAGTTCATGTGTTTTAATGTCAAAACATCAGGTATTTCTTCACCACATTAAAAAAACTTGTAGTTTTGTGTTAGTATATTTTCTCAAGACCACTTTGTAGATACGTAAAATCACTGAAATGTGTTTCTTTTCTCAGTTTCTACAATAGAAAACAAAAGAGAAAAAGAAAACTTGAAAGACAAATAAAAAGTTAATTTACCTTAAGAAGATAAATTGACTGAAAAGTTTCATAATTTAAAACAAGATTTAAAAATGTGAATTATTGTGAAGATTGTAAATTGCACTTTGTTGTGGTTTTTTCTGCTGTTACTATCACCTTGTTTGATTTCAGAGCAGCTTACTTCAAGACATAATTACCAATATACTTGTGAACTCGAAAGTCACCCTTTCTAAAGACAGGACAAATTTCAAACAGTTCAGAAGAGAATAATGGACCATTACTTCCTCATAAACTTGCTAATTAGAAAGGGACTGAGATCTATGGCTACCATACATGATGTACTGTCAAAACGATGGATTTGACTTTGATGACACCTCATAGAAGTCAGAAACTTTATGTCCATATATTTAAATTATTACCCAGGTGGCATATTTCTTTTACTGAAATGTAGCTATTTCTAGCCTTGGGGAAGGCAATGAGCTGTCCAGCACTTAATTTTTTTATTTCACTTCCATCAGCACAAATGCACAGCATGAACAGGCACATCTGAAGCAACATGAGATCATTATCTCTGATTATTCATCTCAAGCAATTTTTTTGCATCTATGTTTCTCAGTCTGTTGCTGTATTTGCTTGCCATCTGAAATCTAGATACGTGACATTTGAAATATATGGAAAGTATCAATCTCAAGGTTTGGTTTGAATATGAAAATATCTTTGATCCCTTCCCACACTTTCTTTCCCAGGAAAGCCCTGTGCTGCTTAGTATGAAAATATATGTTCTTTAGACATGCCTGAAAACAGATGTAGTTGAACCAGTATGAACTTTCTGTTAAAAGCCACATGCTTTCATATAATTACAACAAACTTCCTTTTGAGTTCTATGGAATCCAGTTATTTTCACACTTTTATCAGGAATGCACAGTGTAATTCTTTAATAAAAAGAGGTCAGTATATGTGTTACGGAAAATGCATATAAAGGAAATAGGAATATCGAATATGTCACTGCAGAGATTTCATGACTCATGCTTGTTATCATACGCTGCAATATCTTTGTGGTCTGGAACCAGAAAGCTGGTATCCTCTCTCCTCTCACTATAGATGGGATAAATAGTACTGACCGTCACTCGGGTAAGTCTGCCTCCGAGAGGGAACCTGGGCACCCTTCTGGCTCTACTCTTCGGCAGTCAATTTTCCCAGTGGTATGCTCCAGTCTGACATGTGAAAACTGTTCTAGGAAATAAGGGATTCATTCTTCCCAACGAAACTTACACTTTCTGTCTATTTTCAAGTATCATGAACTTCTGAGTTACAGATATGTTATGGATAATCTTAACCAATCTCTGTACTCCACATCTAGTCTTTTTACAACAGATATAATATGGAATGAAAGAAAACATTTGAGAGAAAAGAGATGTCCACACGTCCTCATCCTAGTGGAAGAAAGAATACAGAAATTGTGTACAGGGTCTATGTAGAGACAACTTGTGAAGTTAAGGAAAATATCTCCTCGCACGCAATAATTGAGTAGACTGTATGTTTAGCTACTGCCCTCTATCCCTCACTGCAGCATGAAAACATCCTTGTAACTTCAACACTGTTTTCAGCCCAGAACCGAAACAGTGCCATGCACAACCTACTCTGAAGAAAATTAATTCTGTTCCAGCCAGACCCAGCACAAGTGAAGGATACTTTCAGAGAAAGAGGTCATTTAAAATATGATTTAGTGGTGAAATTTATAGAGTTACGAGGGTAGAATCAAGCTCCTTTTTCAGCATCTGCAACAAAATAAAAATAGTGTTACAGGGAAAAACAGAGGAAATAAACTTTGATTTTTAAACTTTTTTTTTAATTTCAGAAAACATTGTTGACTTCATTAGAAGGGTTTTAAGCTAGGGTGGCTGGGGAGAAGATTACAACCACCAGTGCTGCAAGAAAGCAATGGACAGGTCTGCCAAGCAAAGAGCATGGGGTGGTGTGAAGGCAAGGCATCAGAAAGTCAACAAAATTGTGGCTGGGGTTACATCCAGCATGTGTATGTGGGCAAGGAAGTGCCTATAAGGCACCATGGTGGACAAATCCCCCTCAAATTCTTTCTGGGAACATGTTGAAATGGCAATGTGTTCTGCTGAGGTCAGGTTTGCACCCCTCAATCAAGGGGAGGAGGTTTGGGTGTGTGGTAGCAAACTCTCTGATCTGCATAAGAACAGCCCAGGTGCACAGGAGGTGAGCAGCACTGCTGGAGGATGACCACGGCAAACTGACCTTTGTTTAGCAACAAGCTGGGTTTTGAGCCAGATGCGGCAGAAGGCTGATAAGAAACAGATCCTGCAGTAAGTCAGATAAATGTACAAGTGCTCTTCCTACAGGAAGATAAAATTATCTAAGGTTCCAATAACGGCACTGAAGTGTAGCACCTTTTCACTGTTATGTTGGAAGAATGACATATGAATCATTTATGTTTTAAATGTACCCTGCAGAGGAGTTGTGCTACCTCCATTCCAAAAATCAATGAGGTCATGTTGGGTTTTTACAGTACTGCACATTTAGTCATGAATAAAACATTCTTTTTTTATGCTAATGAGATCCATAAAAATGTTCGTCTAATAATATATACGTTGCTTGTAGTTTCTAAACAAAACTCAAGAAGCAAGAGTTTCTAGGGGTTTTATTTTGCAAATATTTGTTTAAAATTATTTATATATGGTAGGAGATTTCTAAGTACTGGAAAGATAATCATGTTATTTGTTATTCAAAACAAGCTATGCTGAAATATTTTTAAATTATACTACATAAATATGATACAGTATACACAATACAGGTTATATTATAGTCACACTCATTGCAAGGTTTTATTCTCCTGAAGTGAGCCATTGATCTGTTTGATTGGCTTGTACAGTTCTAAACAGTCTCAAAGCACCAATAGCTCAGCTTTAAGGCATGGGTTAGCTCTTTCCTCCCTTTCATAACTAGCTGTGTGTCTTAGTGGAACAGAAAATGTCTTTCTTTTAGAAAAAGTGCTGATTGAGAAACAAACTTTCAGAAAATATTCAGAAAATTACAATGTTTCAAATATATTGTTACATTTGTTCTTTTTCTTTCTTCCTGGTCATGCATGAAAGCCATTTGGAAGTATCCTGATGAATTCCAGCTTTCTCTCCAGAATAGTACAACACTCCAGTAAGAAGTACGTTTTAACAGCCCTGAGTTACAGTTTGTTCAGCCTGAAAGATGTACTTTCAGGTGTTTTTACAGCAGGTATTCACAGAAAAGATCAAGACCTAAGAGCCTGTAATAATAAACTTCGAGGACTCAATTAATTTGCTACATTTAAGTGTCTACCTAGGCCATCTGAGACGACCTAGGTACCTAAGAGAGCCATGTGAGCTTGACAAAGCAGGACCTACAGGAGGTGTTTGATCTTGTAGATGGCCAGCTGGAAGCCAGGCAGGATATGTGTAGTGGTTTGACACTGGCCCAACACCAGGCACCCACGAGAGTCACTCATTCACCCTCCCCTGTCACAGCTGGGGAGAGAAGAGAAAAAATTAACCAAGGCTTCATTAGTTGAGATAAGGATCAGGAGAAAAAAACACTTCAAGGACAAGACAGGCTCAACTTAAAGTTGCAAAGTGAATTTATTACTAACAGAATCAGATGAGGATAAAGTAAAAGAAGTCCTTAAAACACCTTTTTTTCCCCCAAGCTCTCCCTCCTTCCCACCAACAGCGCAGGGAGACAGGGCATGGGGGTTTTGGTCAGTTCATCACCCGAGATCATCTTCCACTGCTCCGGGACAGGAGTCCTTCCCCTGTGAGGCTGTGAGGTCCCTCCCATGGGAGACAGTTTTGCATGAACTTCTCCAGCCTGGGTCCATGTCGCTGTTGAGCCCGGGACGAGGAGAAAGGACAACACCAGAG
>VZTD01005244.1:926189-1038094 GCA_013397725.1 Rhagologus leucostigma
TGTTAGGATATCATAACAATTCCTTGACAAACAACAGGTGCAAAGATAGAGAAATAGTTTACAAAAACCCTTAACAGTATTTTGCCTAGTTTCTGTGAGAACCTTATGTTTCTCACAGAATGCAGCAGAAGGCTGAAAAATCCCTCTGCCAAAGCTTTTCAGTGTCCACAGGTCCACTCTCACGAACAGTAGTCCTACTGCACCTGCTGCAGCCTAAGTCCCTCTCAGGGGCCAACAGTCCTCCCAAAACTGCTGCTCCGTGGGTCTCTTCCCACAGGATGCAGTCCTCCAAGGACAGGCTGCTCCAGCCTGGAAGCAAGGGCCCTCTCCCTCCACCGGGTCTTCCCTGGATCACAGGCTCCTCCAGGCATCCACCCGCTCCGGCGTGGGCACCTCCCCCATGAGCTGCGGGTGGATCTCTGCATTCCCCGTGGACCCATGGGCTGCAACGGGACAACCTGTTTCACCATGGTCTCTTCACCACGGCCTGCAGAGGAATCTTGGCTCTGGCGCCTGGAGCACCTCCTCCCCCTCCTTCTCCACTGACCTTGGTGTCGCCATGTTGTTTTTTCCCCTCACATGTTCTCACCTCCTCCTCTTCTCTGACTAGAAGAAAAACTGTGCATGCCCCACTTTGTTCTGATTTTCTTCTTAGATATATTATTGCAGAGGCATTACCGACCTCTCTAACTGGCCCATCTTTGGCCAGCAGCATGTCCATCTTCACAGCCATCAGAGATTGGCTCTGCTGGACATGGTGGAAGCTTCTAGCAGCTTCTCACAGAAGCCACCTCTGTGGTCCCCACTGCTACCAAAAAAACAGCCTGTGCAAAACCAACACACTATGCTAAGACATCAAGATGAGATTCTATAATTTTTTCTTATATTAAGAAAAATTAGCATTAATCACTCAGTCAGGGACCCCAAGAAGTTATACACCTGATCAAAACTCAGTTCTCCATATACAGGTTTCTAAAGGCTCACTGTAGCTGCCTAGTCAGGCTGTTTTTTAAAATCCTTTTAGTCAAGAGTTTGGTAAATTTACAGTTCTGTTCTTTGTTTGTTTAGGGTTTTTGGTTGGGTTTTTTGTTTTTGTTTTTTGTTTGTTTGTTTTTGGTTTTTTTTTTGTGGTTTGTTCTTTTTTTTCTTTATAAGACTTCTATTCCTCCTCTTTTCAGGGAAAATACATTTCAAGTGAACTTTGATCACTCTGACTTATTTTTCAGATATTGTAGAGAGGCAGATAACCTATACAAATTACACTGGGAACTCTATTCCGAGATTTGAAATGTAGCTAGCTACCTAAAAGACCAAGAAATTAGTCTTTGCCTCAACTTGGGCATTTTGAAGAATTTTCCTAAATTTTATGCTTTCTTTCCCTCTGACTTCTGTAAAGATTTTATGGAATTTTGATAGTCATATTATTAGAGAGTGCTCAAGATAAAATCAGAGCTAAATATTTAGGAAAGGAAATTATGACCTGTAATAGGTCACCATTAAGGATTAAATGAAATATAAATGAAGATTAATATCTTTCTGTCATGAAATTTTGGAAGCGTAGGCTGAACTTTGTTTAGTATGTATAACCTTCAAACAGAATTTATTCAGAGTTGTGGGTTTTTGTTATTTGGTTTTGTTTATTGGACTCTTTTAAAACATGTTACTTAATGCAAAACATCTTCTGCTCGTAAGGAGTACTACTTGTAGAAAATAAAGAAAGCTAAACAAATGCAGATTCTTTTTCCTTGTTCCCAAATGTAAAAAGAAAGCTTTGTTTTTCTTAGGTGGCATCTATCTGTTCAAACAAGTAAAACCTATTTCGGAAGCATAAAAGGATTCTTACATTCCTCACGACAGTGAAAAGTAGTTCCAGAAGCACTATTGTGTCCTATTCACATCTTACAAGTTTATTTCACGGTAATTCAATGACTTTTTTACACTTACTACTAATTTATCTTGAGAGGAATATCCAGACTATTAATCATCGCCTTGAGCATGATACCCTATCAAAGCAACAATGGAAGCCAAAAATTTTCTCAAAGACTTGTTGCGAAGAGAACTAAAGTGTACTTCTTCAAATCTTGAATCACTAATAAATGAGTGAAGATTTTCTGAGTGAGTGCTGGACAATTACTAACTCACTTGAAATTCCTTCCACTTTTTGATAAGCTAACTCTGCTGTCAGCAGAGGTCCAACATTTCTGCTTTCTTTGTAATAGGAAAGTCTCTAATATGAAAATATTCGTTATTTGAACAGTCTCTGAGATATATTTTACTTTAAATTTTGTCTTATTTTGAGCAACTGAACATTTAGAATTAAAACTTTTGTAAAAAATGTAATGAACTGGAAGTAGTACTCAGAGTTAAAGAGTACCCATCTATCTCACTTTGATCAGATGTGAAGGATCAGGTGTCTGTCCCATAATTAGAAACATTTAATTGTGCAAAGCCACACAGGAGAAGTCAAGCAACTTTGTTAGAGATCTGAAAGAGAGACCAAAAGAGAAAATTGCATAATGACATATTAAATAATGAGAGATGTAATTGGCTTCATGTCTGCTTTTGTTTCTTATAAGATGGAGTGGGTAGATTCTAGATTACTTTATTTTAGATTTAGTAGAACCAAAACCACTGATGGAGAAAGTCTATAAAGGGCTAGGATAGCTAAAGATAATTTTTAAAATGTTTCTTATTATTTATTGCAGCTGTTCACAAAACTCTAAGTACTTTCACATAAAAAACTTACTTTTATCTTCAGATATGCACATATAACCCCTCATCCACACATATATATATACACACACACACTTGCAAATATAATTTATCCATAAAAATAAATCCAAATTTATCCACAAAAATTAATCCATATCCATAAAACTCACTCATCTGCCCTGGTGAGTGGTAACTTTTCTTATTTTTAATGTTCCATTTATAGCTTAACAAACAATAGAATTATTTTTTAACCTAAAGTTCTTCTTCAGTGTACTCAGAAGAATGAAGGTAAGGTTGAAAGTTTTGACTAAGTATCTGTTATAAGCTAAAGACCTTTTTCTGTTAATAATTAGATTATTAAAACACAATATAATATATTATGGGTAACAATTATATTAAGGGCAACAAGCCTTGGAGCAGATTACAAAATTCAGAAATCAACCTTGTTGGACAGGTGTTGTGATCAGAGTCAAGAAACTGTAGGCTTCTTCCTTCCTACTGGTGTAACTTTCATATGCTCTCCCATAAAATGCAGGCTCCATTCAGAGGTTAGTGCCTCTGTTAGCACAGCAGGAGGTGGTGGAGCCTTGCAGTCCTTTACTTTAGCCTAAGCTCTAGAAAATTATTTGGGAGGAAAAAAAGCCCAAAGCTAAACTTCATTATCTGCCTTCAAGCATAGGGTCTCACATAAATTACAAATGGCTAGCAATTCTTCACAAAAACTCATGGCACAGCCAGGGAAAGGATTTGAGACTTCAATCAGGGCTGTGTTTCTTATTTCAATCTGTGCAGTGCACTGTTTGACTTAGAGACTACTCAAAGATATTCAGCTTTTTTCTTGTTATATGAAGACCTGTAAGCCTGACTGAGGACTCCAGATTTCATGATGCACTATCCAAAGTTCAGTTACACCTCTTTGTATCCCATAAATGAACAGGTTTTCCTGTAAGTTATACCAAATTCTCACTTTAAAGTGATTTGTCGTAGAAGTAGAACCCAGGACCACATGAGGTCCCCAAGTCTTTCCTACAGTACATGTAGGAATGTTTTTTTAGAGTAAAGATTCAAAAAACCTGAGTTTCTGAGGAAGAAACTAGCCTTGAGTCATCATAAAACACTAAACACTAAATCTTTAAAATTGTAGGCTCAAGGCTGTATGAAATAGTTACCACCCACTTGGGATGCAGAGAAAGTTCTCTCTTAAGGATAATCAACGGACTCAAGGGTGTGATCAAGGACAATTCAACTTGTAAATAAAAGCTAGGAGCATATTCAGAGGTCCTACCTGCCCTATTTGGTTGTCCTAGAAGCTAAAAGACTGTTAAAAAGTACAGGTAGGTTCTTAAGATTGTCTGCCTTAGATCTATTCAAATTCCCTTTGACCTATCCCTCAGTACTTTTTCATCTCCTTTAGCTAACCCACTGTGCAGGAAAAATGGAAGTCCATAAGCAATGTCTGTATTTTGTGAGTAAGTGACCTTGGAGTGTGTGTGTTCTGAAGATATTCAGTTTCTGGCTGTACACTGTCTTTTATGCTGAATGTGAAGCTTTGAGCTCAGGGAGTGACAGAACTGCAGTGGCTCAGTGACTGTTCAAGTTCAGCAAAAATACTACATGTTATGAAGTTGCTGAGAAAAATCTTTTTTCTTTAGGACAGAAATGTAGAACTTCAGGACATCATCTCCACTTAGTATTTGCTCAAAGTGAACTAGTCTTTATAAGCTCTAGCCCCACTTGGAATTTATTTTTTTCCCTTTCCTGACAATGGAAATAGTACATATTTAATATTTTGGAAGAAAAAGTCACTAAGAAAGTTACATACACAAACGTTTCTCAGAAGGTCAAATGCAGGCATCCGAATCCTGTCAAAATCAATGAGTACAACATCAGCCACTTTGGAAACTTTTGATGTAGGAACTCTATTTTCCAGCATTATTTTTCAGAAACTTAGTACTTCATATTTCTTGTTAGACTGTGGCTTCATTTACTTGAAAGTAAAAAAAAAAACACTAACAATTAATAGCACAAAGACTTGACTATTAATATTAAATAATTACAACTTCCACAGACCTATAACAAGTAGCCAGATTCCTTTAAAACTGTGAAGAAACCACTCAAATTTATGGTTTGTTATTTTGATAGTGACTGACCCTGATTTTCATTACACCTTCATTAGTTTTGTATGTGCAACCAGATCATCCGCTAATTTACATCATTTATCAGTGAAAATAGAACCGGTTCAAATAAGTTCAATTACTAGAAACTGTATTAGCTTCATCACTCTTTCTGTAACCTGAAACAACCATTCTGCAATAGAGTAACTATTAACTACATAGGAAGGCACTTCTTCCTCTATATTCCCCTTCAGCTCTGCTAGATCTAGATAAATTGCCATAATAAAAGCTACTAGTGAGTGAGGAAATATAGCAGAGGAAGGGAGAGAAAGAGAAAGAGAAAGAAAGGAGAGCTCATCTGCTCCCCTATCAGATTAATCAGATCCTCTAAACAGATTTTAAATGCCTGTGACACGTTTTTTATTCTCAGCATAATAAAATTCTATCATGCAACTAGAAGAAAACATCACTCACATAGCTGACAAAAAGGCAGCTACCACAAAAACCAAACATGAGATATTAACAGTTAACTCATGTGCTTTTTCCTATAATCTAGTCCAATAAATAAGCAAAATGAACCTTAATAGAAGAAACAAAAATTTGCATATGAAGCTTTTGTAGGAAAAATCAATAAAAGGACCCTAACTTAGCATCTGAAGTGGGTGTCTATAAAAGAAAAAGATGTCCTTTTCAAATACAGAAGAAAAGAGGGGGAAGAAGAGGAAAATATAAACAAAGGAAAATACAAGAAGTAATCTCCCTGATGACTCTTTTTACATTTTTGTTGCAAGCAGATTCAGTTTAATGAACACATTTGTTGTGAACTCATTCTAATTGCAGTGTGCCCAGGGAGCAGACATCCCGTTGCTTAAAATGTTACTACACTTGTGATGATGAACTGCCTACATATTATTCTAGCAAATTTGCTTTATGCTGTTCTACTGAACAGCTGAACTTGTTCTGCTGTTGATTCAGGGATTTTGCAGGCTTTCCATTAAAAAACATATTTTTAGTCATTTATACTGGGGATGCTAAAGGGTAAAATGTACGAACTACAATTGACTGTGACTTCAGTTCCTTCACTATTAAATGAGATTCTTGAAATTATTTTATAAAAGCCATACTGACAAATTAATATATGGTGAGAAATACTCCACATTTGCTGATCAGTTTAATTTTGTGAGTTGTTTGCCTCCTCAAACTTGTCCTCTCTGTTTTATGTTGAGATTGAGCTACAAAATTTGGAGCCAGGGTCTCAGCTGCTGTAAATAGACTTAGTTCTGTTGCAGTCAACAGGAGTCTGTTGATTGACATCAGCTATATTTTTTTATTTTATAGATCTTTTAACTATATATGTATAAAAGATATTTCAACAGTGTTTTTAGTCAAGGAGATAGTTTATCACATCATTTCTAATATTCCTAGTACTAAGGACTACTGTTTTATTATGGGCAAACTACTATATCCCCACTTCAACCAGATCTGCTAAAGGCTGCGATGAAGAATTCTTTCATTTCTGTAGAATATCCTTCAGTAGAAATCTTTAAAAATATATAAGACAAAATCATCAGGATTACTATAACTGTATTTTATCTTGTCTTGTGCATATTTGGGATAAGTAGTCTCATTAGTATTCTTCCAGCCCTGTCTTTCTGTGACTCTTTGTGCCATGGTAATACAACAAAGTCCCTGTCTCTTAAACCTGATGACACCAGTTGTAGCCTTCACTTCCACTCGCATTTAAGCAACCCCACGATGATGTCACAGTGCCTGATTCTCCGTATTACAGACTCATCATTTCTCACTTCTAGCTGTCTCCTCAGTCAAATATAGGGTGAAACCTCCTGTGACAATATGAAAATGTATTCCTTATTTTGGTGGAGTTCTCTGCTTCAGTGACCAAGAAGTCCTTAGCTGACCAGGAAATTTTAAAAAAGGAAATTTCGCATCTTCTATTCTTGGAGTTTGGGGAGAGCGGGATGTTGGATTTTTTTGTGTGTTGCTTTTTTTGTTTTCCTTATCCATTTAACACAAACATTTTCCTTACAGCAAGAAGGATCAAGAGAATTTTCCAACACTAAGGTGTTCAAAGGGACTTAGGAAAGAGTAAATTTGGATTAGTTTGTTACTGGGATCAAATCTAAGTTATTTCTTTTGTATTTCTTTCTCTAATATTGGTGAGAAATCAGCAGTTGCATTTCAAGATCTGAAATTTAAGACAATCCAGGGAATTACAGACTGATCAGCCCCACCTGAATCTCTGCGAAGATGATAGTGTAAATAATCCTGAGAAAATTTCCAAACACATTAAAAATAAGACAGTAATTGGGAGTAGTCAACATGGACTGGCAAAGGGTAAATCACACCTGACCAAACTGGTTGCTTCCCACAGCAGAATGACTTTTGCAGTGAATGAGGGGGTGTGGTGGGTTAAAACCTGCAGGCAACCAAGCACCACACAGCCCCTCTCTTACATGCACACCCCTGCCCTGAAGTCAGAGGGCTGAGAGAACTGAAGGGACAAAGAAAACTCACCGGTGAAAGAAAAACAACAAAACAAAACCTCAGTAAGTGATGTAAAAGCTATTTCTTACAGATAGCAGACCAATGTCCAGCCAGTCGCTGAGCAATGACAATTTTAGAAAAACTCCCTTTCTGCCAGTGCCTTCCCAGTTTTATTGCTGAGCACAACATCTTACGGTATGAAATATGTCTTTGGTCAATTTGGGTCAGCTGTCTCTATTTCTTATGCACCCCCAGTATACTTGCTGCCGGAGCAGAATGAGAAACAGACAAGTCCTTGACACTGTAAAAGAACTGCACAGCAGTACCTAAAGCATCATCTAAGCTTTAGTTAAAAAAATATAGCACCATGAGGACTGTTGTGAAGAAAATTAACTCAGTTGCAAGCAAAACCAGCATGTGGGGAGCCCCACCTGTTTTTTTCAATTGAGCAAGGCTTTTGACATTGTCTCACAAAAAATTCCAATAAGTGGACAGTGAGGTGCACTGAAAACTGCCTGAACTTCTGGGCTCAGACCATAGTGATCAGCGGCATGAACTCCATCTGGAGGCCAGTCACTGATGGTGTTTCCCAGGGACCAATACTGTGGTCGGCAATGCTGAACATATTCATTAATGACCTAGATGGCAGGGTGCCAAAGTACACTTTCACCAAGTTTCCAGGCAGCACAAAACTCAGAGTAGTGACTGATATCCCAAACAGGCAGGTTGCCATGCAGAGGGACCTGGACAGAGTGAAGAAATGGACCAATAGGAATCTCATTAAGTTCAACAGTGGGAAATGCATAGCCCTGCCATTAGAAAATAACCCTGTGCACCAATACAGGCTAGAGACAAACTGTGTGGGAAGCAGCTTTGCAGAGAAGGCCCAGATCTTCAGGTGGACACCAAGATGCCCATGAGGCACCAATGTGTCTCTGCAAAAAAGAGTTCCAACAGTCTTCTGGGCTGGATTGTGAAAAGCACTGCCAGCAGGATGAGCGAGATGATCCTTCCCCTCTACTCAGCACTGGTGGGACACAGTTGGAATATGGAGTATAATTCTGTCCTCACCAGCAGAAGCAAAACATGGACATACTATGGTGCGTCCAGGAAAGCGACACAAAGATGAACAGCACCTTGGAAGACTTTTTTTGTATGAGGAAAGGAGGAAAGAGTTTGGTCTATTAGGCCTGGAGAAGACTCTGAGGGCAGAGGGACTGATGGATATTATTTGTTTAAATATCTGATGAGGAAGAGTGCTACAAAGATGTCGCATATATTCAAGACCAAACTGCATATGTGTTGATCCTGCTCTGAGCAGTGAGGTTATGTCAGACAGTTTCCACAGATTACTTCCAACTGCAGTGATTTCATTAAATAGGATAGATGTAATTTTTCCACTGTTATGTAAAATATTTTTTTCCTCACGGTTATAACTATACAAAACTCTTCAAAAATGTTTCCTTTTCCTTATAACTCTGGAAATTAATTAGATTTTTTTTTCCCTTTTTTTTTTCCCCACAAAATTAAAAAAAATATTTTTCAATAAGTGTATTTTATAATCATCTGTCCGCATTAACCTGATGGAATATAGGATATTCTACACAATAAATTTAAATTTAAGTGCAAAACAGATTAGGAAAAAATAGTCACCATTATTGTCCTTCTCTCAAAAGAATCCCTAATCCTAAAACCATCAGCTACTGTATTTTTCATTTAAAAGACATAATGAAATCTTATGTACTCCATTTCCCCATAATGACTGGGAACATAAGAAGACTATCTTATGTTGCTATGGAACTAGTTCTTCTGCTTGTTGTTTTGTTGTCGGGTTTTTTTTAAGTTAAAATACGTGTGCTAGTACTTCAAAGGCATTACAAGAATGCACAAGCTAGTTAATCAATTTCAATGAAATTTATTTTATTGACCACAATTACTAAAGAGCTGATTAAAAAAAAAAGAAAAATTTCAATGATATTACAAAAAAATGTATAATGTACAACAGCTACAGCATCAGGAATATTAAGGCAATGTAAGAAAGCCTGTAGACAGGTATTTTAACCTGCCTTTTGGTGCAGTGCAGCCCTATCCAACAGGCAAAATATTTGCTCTTCCAAGGTAATTGTATTAAAACTCTAGAAATAATTTATCTCTGAAAGTGATGGTTTCACATTCTGCATGAACCTGCAATTTGCATCAGAAGATGGAAAATCACTCCAAGCTTCCACTTAATTTGGTGATGGAATTTTAACAAGAGCTTCCCAGGATTCCCCTCAGGCACATCATTGCTGCTGTTCTTTATATTTTGAAGGACATTGGGAAGATGCCTGCTGCTGAAGTATGGTGCAGTATACTACAAGAGGACATTTCATTTGTAGCACAGCAAGATGGAATTTCCCAGAGGCCCTTCAGCGGATGTGTCATATAGAAGAAATACACGCCCACATGCAAGCACTGCAGCAAACTGTTTGTTCTCCTTTTGTACCTAGATGATTAAAACTGTCAATTTAATTTTTAATTTCTGCATTTAATTTATTATGCCTAATAGCTACATATTTAAAGCAAAAATAAATGAGTTTCGCAATATCTTCTGGGCTTGAAATATTACAGGTGCATTAAAGTCCTCTTGATATACGTGTTGAAAATTACTGGCAAGATTTAAAAGGGAAAATTTAAAAAAATCTATTCACTGGAGATCATTAATATTTGCTTTAAATATTAATGTTGAAACAAACATTTTCTAAATAAACCTACATCACGTGCTTCTTGTAAAGATTGGTGTTGTAATTGCCCTGTTTAGCGAACAGTATAAAGCTAAATATTATGTAAAGAAACAGATAGAAAATTAATCTGCTTCCTCCTTCCCAGGCAAGTTCAGGTGAGCACCAACAGTTTGGAAAATTCTAGCCATGAAAAATTACATCCATGAAAAGGCAACATTTGCTGTCTTTTGATTCTCTTCAAATCCTGTTGTGTTTGATTTGCAAAGGCCATATTTTCCTAAGGAATAGGTTAATTAAAAAAAAAAAAATTCTGCTTGAACTTCCTTTAATTGAAGATTTAATTTCAATTTTCCTTATTGCAATGTCAAACACAGGCAATCACAATTAAACAAACACACACAAAAAAACTGCACTGACATGAAAAATGATCAGCACGCTGGTGTAGAGACCTGGTTTAATCCCCCCCCGCACTCCTCTTCCTGTGAAAATCATTTGCAATTTTTTAATTATGGCTTCTCAAAGGAGTTTTTAAACACCTAAATATGCACAAGGCTGGTCATTCATGTTAATTAAAAACTGCAGTCAGTCTTGAAGCAGTGAAGATAATTTCTACTGCATGAACCAGGAGAAATCAAAGCTTGTTGAATGCAAGGAGATGGATAAGTGCACATATACTTGAACCCTGTGCATGTACCAAGCAAGTCACGGCAGAGCTGCCTATCAGTCAGGAAGAAACATAATTTGGTAGCTGCACTAATAAGTTTCACATATACAAGCAGTTCGGACACCTTAGAACAAAGTTGTGGGCAGATGATCTTGATTCTGCCGGCCTCTATTCATGTAAATACATGCTCTAACACAGTCAGACTTGTTTAGGACCAAGAAATTAAGACAAAGCTGGGAGAGGATGTTCACGTTCTATTGGCCTTGCATATTTTCCCACGTTTTTAAAGTTAAAAAAAAGATCCAATAGAATCTTCTCAGTCTTATGGTGAGAAGAAGAAGAAAGAAAAGATAAAGTAGTACAAGATACATTTTTTTAGGGTGAGATTTTTAGGGAAGAAAAATGGAGGAATGCCCAGTTTTCCTTTTTCATCTTTCACTGATTTTCTGGATTCCAGGCATTATTTCTCTTTGCAGGAAGTAAAAAAATTGCTATGAAAATGCCTGAAAAACTCAGAGAAGTAACAGAAAAAGATTTTTTTGAAAATCAGACAATATCTCAACTGAGAGTAATGCAATTTCAGCTGATCCTATAAGGAAAGACTAAAGCCCTGCTCCTTTTTTAAGATACTTCAATCATGAAAAGGTTATACTAAGAACCCAAAATTTGTGTAGCTATCAACTGTGAAAAGTAAACAATTCACTATCCTTACAGGCAGAACTTCTTTGAGAAAGAGATATAGTCTAAGTCCTCATTTTATTGCCTTATTTTTCAAAGTCAAATTGTGATGCTTATTTATGTTGGACTTAATCTGTTAAAAAGGACTGGCTTCATAGAGTTGTTCAAGATTAATATTGGACTATCTGTCTCTAAGAAATTATATTGCTCTTAGGATGTTTACATGGGATCAGAGAAGCTCTTACCATTCTTAGTTTTTTGATGGCTAAAAAAAGTTTTGTTTTGGTTTTTTTAACAGCTTTGTGTCTAGAGACTCAATCTGCAGTACCTTTACTCTAAGGTGGGGTCTGAAACTGTTTATAATGCATTGGCTAAAACAGAAGCCTCAGAAAGGCAGTTCCTCATGTACTGCTTTAAAAAATATTAGTGTTTGTTATCTATAAGCACAGAGTGAGTTTTCGTCATTTTATGTGAAAGTGAAAATATATTCTTTTATCTGAAGTTCTTAGAGAACCAGAAGAAAAATGTCAATGGATGAAAAACTGCATACTATTTGTCTGATTGTTCAACTGTCAAGAATAAACATTTGAGACAACAAATCAGCCATTTGCAAATATTACCATAAACATCAACATGGTAACAGAATCTACAGTGTTGCAGGAGTTAAAAGACAATGAGATCCCTGTGCCTTGTTTAAGATTCTAGCTTTCATCTCCATTTAAGCCATTTATTTCTATTCATACACACAAGACACAGAATAACAGGAAAAAAAGTGAAAGACAAGATCAAATTCAGACACTTGGATTCTTGTGGCCTCAGGTATGTACTCTCATCTATGTAAACATGTGTTATTATTTAATGCAATCTATCCTACAGACTAGATAGGCATTCTAAAAACAGAGGATTGAAATAATTTGGCTCTGTGTCTAATCATCCTTCTTCCTACTTGGGAATTGAGGAGAGTCTAAAAATATTTGCAAGGCTGTCACTTTTTCCCTCAAAAAAGGAGAAATAAAACCCAGAACGAAATCAAAAGCAAATAGCATAATCAAAAAAAAAAGTTACTCAATAATGAAGCTGTTTACAGCTCATTCACACAGTTATATGTCGTAGAAAAATGCTGTTATTATTAACGACATTGTATTGGGTTTGTGTGCAAGGTTTCAGTAGTGGGGGACTACAGGGGTGGCTCCTGTAAGGAACTGCTAGAAAGGTTCCCCTGTGTCTCACAGAGCTAATGCCAACCAGCATCAAGAAGGACTCACTGCTAGCCAAGGATGAGTCCATCAGCAATGCTGGCAGTGACCCTGGCATTACAGAACTAAAAATGGGAAAGAAGTCACTGTGCAGGGGCAACTTCAGTCAGAGGAAAGAGGAGGGAGAATATGAGAGAGAAACAACCCTGCTGTCATCAAAGTCAGTGCATAAAGAGAAGCAGGAGGTGCTCCAGGCACTGTAGCTGAGACTCCCCTGCAGCCTATGGTGAAGACCATGGTGAGCCAAGCTGTCCCATGCAGCCCATGGAGGTCCACGGGGAAGCAGATATCCACCTGCAGCCTGTGCAGGATCCCAGACCAGAGCAGATGGATGCCCAAAGTGGGCTGTGATCCGTGGAAAGACTATGCTGGAGCAGGCTCCTGGAAAAACCTGTGGCCTCCTGAGGAGTGGAGCCCATGCTATAGAAGGTTTTCTGGCAAGACTTGTGAGACTGTGGGGACCACGCTGAAGGAGTGTGTTCTTGAAGGACTGCATCCCATGCAAGGGACCCATGCTGGACTAATTAATGAAGAATTGTAGTCTGTGGGAAGAACTCATAGAGTTCATGGAGGACCAGCACCTGTGGGAGAGACCCCACAGGTGATGCAGGGGAAGAGTGTGAGGAGCCCTCTTCTTGAGAAAGAAGGAGCACCAGAGACAACGTGGGATGAACTAACTGCAACCCCCACTCCCCATTCCCCTGCACCACTGAGGGCAGGAGGCAGACAAAATCGGAAGTGAAGCTGAACCCAAGAAGAAGGGAGGGTTGGAGGAAAGGTGGTTTTACAATTTGTTTTCTGTTTTTCATTATCCTACTTTGATTTGATTGTAAATAAATTGAACAAAGTTCTCTGAGTTAAGTCTTCAAGTTCGTTTGTGATGGTAATAGGTTAGTGATCTCTCTCTGCCCTTATCTCAAGCCATGAACCTTTACTTATATTTTCTCTCCCCTGTCCAGCTGAGGAGGGAAGTGTTAGAGCGGCTTTGGTGGGCAGCTGGCATGCAAACAGGGTCAAATCACCACAGACTTAAAGGGTTTTCAGTGGACACTGTGTGCAATCCATATCACAATCTACACTTAACTATTATCAAATATCTTGAGTTGGTTAACAAATAACTTCCTTGTTTACAAGTTCTCTATTCTCTAAGGTGAACTGTTTCCACTTTTCTGTTCCCCTATCGCCAGGATCCTTATTTGCTGCAGTGATTATGTTGCTATTTTTAATCATACAGCTAGCACATATTTATTATGTCCTAGCTAAAGAGGTTCAGTTCCTATATAATATATAATAATAAAGATAGAATTTGTCTTACACCAAATATTTGTAATTTCCTGAGACAGGATGAGTCTAAAAGAAAGGAGTTAAAGACCTTTCCTAGTTTGGAAATGCTTTTGCATACTTACTGCTGCTCTCTCTTAGGCCATCAGACTACATTCAGAAGACTTCATAAATAAGTTGGGGGAACTCTATCCTACTATAGTTACTCTGAAGTTTAGAGATACAGCTAGCTCTAGACATATCTGAAAACTTTTAAAGGCAATAGAGGACAAATGAAACTTCAGGGTTCATATTCTCAAACACAGTTTTGAAATATTGTTCAATATTTTAAGTAAATTGAAGAAATATATATTGAATAGTTGTCAGTTTGATCAGTAGGTACCTACATCTAGGATCAAAGTACTCAAACCAATCAGGTTTCCTACCCCTAGTGCCAAAGTCACTTCAGATATGTATTATACACTTCAAAAGAAATTAGACATGAAAAATGTGAAGATAGGAATGTATAAATGTGTCTGCTGTAGGTTAAATGCAGTCAGCTGGGTTTCCATTATCTCACTCAGATGAATCCACCTCCCCCAGCCCCTAGCTGAATAGTCAGCTTTTAAAGTTAATGCCATTAATGCAGAAAATATAGTGTGTATTTAACTGGAAACCCCTCACACAGACAGTGTAATTAATGACTTGGCTTTATTAACAAGCAGTTCACAGATTGTGGGCTTACTTAAGCCCAACAGTGATGTCTGAACTTCAAAGATTTTGGTACTTGAATTACATAAGGTTTTAAAACTTCGGTGCTTATATAAACATTTTATGAGTTATCCAGATTTCCTGGTTACGCAAGAAAACAGCCATAGTGCAAAGAAAGCAGGCTCTATGATAGTTATGACATGTTTTTTTCTGCTCAGGTTGCTAACACCAGGAAAAAATTTGGGCATCATGACTTCTGTAGATATCCAGGGTTTGGAAATGCAGAAGCACTTAAAATTGTATGTCAGGCTTTGTGACCCGAACAGATATTACTCATTCCTTCTATTACAGTGACTCAGGAGCAGAAATTGGAATCCTGGCTATAGTGCTTTAAGCAATGTACAAGCACTTAGAGAGTTTCTTCCTAAGTCAAAATATTAATCTCTAACGATGCTTATGAGGCTATAGTGACCAGTAATAGAGGTCTGTAATGAGATTATAGATTTTTTCGTGGTAGGTGCTGTGGCAAAGGTCTCAAACAAAACCCAGAAAAAGCAAGAGATATACGCATGCCCACATACTGAAAACACTTATTTGGAACAGTTCAAATTAGTTTTAATCACAATAGAGCAGAAAATCCTGGGTACAATTTGCTTATGCTTAAAGCTACAAGAAACAGAATAAATTTTTTTTCCATTGTTAGAATAGATTTATATGCAATTGAACCTACAGAGAATAAGGTTATTTTTGAAATAGATCCAGGTTTAGACACATGAAGAGACATGAAGCCAGAATGTTCAGATAAATTTCAGCCCCATCCCACCCCCAAGATGCCATTGAACCTATAAGCAGTCTGCAATTGGGAATGACATTAGCTGCTCTTTGGCACGGCTGCATTCATTTTGGGGAAATATATTGATATGGTTTGCACTAGACCACATTTAGTCATCTAAATGGATATAAAGAAAAATGCTTACAGTAAAATCCCACATAGTTAACAGAAAGAGGAAGATTTTTGCAAGGGCCTCAGTTTCAGTTGTGTTAATAACTTTTTCTCTTTCAGCTGTAAGGCAAATAACAAAGCCAAGGAAACTAGGCTTATTTGGTCCATATACTGGACAGTCATCAATTAATCAAAACTCAGATTTTTTTAGATACTCTACTCATACAGTACAATAATGAAAGAGGTTTTGAAATTTTAATGATCAGTCTATTAAAAATACATAAACTTTGCACATAGAGCATTTTTCTCAGAATCTCAGATTCGGATGCAGCCTTAATGAAAGAGCTTCATTCTGAGGTATTTTTTTCCAGAGGACATCATTCACAAACATTGAAGGCCTATGGTCCATCCTGTCGTCTCTAAATATTGATTGTTTCTCTAATGCCATTGTTTTCGGAGGGGAGGAGTTGTGTGAGTGGAAGCCTTTGAAAATGCTGAAGGTGACTTAAACACAACATTGATTTAGAATATCAAAGGTTTATTTTTTTGGACTGCCTTTTACAACACTTTTCCAAGTCTCAGTAGTCACATAGTATTTGAAAATCTAAAACTCTCTTTCTCTTTTGCTTATATGCAAACGACTATTTAAATGAAAAAATTAAAAGAGAAACTAGAAAACTGTATTTCTGGTATGGAAAATTGAACAAGATCTCAGCCTACAGAATTCCATAAGAGATTACTGAAGCCCTGTTTGGTTCATGAGTGAAGGTAGGGTCATATACTCTCTGTATGACATTACAGGTAGGCAAGCTTTTATCTATCTAATCACAGAAAAACAGTATTCTGAAAACTTGTTAGGCTTGCATCTCATTTTTATTTCTCATCTTACCCTCTTTTAAATTCAGCTTTCTGAACTTAGAAGGTTTCATAATGGAATATAAGATCCTGCACATCTAAGGGATGGTTTCATGAGATGGTATTAGGTCATGATGTGGTTGTGATGTGGAAAGCAGGTGTCTTTTCATTGCAGAAACAACTGATATACTCCCTGATTAAGTCAGAGTTGAAAATAGAATTAAGGGAGAACATTCTCTGCAAAGATAAACTCGAATTTTTCTGCTGCCATAAAAGGTCAATTTCTTGTTCTCATGTGCTTTAAATCATTTTCTGTCTCTTAAAGTAATGAAACATATGCAGTAAGACCTGTAAGATTATTTCCCTACTAGGTTAAGAGTTATTTTTTCCTTCCCTTCTAAATTACATTTTTATGGGTAAAAAACTTAAAAATAAATAAATTATTTCTTTGCTGAGAACCATTGGGGTTTTTTTAATGGAATAACATGATTTTAAAAAGTAATTCCATTTTTAACTAGACTTTATAAGAACTGAGAAATCATCTTCTGTAATTTTGTGAAAATACTGGCTATGATATGTCAAGCAGATAAAACAAGTTAGTCTGTTAAGAGTTTACAAGAGAAGAAAACCTGACAATATCAAGATTGTAGTGTAATCTGTGTAGAAGAAAGTTCCCTGATATTATATCTATTTTTTCAAAATAGGATCACAAGGAGACTAACTTTTCTAGAAATATGTATGCTGTACAGAAGTATGGTGGTTGAAAAAACCAGCAGATAATTTTCATGTATCAGCCTCTTGCCTGATACCTAAAGAGATACCAAGGAAAGCTGTCTCCTCTCTCACTGGAGACATTTCTGTGCCACTTTATCTTCAAAATAAAATATGAGGAAATCATGTGTATAGTGTGTTAGTCTACATGTCTCTAATTGAAGACTATTTCTTTGATTTTAGTCATATTTGATCTAATGAATTTTTTTATATCTCCTCTTCTTCACAGTGGAGATGTGTTAGTAAGGCAACAAAAGATTTTGGCTGGAAGAAAGATGTGGATGAATTTGGCTATGAATTCACTATGAATTGTGTTTGATTCTAAAAGTCGTCTCACAGTTATAACTTCCTCTACTTCCGTAACAATTTAAAGAAGAAAAACAAGATAAATGAAAACTTAGGTAAATATGAACAACATTTTGCAAAATTTGTGTTTCATAAATCACCATTCAGCTTGGTGATATTAGCAAAATAATATTGTAATCCACAGAAAACTTTAAAAAGCGGCAAATAAAAATCTTTGCTTTAGAAACCAGAAATGAAGTTCATTGTATTTTTATTTTAAATTAAGTGGATATTTGATTCTTTTTGCAGACATTTACCACTCAAAATATAGGAAAATAACTTAAGAACTGGAATTATTGAATTTTTTCATGATAGATGCAAAAATTTGTTATTAATATGATGTTTTTATTATTAGTTGTTTTACAGTTTTTCCAACTGTAAAGTGCAAAAAAGTCACTATTTAACTTTGTCACAATTTAAGGAAGTCTAAAGACTAATGGATAGTAACTACACAGTTGAAAGATGTCTAATTTTTGTGCTGTAAAATAGGAAATTGCTCAGAGCTTCTTTATGAATAATATTCTTATTGAACTGGGTGCAGTGAAGCAAGAAGTTTGAATGTCTGCATATCAAAGACAGGTTTGGCTATTTGCATTATTAACGTCACCCACAAACTGCATTCCTAACAAGCAGTTACATGAGTTAAGATGAATATTAGTTGCAATAAATTTAAAAAAGCTGTTACTGCCGAAATAAAATTCATGTACTGTATTTCCAATTCCTCTATCTGTTAAAATACTATTAATTTCATGCACAGGAGATTACATTTTAAAAAGGCTTTCAGGTTGATTTTAAGAAGCAAGAATCATTCACTGTTCTTCATGTTTAGGAAATATTCCAGAAGTAAATACCAGCAACACAGACTTTTAGAATATTACCTGTGAGAGGTTGCCTGAGCATCATTTAGATTGAGTCTAAGGTATAGTTTCTATTGTTCTGTTTTCTATTGTTCTGTTGCTCATGATATCTTCTTCATGTCAATGTGCTTACCAAATGAGTGATATCAATCAGCTTTTCTTCTATTATATTGCATTTTGTATGTGAATAATATGAGAACAAGGAAACCTTTAATTAGACATTTCTGTTCTCCTCAGTAAAAGCAATGGATCTGCAAAATCTATGTCTTCCTATTTAACTTTTTTTTTCTCCTTGAATGGCTTGTTTTGTCTGAATTCCTACTCTAAAACAGGTAGCTTTTACCTGCCCTAACTTGTGTTAGTTCAGGCAACAGTGTTTCCTGTGCTCTAGTTAGTGCATAGACACACATAGTACTTTGAACCTTAAACTGATTTAACAGATGATCAATTTGCCATAGACTTGCCTGCATAGAGCTTTTTTTGAATTATTGTGAGGTTTTACTTTATCCTTTGGAATACTAGATGATGACATTAAGTTAACCCATGGATAAGCAAAGAAGTAGGAATAAGGGGAAAATAAATCGGGGAGAAGACAACAAGAAGGAATATCATCAGTGCTGAGAAAGTAAGGTGAGAGGGGTTTGTCTCAAGCATCACACATATGCAGACAGACCAGGAAAAAAAACTGATCTCCTGATCTCCCTTCAGGTGTTCATTTCAGAAAGATACTAAGCCATATTCTTCTCAGAGTAGCACAATAAAAGGAGGAGAGATAATAGTCATAGTTGCGACCATTGAAATTGTGATACATATGTAAGCAAAATAAAAAGAATAAACAAACATTAAGAGAAGTTTACCTAGAGATTTTCAGAACTGAAAAAGCCAGGGCTTTAAGCAACCTTGTGTAACTCAAACATATCCATGCTCCAAGCAGGATTTTGGTCTAGATGTTTTACAGAGTTCAAATATTAGGTTTTTTGTGAGACTCGGTAGATGATAAATAAATTTCCTCACTGTGATGTTATTTTGCTTATTTTGTTAAATGTATGTCTGGTATTAAAACATGGAGCAGTTTACCATTGCTAGGAGGAGTATAATTTTGTAACTGTTTCTTAAAAAATCTGAAATACCTAGTCTATAAATATTTTATGTCTTATATATCTAAGAGTTGCAGCTAGAAGTATATTCAGAGAGGGCACACCGGCTACATGAATGATATACTCATAGACACACAATGTGAAAATTCTACTAATAGGAAAATTTCCTTTGATGTTGACTGTCAACATCAGTAAAACTATGCACAACTAATATGGGGCTTTATCACTATTGACCTCTTTGACAATTCAGCATTTCAGTTTGCTTGAAAAATAATTGCTGTGGGATTCCTTAAGTCTTTATCTTTAGATAACCATAAATCCTTTTCCCTAGGTTGCTCAGTAACTTTTTGTCCTCAGCTAGTTTTTGCATTTCTATGGAAGAGGGTCAAATATTTTTAGCCACAACATCTCTCACATTTTATTCCCTCTAATCTTTCCTTAATTGCTCTCTAATAAAAGTCCAGTAAGGGTTCAGAGTAGAGCTAATAGACATTATATATTTAGCATAACTTCACTGTATTTAATTGTGAAGTCCTGTAAAGACAGATTATACTTCTTATAATTTTTTAAATTAATATGCATATTTAGAAAAAAAAATTACATTACGAGCAAAAAGAAAGTTCCTTTCTGATGACTGTCTGATTTTCCTGCTATAGTTTCTTTTTCAGTAGATAAAACAAAAACACAATGTCACTTATTTATGCCACAATGTGCAACACGGTACTCCAATACAGGAATGTGTTGTTGGTTATATTTTCCTAAAGTTGCTTTATTAATTCACCCAATAATTATTTTCACAAGCTGGTTCACAAATGTGTATTAAAATTATATCTAAAAGACAATGCCTATTAGCCCTCTTTCTACAGGCCTTATCTTTTTCTATTTGTAGGGAAAAAGAAATACAGATTAATTTTAATAGAAAATAGAGCATATATGTATGCTAATTTCCCTAAAATCCAATCCGGTGTCAGTTCTAAAGTGAAGGCAGCAATTAAAAATATAAATGCAATAGAGGGAAATGAGATGCTAGGAGGCAAATTAAATATCAATTTAAGAATGGTGGCAAATGGATTTTCTACGAAACAAAAAAGAAAAAAAGAAGTGGAAACCAAGGTTGGCACAGCTAAATATAAGAAGATTTTCTAAATTCTTCTAGGAGTAAAAATATTGTAATGCCACCAAGGAGAAGACCATTATTAGGCAGACACTAAAGAGGGCAAGGAGGGAGGGAGAGAGGGAAGGAAGGAAGCAAAGAAGGAAGGAAGGAAGGAAGGAAGGAAGGAAGGAAGAAAGGAAGAAAGGAAGAAAGGAAGAAAGGAAGAAAGGAAGAAAGGAAGAAAGGAAGACAGGAAGACAGGAAGGAGAAGCCAAAATGAAGGAAGGAGAAGCCAAAATGAAGGTGAAGAACAAGAAGAAGAAGAAGAGAAAGAAGAAGAAGAAGAGGAAGAGGAAGAAGAAGAAGAAGAAGAAGAAGGGGAACCTGAGGTGAACATACAAGGCAAGTCAAAAGCAGGAAGAAATAACGCTATAAGTATTTTCCTTTGGTCCTTGTAAATGAGCAATATGTATTCATGTTAATTCAATTCATTTTGAAATTGATAATAATTGAGAAATATATTAGGGAAAATCTCAAAAATAAATAATGAAACTATGCACAATAGGAATGTTACTAAAGCAGACTGCAGAAATCAGTAGAAAACATCCTTTTTAGGAGATTCACTAGTGATTTTGAAGTGTTACTATTCTTGCTGATGCAATATGCCCACCTAAATATCTTCAGATAAACAAAAAGCATGAGAGCATCATTAGTCATATGCTACAAACAAAAACAACAAAAAAATTGCTCAAAGAAATACTGGTATCTCCTTTTCCTGCTGCTTTCAAAAGAGAAATTAATATTTTCAGCAGTAAAGCCCCCTGTATCAAAATTTACCTTACATAGATGAAACTAGCAATAAAGTATTCCTCCCGGACATAGTTATACGATGTAAGGAAAAGGTCTGTGAAACTCAAAAAAGATTAATCTATTACATACATGATACCAGACAGACCTCATGTGAGCAGATTTATAAACCACAAATGAGGTATGAACTGTGGTATAATACTGCAGAATAATAAATAGAAGCTTTTTACTGATGCAGTATTCTCCGGCCTGCTCTCTCAGCTACTACCATTTTACTTTTGCATTGTGTAAAAATCTAATATAAATTCCTTTTGTGTCAGGCTTTCACCAGCCTTTTATACTTTTCTACTTATAGATTAGATTATTGCAATGGAAGGTTAGCGTACCAGACAGATGCTAGGTTGGCAGGTCAGCAAGGAACATTAACACATAAATTGATTAAGCCGGGAAGAGAAAACATCACACTTTGGTAAGCACACAGGCAGTTCCTGCTAGTTCATTAAGAACTCAGAGCATGCTACAAGCTCAATTTTTCCCTCATGTCCCCACTGAGCTTTACAATGAGTCACAGCAGCCTATACAGGATCACCTTCCAGAAGTTAGGTAGAAAGCATATGCTCTGAGTGGAGAGGAATGAAGAAATGCTTCTCCTAATGTCTGACGAAAATTGTGCAGAGCACTGCACAGATGAAAGACACATGATCTGTGACCACTGTGAAGTTCTCATGAATTTTAATAAGTGCCATGTGTTCTCTGAAGTATATGACACTTTAACTGCTAATTTGTCAGCTATTTTTCAGATGAGAAAGTTATACCTGATACTTGCAGAAACTGCAGACTTTAAATTAAAGCTGTTCATAAAAAAAAAGGAAAGCACTATGGAGAAAACACATTCACATCCAGAGCTACCTATCTTTTATGAGTTTCAACTTTTGGAGTTATAATTGGGCTGTCATTTTAGGGGTAATAACTTGTTTTGCAAGTTAAGTTGCATCAACTGTCAAAGAGTAGATAGTAGCATAAAAGGAAGCCTGAACACTGGGGGGGCAGAAAGAAGGACAAAGTAGGCACAAATTCATAGAGAATTGGTTCCTTAATCATCTAGAAATACTGCATAAATGTGTCTGGATGTGTC
Source organism: Rhagologus leucostigma (assembly GCA_013397725.1). Taxonomy (NCBI): domain Eukaryota; kingdom Metazoa; phylum Chordata; class Aves; order Passeriformes; genus Rhagologus; species Rhagologus leucostigma. The sequence goes on from VZTD01005244.1 coordinate 948,719, forward strand.
TGTATAGAAAAGCCCTTAGGAAGTGTCTCAATAAACTCTTGATGTCAAAAGAGGCAATGACAGATGGAGTTTTACTTTAGACCTTAGAAAGATACTTAGTGTTTTGAAACAAACATTTCATATACTTCACAAAGAATATCTAAGGCAGAGAAAAAAGTCTTATCTTTATGCATCTTATCTTTTTCTGTGATATTCAGAGAATACATAACAAAATTTCATATTCTGTAGAATAATCTAGGGATTTAAAGTCATCTCAGGTTGACCCAAATCAAACTAAGCTGAGAATTGAGAATTGCATTGGAAAATTTTTGCTGTTGAAAGCAACATTGGGTCTTTGGTCCAGTGAATAAATCACTTCTGTATGTGATTACATTGGTTTTCTTCGGAAGGAATAAGCTGATTACTTGATATATTTGAAGCAGTGCAAACTGAAAATTTTATTTCCCAAGTCACTGTAGGTCTGTCAGCTAGGATTTCTGAAATGTCCATCACTTTATTATTTGTACACCAAGGGATCCAAAAACCGATATTCAAGAAGCAGACATAATTTTCAGTGATGAATTTAGGATTCTACCTTCATCTAGTTCCTGAAGTGAGGTATCATTTGCTAAGAATGTAGAGATTTATGGACTAAACGTTGAACCCATGAGAAATATTTAGAACCCACACATAAGAATGAAATCCATATACTATATAGAATTATAGGATCATAGAACTGTTGAGGTTGGAAAAGACCTCTAAGATCATTGAGTCCAACCATTAACCCAGCACTGTCTTTTGACCACTAAACCATATCTACACACCTTTTTAACACTTCTAGGGATAGTGATTCCATCACGCCTGAAATGCCTGACTATGCCCCTGTTCCAATTTTTGACAACCCTTTCCATGAAGAAATTTTTCCTACTATGCAATCTAGACCTCCCCTGGTGCAACTTAAGGCCACTTATTCTCATCCTGTCACTGGTTACTTGGGAGAAGAGACCAACATCCACGTGCCTACAACCTCCTTTCAGGTAGTTGTAGAGAGCGAGAAGATCCTTCCTGAGTCTCCTTTTCTCCAGGCTAAACACCTCCAGCTCCTTCAACGGCTCCTCACAGGACTTGTGCTCCAGACCCTTCATCTCAGTACCCTTCTTGTAGTGAGAGGCCCAGAACTGAACACAGTATTCAAGGTGTGGCCTCGCCAGTGCTGACTACAAGAGGATGATCCCTGCCTTGGCCCTGCTGGTCACACTCTTCCTGATATAGGCCAGGATGCCATTGGCCTTTCTGGCCATCTGGACGTTCTGCTGACTCATGTCCAGTGACTGTCAACCATCACCCCCAGATCCTTTTCTGGCCATCTAGCCTGCTTTTCATCCAATGAAGAGTACGACCATACAAGCCATGAGCAGACAGTTTCTCCAGGAGAAACCTGTGGGAAAGGGAGTCAAAAACTTTACTAAAGTCCAGGCAGACAACATCCACAGCCTTTCCCTCAGCCACTAAGTAGGTAAACCTCTCATAGAAGAAGATTAGTTTGGTCAAACAGGATGAGCCTTTCATAAACTCATGCTGGCTGAGCCTGATCCCCTGGTTGCCATGGATGTGCCATGTGATGGCCCTCAAGATGATCTGCTCCATGATTTTCCCTGGCACTGAGGTCAGGCCAAGAGGTCAGATCAATCCTCCTCCTAACCCTTGTAAGTGGGTCTAACGTTTGCTAACTTCCAGTCAATTGTACCTCTCCAGTTAACCAGGAGTGCTGCTAAATGATGGAGAGTGGCTTAATGATCCGTTTTGCAGCTCTCCCAGTACTCTTGGGTGGATCCCATCTGGCCCCATGGACTTGCGTATGTCTAAGTGGTGTAGCATATCCCCTTGGATTATAGGAGCTTCATTCTGCTCTCTGTTCCTTTCTTCCATCTCATGGGGCTGGGTACCCTGAGGACAGCTAGTCTTGCTCTTAAAGATTGAGGCAAAGAAGATATTAATTTTCTCAGCCTTTTCCTCATACTTTCTTACTGTTTCCCCAAGCAGACAGTAAATGATGAAGATACTCCTTAGCCGTGCTTTTGTTGCTGATGGATTTGTAAAAACATTTTTCATTGTCTTTTATGACAGTGGCCAGAGCAAGTTCTAACTGGGCTTTGGACCTTCTAAATTTATCCTTGCATAAACTCATGACACACTTATAGTCCTCCCAAGTTGCCTGCCCTTTTTCCAAAGGTGATACATTCTCTTTTTTCTCCTGAGTTCAAGCCGAAGCTCTCTCTTTAGTCAGACTTGCATTTTTCCCCTCCGCATTTTTCCCCTCCAGAACCCACACTGGAACTGGGAAAAAGTACGAGGAATAATGAGCAGCAGATATAAACCATTATGTACTGACTGCAACTCCCAGTTCCCCATCCCCTTTGTTCCTCTTAGCTAGGAGGAGGGAAAAGTTAAAGTGGTGAAGAACAAAGTTCTAACAGATCCTGAATAAAATGTGTTGGGAGGAAAGGTGCTGTTTTAATTTTTGTCCTTGTTTCCTATTACTCAATCTATTTTAATTGGCAATAAACTCAATAAATTTTTATCAAGTCAATTTCTTTTTTCTCTAGTGATAATAAGTGATCTCCCTATCTTTATCTCAACTCTAAATTTTTTTCATCTTATTTTCTTCTTTTTGTTGTGATGAAGAGGGGAAGTGAGAGAGGAGCTGAGTGGGTGTCTGCAGACAGCTGAGGTCAGCACACCACAGCATTCATTCAGGATTTTGTGCTCCTTGTCTATTTTCCCGAGGAACTGGCTATAATAGACTTGTAAAAGGTATGCCAACACATACCAGCTTTGAGTTCAGTATGATACAGGGCAGTCATAAACATATTTTCTCATAGACAGTTAAATAATTTTTAGCACAAAGCTTATAGCTAGCTAATGTTGATCACCCAGAAAGCAAGAATTTCAGGTTGAAAATATTCATCAAACAGAAAAAACTAGACTACTGCTCACAAAGAAAATATCCAGCCGCAAGGGACTTAAAAGGATAAGAATACAGAAAAAAAGGAGAGAAGGAAGGGAAAGACAAGTACATAACTGTGTAATAGGGAATGTTAGGTTTCCTCTCCCTGTTTTTTTTCTGCATTTTATCCAAATGTTATTGAAAGAAAATATATGAGGAATGTGCAAAATCCCTAAGGGCTTGATAGAAGAGTCAGCTTGCACTTATATTTGTCTTTTCCACAGTACTTTTTCTTCTGTTGCATATGTTAAATGCTATTCTGCTCCTGAGAGCCTTAAGAGCTTGAGAGACAAATAAAAATCAAGTTGATTACAAGGGTATATAACCCAGACTTGCATACAATTTATTTGGAATGCATTTCTTTTTCTATTGTCATAATAGAGAACTTATTATCTTATGGTATCAGCATATTTTGCATGAAAAGGAAAACCTTTTCCTTTCAATATAAGTTGCTGCTTCAGTTTTTTCTTGTCATTTATATTCACACTCCAAAACACCTTTATTGCATCGTTCAGTTAAACACCAAGTCTGAAGTCTCATCTCCCAGCACTTTGTTAAAAGCATTTGCTCTGACAGCAACAACAGGCTACAGGGTGTTTTATGGAAAGACATTATCTTGCCTTAGAGATTTTTCAAACTAATAGGGACAAAAGCAGGCTTGAGCTCACTGAAAGCTGTGCAACTTTATCTCCTGGCTCAGACATTCACGCTGCCTTGACTAATAGCAATAGTTGAAAGAACTAACCATAACCTCTAAGGAACTTAGATCTAAAATATAATTTGAAGTATAGAAGAGGAAGGATGAGAATTATCTGCCTGAGCATCGTTATCTGGAGTAGCTTTAGGCACTAATGGGGAAAGTCTTTTAGATTTCAAGTTGATGGTGAGAAAGATAGGAGTGTCCTCCAAGTCTTCTCTCGTACCTCTGAGCTGTGGGTGAATATTTTGCATACCTAAAGGATCTCAGATGATATTGGTTGCCTATTTTAGGCAAATAAATAATGCCCAAAAATATGACTGATGGCAATAAAATGGTAGAGAACAGGAAAGCTGAGTATGTACCTTTCCAATGCACTGCAATTCTAACTTCAGTTTTTTCAAAATCTTTCTTATCCTTATGGGAGATTTCAACTTCCCAGATATCAACAGTATATGCATATGGAATTATGTGCAGACTAATTGTTATTGAACCTAGCACATCAAACAGAAGGATATTTGTGTACATATGGTATTGCTTGATGTAAGACACACGTTCTCAGAATATTTGTAGTAATTACAGATGCCAAGAGTAACCCACCGAAAGAGTTTCAAGAATGCAGTTCAGTAATATGTAGAAGTGTGATCTTCACAAGCAACTCATTAAGTGAATCATAAAGTAAAGCCAAAATTTCCCATGTTCTAGCCTGTGTCTGTTGCGTCTCATTCTTCTGCTGTGAGATTCTGAGAACAGTTTAACTCTCTCTTCTTCACTCTCTTTCCTTAGGGGTTTGAAGACAATAATAAGATTCCTTTCAGCTTTCCCTTGGTAAGGTTGAACAAAGCAAATTTTTCATCTTCTTATGTTTCATATGCTCCAGCTCCTGATATTGGTGGACTCCTCTTGTATCCCTGCAGTATGCTAATGTTTTTCCTGGAATGGGTAGCCCAAAGACAGAATCATCAGTCCAATGCAACCTCACAGGTTCTAGAAGGGAATAATGACATCCTTTGACCTACTGGGCTCATTCTTGCTAATTCTTCCCATGGTGTATCTGGTCTTCTTTACTGGAAGGGCACATTCCTGACTCTTTCAATTTATTGTTGAGCCTAGGTCTTTTTCAGAAATGTGGCTTTCCAGCCAATCAGTCTCCATCCTGCACTGTCACAGAAGTTCCTTTCTTCCCTAGTGCAGGACTTTGCATTTACATTTGGTGATCTTCAGAACCTTTCTATTGGCTCATTTCTTCAGGTTGTTCAGGTCACCCCGGGTATGAAACCTATACTCCAGAGCGTCAGCAGCTTCCCCCAGCTTGGTATCCTCAGCAAGCTCATTGAGGGAGTAGGTTAGCTCTTTAAAAAGTTAATGAATGGTACTTGTCCAATTATTGAACCCTAAGAGGCATCACTAGTAGTTGTGAGCCAGTTATTCCGTTGATATTCTGAATTCATTTTACCACTGGCTTTACTATCCACTTCTGTCCTACATCCAGCCCATACTGTCTTGGATCACAGAGAATACCACTTAAAACTGAATTGTTTTTGCAAGCTGGCAGCCTGGATACTCTGATATCCACAAGCAAAAATAATTAATCACAAAATACCGTATCTTGTTCCTGTAAGTCTTGAAACAACCTAAGAAGTCACAACAGTTTCAATATACTATTGCACTGAATTTTTCTGTCTAAAGTGAAGACAGTATTTTTCACAAATGATGGATGAATACACTGGCAAACAGGTGGAGAAAGGTATTTTCTACTGCGAAGCTACCTATCTTGACAATGACATTCAACACAAAGAACTGTGTATATTAAGGACTGTCAGTTGTATCACGTGAGGTTATCGTAGGACGTTACTGCAGAGAGTGTCTTTTGTGGGTCTGTTTAATAAAAAGGTTTTATAATTTTCTCTGAAGGACTAATAAAGCTTCAAATACTTTCTCTTGGATAAAATATATAATTTCATATTGTTGATACTGGAACCTTCATAAAAAAATTCAGTTTTCTTCATAATGAGTTGATTGTTTTACTATTTTGAAATAAAGAGGAACACTGAGATTGATTCCTTAATTTGGAATGCTACATGAAAATCACTTCTCTACAGTCAATGATGTGTTTCTTCTCACTCCACTTTTTGTACTTCCAGTTCTCTGTTTTCTTCTGTATTTTCCTTCATTACCAAATACTCAAGGTGGGTTGTCAGATTGGAGTTACCTGTCTCCTACCTTTCTAATTTTTAAAAGCATTGATATTGCTTGAACTGTAGGTCATTATTTACTTTCTTCTTTTCAGACACTATTAATTTGTTGCATCATTTTGTCACTAGCTCCAAAGTTCTTATACTAATAAGAACTAAATTAACATTATAAACACCTCTTTCCCAAGCAAGATATTACCCCATTATAATACTGCCTTACAAAATCTGCAGTGGAGAAGAAGATGATTCTAAATATCTCCATACAAATTACTAGCAGAACTCACATCAGCCTTCTGAATTTCAGGTTAAACTGAGAAGCTGTTAAGCCCATGTTTATCTGATTACATTTTGAATTAATAAGGTGGAATAGATTTTGATCCCTGTGATTAATTTTACTCATATGAACTTAGCGAAGTGCACTCTGATCTGCTGACCTTCTTCGCAATTCTAACCAATTTCAAGGTGTGATTATAAATTCAGGAGTGGTATTAGTGAGATTTGGATATTTTCTTAAAAAGAGTCAGGCTCCAGATATTCTGATAGTGTAAAACAAATTTAAAAAATAAACAAACAGGTAAAAAACCAGAACCCTAAATTAAGAAAAAAAATACAACATTTTCCTACAAAGTTTTAATATTATGATGGCCTTTCATGCCTCCTTTTCTGGCCAGCATGAACAGTTTTGATAAAAAATACTATACCTATTTATAATTCTTGTCTTCTCTTTGAAATATTGTCTATGTCAACCTTCATGCTGGTGGAGAAACAAAGGTAATATTTTACTGTATTAATCAAGAAAATGGACAGAGCTTTCCACAGCCTACCAATCACTTGAAAAAGGAAAACAAACAAAGAAAGAAACAAACCCCAAAATAAACAAACAAAAATATTAGATTACAGGCTCTCAAACATTTTATACTTGCAATTAATAAATCACAGCTTTTAGTAAAAGTCTATTATGTATTCTTTGGAACTTGATTAGCACAGCTTTTTTGCTTTTTGTTTGTGTTTTTTTTAAGGAATGCTCTGTTTAATGAGAAGGTGATAAATAAAAGAATAAGGAAAAACAAATGATGCACAAATGTTAGAATGGAGAAGTTGTCAGTAAAATACATTTATTTCTCAAAGAGTTAAAGCAAATGATTCTTCTCCAGCCAAGGCATGCACAGAACACTGTGACTTACGCGAATGTCCTTGGCAAAAGGACAATATTATCTGCCTGTATAGGAGATGTATTTTAAGCTGATGATGTCAGATGTAACCGGACCCCAATGAAACAACACCACGATGAACAATCCATACATATTTGTGTTTACCCCAGAGCAAAAAGCAATTGCAGTTTGATCAACTGATTGCAGTCCTCACCTGGGAAATCTGAAATCACCACCTGTTGTTTTCTTTCGATGCCAGTACGACACACTTCAGCTGATTTCAGCAGAATATAAAACAGCATTGTAGCCCAGGGAGGGGTTAGGGGAAGATGCTTATTCACTTGTACATCTGCATTTGAACTGTGGCAGCTGAGTTTTTAAAGGAAGCATTGAACAGCAAAGGCAGGTATTCAGAAGCTCTGCAGAGATTCCTAATATTGAAAAAGTACTAGAAGAATTCTTATCCTGTCACCATCTCTAATTACATTCATATATATATATCTCTACATATCTCTATATGTGTGTGTGTTTCAACAGATGTTCCCTCCAAGATGATTCTTTTCTATCTTGCACCCCACATCAATCTCTGTAGTTATAGCTGAATACAACAAATAATTTTTATTCCATTTGATAGTATTTTTTTTTAACCTTACAGAATGTTATTTAAGTGTTATTATGTGAAAATACAATAAGCCACCACACGTCACAAGACATTTCAGGATTATAATTTTTTGCTTGTTTTGCATATTTGCTCTACTGAATGAGAAGCAGAAAGCTAACAGATTTTTCTTTCATGGAGAAACGGCTGTTAAATAATCAAACATCATAGATCTGCTACAAAAGTACATAGATTGTCCAAATAGAGCCAAATAAAGAAATAAAGCATGGACTTCAATTTTATATAAACTAAACATTTCAAATCTGCAAGATTGCACAAATCTAAATATACATTTCTAAATAAGTTATTTCATTATATAATGAAATGGAACCAAAATCTGGATCATTATTCCATTTTTTCCTTTTTATTTGAAATATACATATACAGTTCCTGTTGTTGAGTTTATGTTAGGAGAATGTTCGCATTTTTAACTTTCCAAAGGGAACAACCTTGATACATGGTGACTTTTTGAAATAGAAAATGAAACCAGAGAATAGAGCTGTACAAAATGGATCCTGCAGTGCAAGACAGCGTTTATTTCACCATTGTGGTGCCATTTCAGCTTATAACACAGACACACAGTAGTAAAAGTCTTGGAACAAAGACAAGCGAGCTAAGACAGTCCTCCTTCAACTACAGTCTATTAGCTTATACTTCCCTTTGTAAATAATAGAATGACACTTTAAACATTTACAGAGCCCAACATTAAAATTAAAACTTCACAGTCAAGGTGACAGATGGACTGTCTGGTCACATAGCAGAGATAAGAATAAACCAATTTCATCCAAAGCTCAGTTTAAAACAAAACAAAATCTAAAATACAATAGCAAAAATTTAAGCCGATTACATATAGAGTTTTTTATATGCTTTATCCTGGATCTGAGGCAATCAAGTATATCTAACCACTGTAATCTAGTGGTGAATAAAGATTGATTGTAGCAAAGCAAGGTCTTTGTCAGCTTCTACTGTGTGGAGTTTGCTGTATGTATGATTAATGTGCTAAAGGTATGAGCTGAGCCTACAACCTTCTTGCTATCTCTTACTGCCATCTACTGATCAAACCTATCTTTTTCCTTCTTTTCTTTCTTTCTTCATTTTTCGGTTTTTTTTCTATTTGATTGCTTTTCTAACCTTCTCCGGAGATGTAAGTCTCAACAGTAACAATCAAAGTCAGGTTAGAAGCAATGAGCACTCTTTAAAATTAGCTACCATCCTCCTAAATACATGACTAGATGGGATATTACTTTTTGAAACTCAGAAAACCATTTCTTGTGAGTTTGTGCAGAATAGATAGTTTCTTCTGAAACATAAATCAGGTTAAATGGAATATTATTAAAATCTATATTTCATATTTAAAAGCAGTCTGCATACTGGGCAAATTAACATTACAATAAAGTAATCTTTCTTATAAGAGGAATAGATACTTAAATCACAGCTTTATGTATGATTAGAAATATGATTTCTATGATTAGAAATTAAATGAATGTTTCTAAATGTACTAAAGCAGTGTTGAATTAAAACTCCAAACCTGGATAATTAGTTCACAAACAAGAAATACAATTAGAGATTTTCAAAGTCTGTGGAGGATATAATTCCAGATATAATTACAGTGGGACAGAATATAGTATCAAAAAAGTAAAGCAAGCAGCAGCTATTTTTGAAGTCTCAATAGGGTGTCATGGGAGAAAAATGGAAAAAAAAAATCTTAAAAGCTTTATTTTCTTCAAGGCATATCTGCCCCTTTAGCTCCTCAGGTGGTTCACCTGCAACATGTGCAAGAACTTGGCACTTCAAACCTCACAGGGTCTGCAAAAACTCTTCTGAAGATATCTAATGAGCTCTTCATCAAGTCTACAAATTAAAGCCTTTTATCTGATCATGCTGATTTCAATAGATTAGAATAATTTGAATGTTTAGATATAATAGCAGTTCAAGTGATATGGACATACCAAGTGGACAAAACTGACTGTGCTTTAACACAAAAAAAGGGTGTTTAAAAAAATGGGATTCTGCAGTGTTTCTTTAGGAGAGAGGGAAAAGCTCCAAACCAACCACACAAAAACACAACACCTGATACTTCCTAAACTAAAACCTTTCCTAAGACATTTAGAACTGTGTAGTAATCACTCAGGTTTTGTGAAGGCCAGATATGTCCACTATGGGGCTTTTCTTTTTGGCCTAGTAACCTCAAGCAAAGGTTACTTGAAGTGTTCGCTGCCTTTTTAGAACACTGTATGCATAATTTTTGTATAATCATTGTGACTGACAATGCAGGGACCAAAAAAAAAAAATTCAAGCTAAAACTCAGAAACTGTGATGTAGTCAGTGTATTTTTTTTAATGACACGGGTAGCATTTGACCAACTGTAACTCATCCACTGCAAAGAACTCCTGCTTTGTTTCTCAACAGTTATGATCTAGTTCTCAAATTAACTTTAACTCCATTAATCCTGCTGCAGCACCTTGCTGAAAAAAAGTAAGAATTAAAAAAATGGCCTTTAGAATAAAATACAGAACTCATATCATTGAACTTCAGATGACTCCAGCAGAACCTTCTCTGTTTAAGAAAGTCTCTACACTAGTTAAAGTATTTCTAATTCCTAGCTCATTTTGTTAAGAAATAGACTAGGTTGAACACTGCTTGCCAGACGACCACTCATTCTTCACTTCCTCTTGATTTTTTTTTTCTCTTTTAGTTCCAGACTTTAAGAAAGATTGATGAGAGTGCTGAAAACATCTCCCTCTCAGCAACAATCCATGAATTCTTTAAATGTCTGCTTCAGCCAAATGTGTAGTTCAGAAGAAATCAGTAAGACTGACTTACTGTTTACTTACAGTAAAGTACTTACAGTACTTAAGACTGTTTACTAGTACACAAATCAATGTTTAAGCGCTTTGGGGTTTTTTTTTAAGTCTTGGAATGATATAATATATTTTCTCCTTCCTAATGCACACCCATGATTCCTAGATAATCTGGTAGCAAAAAATGTCCTCTCCTCCCTGCGACTTCTCTTTTATCCTCTGAGTAACATTACTCTTATCACTCATTGTTTGACAAATAGTGGTAGTCATTGCAGTGTATGTTCTAGAAATACATCCCAAAATCATTCTATCCTGGCATATAACTGCACCACATTTAAACAAACTTTACATTTAAAGTAGCATTTAGAAACCTTTTTAAATTGTCTAGTTAAAGCTGAATGTCTAGCTTCTTTACTAAAGCCCCTAGAGGAAAATGTTAAACTTTATCATATGCTCCCTTCAGCCTGGAAAATTCATTAAACATAATAATTTCTGTAAAATGCAGTAAGACTACTGATTTTTCTCTTACTGAGTTAAAATCGCTTAAATTATTTATAATGGAAATGCTAACACCATCTCACATATGGTGGCATGAACATGCTGCTCTAAAAATTATGATCCTGCCAACTTGTTAAACTCAAAACATTTGCCTAAGTTGTAAACTACTTTAGTCTTTAAGCTTCAGTATTTAAGCACACGGGTAACAATATTAATGAGGTATTATTATTCTTACAGGTTAAAGTCAAGTTATTTGCATTTTGTATGCTCAAGTAGTAAGATAAAACAGTCCAAATCATATGCATGTCTCTGACAGACTAAAGCAGAATACATCTTACATGTATTACTTCAACTGCATCAGAACTGGAACTTGAAAAATAGTCCTTTAGGTACTGTTGGTGGTGGGTTTATTCACCATCATATATATACATGCTGAAAATGAAAAGTAGGACACAAAGGAGAGAGGAAAAAAAATGGGTAAAAGTGTCTTTAAAGTTTCTAAATGTAGACAAAATCTTCTGAGGGAACATTATCCAGACCATCTCTATTATATACGAAATGCCCACCCAGCTGCTTGCTCACACCTTGCCCTAGCATGACAGCAGGAGAAAATAAGACAAACAAGAAGGATAAGGTCATGGATTAAGAGAAAGATGGGGAGATCACCAATTTGGCACTGCAGGCAAAATAGACTCTACTAGGGGAATATTAATATAATACATTACTGATGAAAAGAAAAGTACAATTACTAATTTAAGTCATGGAAAAAAGAAAAAGACAAAATTCTTTCCTTCACTCTTTTCTAATCTCAGCTTCATTCCTTCGCTCCTGATTCTTCTATACTCATCTTGATCACTTCAGGGAATAAGAAATAGGGGTTGCAGTCAGTCCATAACAGCTCCTCTCTGTTGCTCCTTTCTCCTCACACTTTTCCCCTCCTGCAGTGCTAGTTCTTCATGAGCTGCAGTCCTTCAGGAAAAAAATATCTACTCCGTAGTGGGTTCTCACATATGCTACAGATCCTGTCAGGAAAAAAGCTGCTCTACCTCAGGCTCTCCATTGCTGAAGTATCTCCTGTGTTGTGGAGCACCTTATTTTTCTTGGCCTCTGATCTTGGTGTTCCCTCTGCCACACCTGAAGGCTAAAGTCTTCCCATTTACACCAATACAAATAGTAAACAACTACTTAGTATTACTATCTAATTTAGTAAAGGCGGCAATGATCCATATCTCACCCAAATCCATGCTCTGCTCATGCCAAAACCTTTCATTCCAGCGCATAAACTAATGTGTCATCTCTCAGAAACCTAAAAAAAAAAGAATTAAAATGTTTTAGGTTACAGATCTTGTCTTTGTTGTCTAATATTCAGAATTCTAACTGTTGATTTAATTTTTTTTTTTTTTTCTAATGATCCAGAAGACAAGCTTTGCTGATTATTGAGACGGTAAATTATTGTCCCTGACTGCCAGGACTGTACAGTTTCCTCAAGCTACTATTTCCAGTGAAAGGATAATGAAAAAAATTATATGAGCCTGCACCTCAGTCCCGTAAGGTCATGCTTCAGATTTGTATTTGTAGTTGACGGAGTAAATTCTACACAACACTGAAGCGAAATGTGTGATGGAGGGATTATGATTCTCATTGTGTTATCCCTGAGGTGTGGGTAATAGCAATAAGATTTGGTCATATTTTTATAGGTCATTTTACAGTGACTATCTTGCAATAATGATTTAAAAACTAAAGGACATCTAAATATTTCATACAAATAAAAGACTAGCTCATCAATTCTCTGCAGCTTTCCAGAAATATCACTCTGAAAAATTGCCACAACACTCTTAAATAGTTGTCTTATTAGTACCTTGTCAACACCTAAATGCTCATATAATTTATATCATATAACTAATAGATTGTTCTGTTTTCCACTGGAATAGAGTCAAGTGTCTTCTTAGTAGCTGGTACAGTGCTGTGTTTTGGATTTATTATGAGAATAATACACAAACATAGAGTGTGTGTTTATTACTTAGATGAAGAGTAATGTATACTGTCTAATAGCATATCTTGCAGGTCAAAATAAGGTTTGAGAATATGTCTAGACAAACCTGCAGAAACTTCCTAAGCCAACTTTATCCCTCTCTGAAAAACTGGTCTCTCTATGTGAACTATGACAGCAGACTGCAATCACAATCATAAGGATAATGAGTGTGTAAAGCTGGGTAAGATGAATTTGTGACTATGTGACTTTGCTCAAATCTTTCAGAAAGCCTGTGACTGAACCTCGATTTGGTTTACTATCTAATATACTAATTTACTAATAATTAAGTCAGATTTGTAGAGACATCAGAGCATCACCAAAAACTGCACTTTTTTTTCATGTCAGTAGGTAAACTTTGCCTCCCCCCTTCATACAAAAGGAAAACTTCTAAAAAAAAGAATTTTAACTAAGAGCTATACTAAATGACATATACACAGTAATATACTTCTCTGTTTTAGGCTAGTTTTGCATCCAAAAATCTTTGAAAAAAAAAGGGAAATATAGCAGGAAAAAAAGATACAGTATAGCTAAGAAGTTAAGACACTTGCTTTCTGAAATGTTTGGGGTTTAAGCTGAAAATTTTAGACAAAGCTACAGTGAAGCCATCTGCTAGTAGATTGGAAGAAGTTTGGAGTAGGGAAGCAGTGATTCAGTTAACTTTGCCACTAACAGAAAGCAACCAGGATAACTATTAACAAAAAAGCGGGGCATGACAGTATCAAGGTGTATGGTGTCTGTTGGGGAATAAAATAATGAAAGGGGACCAATATCAAATATCAAAGTGGGAAAATGACAATTCTAGAAAGGACTGTGCACTAAACTTTTCCAATGATATTGATTGAAAGCCCTGTTGGCATCTGTCATTTTCTCACAACAGGTTTCTTTTGTCAATCATTATATTTAAAGGTTTTTAATGATAAGAGTTAATCAGACTAGCAACAGCAATGTTGTGAAGAGCTTCCTACTTATAGATTATATAATTGTATAACAAGATGAAAATTTCATCCTTCTTATGAATAAATGACACTAAGAGGTATTTCACAGGACTGTTTTAAACAAGGAATACGTGACATGGTACTTCAAAAATTGAGCAGCATTACAGAACCTTTTTGAATAACAAGGAATTAGTATTACATTAAAATTAATTAACATTATCAATTATACTCTTATTTCAATGGATGTTAGAGAAAAAGGTTGTATCTAGAGAGTGCATTTGCTGTATTGTCAAATATAGAAACCATTACACACTCAAAAAGAGTTCATAAATGGTATTAAATATTACAAAAAGAAGTCTTTTTAAATGTTTGAGTGGAAAGATTAGTTTCTGGAAAATAATGATTGGATTAAAATACTTTTTTGCAAGAACATATCTATTTCATCAAATGCTTCTATAGTCAATTACTCAACTAGTTTTCTTATAAAAAAAACTTTCTCTCTTTTTTTTTCTTTTTTTTCTTCTTTTTTTTTTTTTAATATCAGACTGTCAAAATGAAGCATTTCAGCAACTTTATTCCAAAGGATTCTGGTGGGTTCTGAGCAAAATATACAATACACCTTTCTGAGCAAAATCCTGAACTTCTTTCCTTCCTTCCTTCCTTCCTTCTGCACAAGAAGTTAGGAGGGGACACAGTCGGGACAGCTGACCCCAGATGACCAAAGGGATATTCCATACCATATGGCATCATGCTCATCACACAAAGTTGAGAGAAAAAGTATGAAGAAGGGATGTTTGGAATGATGGAATTTGTTTTCCCAAATCACCACTACACATGATGGTGCCCTGCTCCCCTGGAGATGGCTGAACACCTCCCTGCCCATGGGAAGTAGTAAATTAATTCCTCACTTTCCTTTGCTTGTGTGCGCCTTTTGCTTTACCTATTAAACTGTCTTTATCTCAACCCACAAGTTTTCTCAGTTTTATCCTTCCAGTTCTTTCCCCCATCCTGCTCAGGGTGGGGGAAAGTGACCAAGCAGCTAGGTGGTGCTTGGTTGCCAGCTGGGATTAAACCACAATGTGAGAGAGAGAGAGCAGAATTAGCTGTATTAGAGGTCTCTCATGTCCATCTGCTTTACCAGACTGAATGCAGTGTATTCTAAATCTAAATGTTCATGGTTAAAGAGGAAATACTTGAAATAGTGGCTCATTCAGAAAATACCAAGGGAAATTTTTCAATAAGAGTGTTAGCTGATACCACTATAATAAATCAATAAAACAGTTCACTCAACACTTCATTTGTTGAGATGGAGAATCAAGTACAAACTTTTCCTCTTCCTGTCAAGGAGAATAAATATCCCATTTATTTCTTGAGCATTTCAAGAAGTGCCAGACACTTGTACTGTTTAGATGCAACATTAATCATTTCACCACCTGTGTGTCTTCTCATTTACAGCATCTTCTTCCTTTCAGTTTCAATACTACTATCATTTCCTACAACAATAGGGAGCAAGCAGTGGCTGACAGTATTCCCTTTCTCATTTAATTAGCATAATATTTAGATTTTTTAATTATTTTAATTTTATACCTTGGT
This sequence comes from Rhagologus leucostigma, assembly GCA_013397725.1. Classification (NCBI taxonomy): domain Eukaryota; kingdom Metazoa; phylum Chordata; class Aves; order Passeriformes; genus Rhagologus; species Rhagologus leucostigma. Next base: position 964,265 of record VZTD01005244.1, read on the forward strand.
CCATTCTTATCACATCTCTGCCAGTTTGCTCTTTTCACCAGAAGTCTTTTTTTTGCTAATACATTAATAATAAAAGAATCTTTAAAAATAAATAGAATGGAAAGAAAAATGAGCTTCATCCTTTTTTGCATACAAAGCAACTGTAACCTTTCTGCCAATACTTGATTGGCAGCAAGCAGGACAATATTCATGTAATTTGGGTAGCTGATAAAGCACTGGTTCAGAACGCCACTCAAAGACATTCGCAGATTAAACTACATATTTGTGAATCTCAGTTTTCTTCTACTGCAAACAGAAGTCAGTTATTTAAGCAAACAATATTTCATGAAGGAGGAAATAAATATTCAAAGGTAGACAGACAAGGTAACAGAACATATTTAATTCCTAGGATATAATCTGTCATTAACAGTCTTCTTTGGTGAGGCAATTCTGAGGCCAGCTGGTTGCTTGCTTTCTCCTGCACAGACACTTGACTTGAATATTGTGGTTTTGAAGTTTTGCTACAGTAGCATGGATTTTGTGCGCTGCTCTCCCTTTGCCACCATTCCCACACTACAGCTCTGCCAGCAGCTGCTGCCTCTTGCTGTTAGGCAGCCTTCAGGTAGCACGGAGCACTGGCAATCCCACAGAATAGGAATTCTTAAACACCTTCCCATGCTACAGTATTCTCACAGTATACTAATGACTTCTTGTCAGTCTTCTGAGTTTCTTCAAATTATAACTTTTACGCTTTGTCTCTAGAAGCTATCGTCTAGGATTGAGAGGCTTGTCACCCAAGACACAGATAGAAACACTTTCTTGAAACAGACTGTTAGGCACTCTGATCTTCATAAAAATATTTTTATGAGAGATATGTTTCTCAAACATAATAAACCAAAATGTGAGCCTATCAAGTTCTACATCTCAGTTATCTTGCATTTCTTTACCAGATGTCAAAAGTGGGACGATCATCTTTGCATGCTTCCTATTTTTCTTGTAAAGGAAGTACCATGTGACTTTTCCTTCAAGCCTTCACTTCAGCTGCATAAGGCTGCAACTGAATCCCAACATCATACCTAAACTCTAAACATAACACTGAGATGGCAATCCTGATCACTACGCTCCCTGATGAGCTGTAGAAATGTGCAAGACTTGCCAGGAGCATGGGTCAGTACAAGACATTTATTCTATTCTGTACAAAATTAGATGACAGCTGAAAGTAGCACAGTATTTTAAATGGTGATAGGAACATCTGGAGTGCTTTTGTTCTTCTGAACATTACCGATTCACCTAAGATATCATTTGGGCTTAGGGTAATTACTATCTTTCTCAAAGAACATGCATAGCCTGAGTTCTTACACAGCAGCAGTTTACCTTGCTAATTCCTGTAATCTATTGTTTAAACACTGAACAAATTTAGGGGAAGGTCTAATATTAACAAATTAAGGAGGAAATCTAAGGTTAGAAATCACTCAAAACTAGCTAAGCAATGAATTAGATTTTGGTTTATGTGCGGGAGAACAGAACATGAAACTTTGTTAGTGCCTTGCTTTCACAGAGGGATAAAGGATGTATTTCATTGTGTTGTAATGATGAAGACTCAGTCTGCACCAAAGGACTGTGTACAAATAAAGGGAAATTTTTAAAATGTCCCAAGTAAATATAATGATATGGGTTGATGGGAAAGCTGCAAAAAAAAGGCAACAAGCAGCAGAATTGGGAATGCATCTCAATGTCTCAGGCAGAGCTAGAAACAACCAAGAATATTGATTCAAAATCCTATTATCTTATGATTCTATCTCTAGCTTCTCCCTCTAGATTGCTCTTAACAAGTACAAAGAGTATAAGTCTGAAAGTCAAGGTATGAAAAATTAGGTCTACATTGGAAAAAATAATGAGAGACTTCTCTTTCTCATAAATTTGAGAATTCTCAGAAAAGGAAAAACTGAAGATGGGATAATTTCAGGAGGATTGAAAAGTGAATATCTTAGCTAACTTGGGACTTTGTGCACTACTAGGCTTACTGCTATGTCTTGACCTTAGCTGATGAGTGGGAATAACTTGAAACTACTCAACTAATCATAAGAATAAGGCTAAGAAACATTGAGTTCTTCTGCTGACTTCTCTATAAGAGTAAATGCCACATAAGAGAAAAGGGCCATTTTTTCTTCTATCTCCTTTTTACCAGCTTTTGATACTTTACTAAAAAAAAAAAAAAAAGAGAATAAATGACCCAAACAGTTTTTGCTCAGACCCAGAAAGATCAGCCATATCATAACATAGACTGGGGAAATGAGCCAGAGGCCATCTGATGAACTGCCTGTCAGACCAAGGGCTCTCAGCAGCAATTGCACTAGATGTTTTCCTCATTCATATCACCTTAACACCCATATCATTTTTCTTTTAAGTTTTGTTTGTGTCTATGTGCATTCATTAAAAAGGAGAAAAAATGACTACAGAGCTAATTATTTTATTCCTAGTATATATAATTATATATATATTCTCTGTATTTTCTGACACATAGGCTTTGATAATAGATTTTAACTTAGGCATGACCTTCCCATCCCTCTTCCTCTTCCTCTTCTCTCTCCTCTCTCTTCCCCTCCCCTCTCTACCACTCCACAGATTAAATAAATACCATTCTAATTAATCCATTTTCTCAAAGGCTCATATTTTTATGATTTTCTGCATTTTTGTTACAATTTATAAATTAAAAATTTTATTGTTTCTTTTTAAATCTAACATTCCTTGGTTCATATGATAATTTGATTATTAAATTTCAATCAAATTATCAAAAGACCGCCCGCAAACCTCAAAATAACCCACCCCATCCAACATTTAAAGTATCCATTCTGCTAGGATGAAGGAAATGTCAAACTTCCCCACAAAAGTAGCCCTTTTGTAGTTTAGCTTTTGCTCTGCTAGCAGTGCTTTTGCTGATTGTCATGAAGTTTTGTATAATAACCACTACAAGCATCTGCATGAACCTACAGCTGTTTTCAGCAGTAGCAAAGGTCTTAGGTCTTCCTGCATACCATCAAGTTGTCAGTCATGATCAGTTTTCAGAGATGTGTTATTTACTTTACTGACGTTCCTGATAGAACTAGGGGTTTAAGAAGCCATGTTTCTGTTGGTGCAACTGAAGCAAGATAGAAGGTGGTTCTTGCTGCCCTGTAACACCAGATTTTCACCCCTTTTAGAAAAAAGGCTGTCTCCACTTACACTACTTAAAACCTTTTATTAACCTATACCTGGTTCTGCCAAAATCTCTGCTAGTGAAAACATTCTATTTAACATTTAATACAGCAGATCTCACAACACAGTAACTAATAACTGAGTGCAAGCATAGGACAATACTATTTTATTCTTGCACAGTAGAAACCAGAACAACATGGATTGCAGCATAAATTTAAGCCAAGAAAGAGATCCAGATTGCTTGTTTGTTTGTTGGTTGTCTTTAGTCGGTTTTTGGTTTTTTTCCTCAACTGAGTAATACAAAAGGGAGTTTAAGCAACAGGAGTCTGAACACCTGAAAGCTTGCTTTGTAAAACACCTGCATTATCTATATAAAACCACTGAAACAATACCACTGAAGTCATTGGACGGTCTTGTAAAGCACCATAGTAGTTTTGGCTGGGGCAGGGTTAATTTTCTTCACAGTGGCTATATGTCTTGGGCCAAACTGGCACACTATAATATGTATAATATGTGTCTATGTTTTGGATTTGATTTGAATTGGCTGAACACAGTGGTGATTACAGAGATGTCTTTGTTATTGCTGAGCAGTGCTCACACAGAGCCAAGGTCTTTTCACTGCAGTGAAATCCTCCTTAGTCTTTAACCTAGCTTGCTGCTGTCCTGGATTAATTATTCACATGACTCTCTAAATGGTTAATTTCTGTTGTATTGGGCTTGCATGGCAAGGTTTAGTAGCAGCAAGGTTTCAGGGGTGCCTTCTGTGAGAAGCACATGTGAGGCTGTGAGAAAGTGAACCTCTTTCAGAATCTTCATAATGAGCAGGCAAGGATAAATTCTCCTTTGCACAAAAATAAATTATTCATGTATTTCATCCTTTTCCTTCCATTTGTAGCAGCGCAGTTTCTTTGGGAAACCCGAAAAAACCTTTGGGAAATGTCATCTGTACAGAATTAGGGGTAAAAGTCAAATTCAGATCAATGCCTATTTAAGATGAAAAAACCCCTTTGCATTGAAAAATCCCTTTCTTGGAGTTGATGACAGAAACAATGCAAAAATTCACTTTGTCTTTTAGTAGCCATTATATTTCATTTGTTCAAAATAAATATTTCAAATGCAATTTACGTCTGCTACATTTTGTTTTCAAATTTTATTATTGGTGATTTTCATCCAGAAATTAATATAATGATGTAAAACCCTCCAGCTTACCTCTGCTTGAGGCTGATAAAGACATTCACTCTTTCTCCTCCTTTAAACTTGGCAGTAAATGGTGCACTTGCTCATAGTTCAGAAATACTGGCACAAAGCCAAAGAATTTGGCTTCTTTATCTTTCCTATATTTAGTGTTGGCTCTGTATTATAAAATGAATTGAGAGTTCCCTTCCAAAAGCCATGTATTTCCCATGAAAACAAAGCTTAAACCTATAGACGCCTGATGGTAAATCCTAACTGTAAAGATTCAGGTATCCAACCTTTGGGCTACTAGTAAGATGTTAATTCTAATTGGTTACAATTTCGTAAAAGAAAAAAAAAATCAAATCGAATTATAAGGGGAAAAATTCTTAATCTAGACCAAATAGGACTTGAGTTTAGAGCATAGCTCTAAAATAAAATAGGTATGAATTTGTACAGGTTTCTTCTTGCTTCCAAAACAAATGAACATACCAACAAACACCACCAAAAACTGGCTATATGAAAAGCATCCTCTATTCAAAGTTTATCTAGTTTTCAAACTTAATATAAAGTGGGAACCAGTTTTCCAGATATCCCAGGAAAAACAGTTTGACACTTAACTTTATGAAACTGTGACTGACACCTGATTAAATACCCAGACTGACACTTTTGGTCCTCCGTAAGTCTCATCTATACTGCAGACAAGATTTTTAAAAGCATTGGTGGAGCTTATACCGAATGACTTGATCAGAACCTGTTCTTCCTAATAACTCGGGGGAGAGGGAGGTAAGTCTATTAGGTTTTGTTGGATTGTTTGTGGCTTTTTTTATTATATGGTTTCATTTCTTTCTCAAAAAATAATACTCAAGATCTTTTTGGTTTTCATTTAAAAGGATGAAAAACGCTAACTAAAACCGCAGGTTTTCATGCCTTATGTATGAAAATTTGTCTTGAGATAAAGTATTAGATTTTTTTCCAATGAATAGATTTTAATCTAAACTACAAATTTATCAAATTGAAAGGTTTTTCAGTAGTAACTAGTATTAGAAACTCCTTCATATACAATATGGACAATATTTCTATTCAAAAAGAGAGGAAAGAGTATCCTTAGCACTTGGAATAGATTGTATGGGATTAAAAAAGTCAACCTCAAATACATGCCTGCTTGGCTGAAACTGAGAGGCACGAGCAAAATTTTCTCCCAGGCAAGTGCCTTGACTTGTTTGATGGCTCTCTTTTTCCAAATAAAATTTTGAAAGCTGTGGTATCCATCTTGATGTACAGTAGGGAACTGTTGCAGGTTGAAAAAAAAAAAAAAACAACAAACTTTTTATGCTCAGTTCTATTTGTACATTTTTGGACAATACCGGATTTATTTCAGGGTATGGGAACACAGAATTTTTTTGACTCAGATTCTTTACAGTATTCCGGTCTGATAACCCCAAAGCAGTAGCCAAGATCAGACAAAATACAGGTTTGAAAACATGAAAATGTTATGACATTTCCAAATGTCAACAAGACTTTAATTCAAGGAATGAACAAATACTAGGTTAGCTCTTTATTTATCCAAGTGGATACACTCATTTTAGTTGAAATACCCATATATATGAAAATACTATTTTGCCTCACAGCAACTTAAAAATAAAGAAAAATTTGAACTTTTCGTATTATTTTAAATTCTTGGAGTGTTTCTTCTGAATTTACTATAAATTCAGTACAGCAAAATCTTTAATGGTTGATAGAATCATAGAATACCAGGTTGGAAGGGGACCTCAAGGGTCATCTGGCCCAACCTTTCTTGTCAAAAGCATGGTCTGGACAATATGTCTCAACACTCTGTCTGGCTGAATCTTACAGGTGTCCAACACTGAGAGATGCCACTGCTGGGGAGATTATTCCAACGGCTAATTGTTCTCCTTGTGAAAAATTTTCCTCTTGTGTCCAGTTGGAATCTCCGCAGGAGTAACTTGCACCCATTACCACTCATCTTTTCCACGTGACTCCTTTCTTAAAAGGAGTCTTCTTTACTTTCTAGCCATGCTTTTAATACTGGAACATGGTGATAAGATCTTCCCCAAGCCTTCTTTTCTCAAGGCAGAAGAAACACAGTTCTCTCAGCCTTTCCTCTCATAGCAGTTTTCTCATTCCTTTGATCATCTTTTGGTCCTCCTCTGGACCCTCTCCAGCCTGTCCACATCTCTTTTGCAGAGCCAGGGGCCAAAACTGAACACAGTATTCCAGATGTGACCCGGCAGGCACTGAGCAGAGTGAGATAAAGACTTATCTCTGCTGGCGATGTCCTTGTTAATGCAATCAAGGTTCCTGTTGGCCTTCTCTGCCACAGCAGCACACTGTTCATCCACCAGGACCCCCAGGGTCCCTTTCCACAGAGCTGCTCCCCAGACAGGTAGTGCATCCGTTTCTTTAGGTGGATGCTGTGGGAAATCGCATGGAAAGCCTTGGAGAAATCCAGGTAAACAGCGTCCCCCGTTCACCCTACAACAACTAAGCAGGATACTTTGTCATAGGAGATGTAGGGGTTTGTCAAGCACAATTTGCCCTTGGTGAATCCATGCTGACTTTTCCCAACCGTTCATGCCTTATTAGACTTCTAATAGCCTACATGAGCGTGCACTCCAGAACTTTCCCAGGAACTGAAGTAAGACTGATTGGGCTATGATTTTGCGGATCCTCCTTTAAGCCCTTCTTGTAGATGGGGAAAACATTAGCCTTCTTCCAGTCTTCTTGGACCTTGCCTGATCTCCAGACATCTCAGGAGCTTTCTGTGTAGAAACGTTGGTTTTAAGTCCAAGGCAAGTGCCCACCAGGAGCCCTCCCCTGCAAGGCTATGGACCTGCAGGCAGGGTGCACGGCCTTTCTCACACACCCTTCTGTGTGTACTGCTGCACAAACTGCAGTGGCCCCTCCACCCCTATTTGCCCACTCTGCCTGCCATGCTCCTGGTTGCTGGGGTTCCACAAAGCCATTTAAATCTCCCACAGGCACTTCTGGAAGCACCCAAGTCGCATCAGCGTCTCTCGCGCTTTCCCTTTGTTCAAGACAATAAAATAATAGGTACATCTTTGTTTATGTACAAGGTTGGTAATAACACCTTATATCATGTGGTAAATAATACCCATAATATCACTCTACCTCATTATAATCTCCTCCTTGAAGTTTTATAGTTCCCTGGTGGAAATCATGTGATGTTAACACTGGATCTGGCTATTAATCTTTAAGAGTACGCTTCTCAGTATCTATAGCCCTTAAAAAACTGTCTAAGCAATAAACACATACAGATAAAATGTAGCATATCTGTATCTCTATTAAGGAAATTTGAGTTACATGGCACTCCTTAAGGTGCTACTAAGGAACCTTTAAATCAATTCTGTTATTATTGTTAGGTTTAGAGTTTTCATTATGATACCACACCAGGGCTCACATCATTGATGCTCTGTTGTGCTGGATACCATCTCATGAATCAGCAGAGGCAGCAAAAATGCAGTAATAATGAAATACGAGGTTTTTAAATATCACTTTTTCCTTACTGGTTTACATACATAGTACATAATACGTACTAGAAGGAACTTTTTTCACTTGTTATCTGCTGCTGAAAATGAGATTTTCCAGGAAAGTTGTTATAGTGGGGTAACATAATGAGACCAAAAAAAAAAAAAAAAGGGGAAAAAAAAAAAAAAAAAAATAATGGCANAGGGGAAAAAAAAAGAAAAAAATTATATGGACACTTTAATGACATGTTTCCTCTGAACTGGGGAACCTTGAAGTATCAGGTCAGGATACATTTCCTAGCTGAAGTTTCAAATAGAAAGCTAAAGGGAAAGTTGCCCAGCTCTCCTTGTCTCTTTCACCATGCACAGAATTTTTTTCAGTATAAGAAAATCTTGTTATTAGATCCTAGGGGGATCACGATGCCATCTAATAATCTTCCCAAGTGGGGAAATACAGACAAGGATACTGTTTAATTCCATGTAAAACATTTGTTGGGATCCATACCAGGGAGGGTTAACTATTTTTAAAAGTCTGATAATCAAGGAATAGAGAAATAGGTATACTTAAATTGTAGAGGAAAATTTATCATGATGGATCCAACAACCCAATAGACACAGGGTTGACACCATTTCATGCCCCCATGAAGGATATTTTTATAAGACTGCATGTAAGACTACATTCTTTACAGTAATTTTTTTTAATTTGTTTGGTTTTATTTTCTTTATTTTGTGTTTGGAAATGGATTAAACACAGAAAAAACTGAATCAGCACTTCCTCTAAACTGGTGTTTTCTCTTAAAATATAATTTTATTATCCCCTGTCATATATTTCAGCAAAGCAAAATTTGAAAACCAAGATTATGAACATAAAGTAACTTTTACAATGAAGAAATACTAAACTTTGTAAGGATCAACAGATCCAGACATTCTTATTTTGGGATAAGGAGCATTAAGATGACCACTAGGGTGTTAGTGCAAGTTAGGCTAGATTTTGCTTAGTAGTCATCTCTACATAGTAATTTTGTCTGTGAGAGTATAATAATAAAACAACTAATATCCATTTCATTTATTTGTGGAAAAACTGAACAGCTAACTTTATCTGACAAACCACATCATGCAGTATCATTCAGGGGTTTTTTAACAGAGATTTTAACATTAAATTCAATAAATTTGACCTATTAAAAAAACTCCACAAAAATAATGATGTAAGAAAGAAGTAACTTGCTTTCAAGTCAGTGAAAGATACATAAAATGCAAATCTTAACTTAATATTGGAATTGTCTTTTAATTCAAATGATGAATAAAGCAAGAAAAATATTACCCGAAACCCAACTAATATTTTTCTAAACAATCACACCTATTCTATGATCTTGAACTCCAGTGTTTGTGGTTGCTACTGACAAGAGAGTCACTGACCAGTTCTTCCTTTTCACTGAATAGCAGATCCTGTGTCACAAGGTTCTCACTGATAACTTTTTATCAGAAGGAAACAGAACATACATCCTTGAAGATGTTCAAAAGGGTAGTCCTGGGCAACCTGTTTTAGCGCAGTGATACAGAAACTTCTTCAAATTGTTTAAGAGAGCTTCATCCACTTCTTTGCCCTGATCAGGCAGTCTGCAAAAAACTTCCATCACAATTTAATTCCTACTAGTCTCTTCTCTGTTTCTGACTCCTGCAGGAGCAGTAAGAATTATCTTCTCATTTTCTTGCTGTTATGTATGAAGGTTATTTCCAGAATAACTGTTTCTAAAAGATATGTCACCAACACAACTTCACCCACTGCTGTACATGGGAGGTACACATACTATTTATGGCACTTGCTCTGTGATGAAGGAAAATCATAAATGGACATTTGCACATCCACGAGATGCATACAATTTATATACCAGCTCCTTGCACTTCTTGAACAACACCCACTTCCAGTCTTGCTCCCAAGTAACTACCTTAGAAACTACTCATCCAAAAGCTCTAAAATATCTTGCAAATGAGTGAATTAGCAAGACAGAGAAGTGAGTTCATATTATGGAATGGGACATTGAGAAAATATGTAGGTGGGAGAATAATTTCTCAAATGTCAGACAACTGTCTGAGGTAGGTCACCATTTGTTCTGTTTTTTTTCCTAAAATACATTAGTGTGCCAGTCATTATTTGGAGTTAATATTTGATACTGCTCCTATTAGTCCAAGATCCTTTAAGGTTTTATGTGTGCTTCTTGTAAGTTCTCATCTTTGCAAACCTTTTTTCCAGAAACTCATCAGCATCACTTTATTCACAAAGAAATGATGTTATTCAATAAGTGTTTAAGGGAAACAAACAAATTAATAAACGCACAAATCAGTGTATTCATTAATTCCAGTTCCTTTTAACCAGTTAGGTTTTCAAGTGCTTTAACAATGGTTACCAGCTGCTGCCTTCATGAACTGCACAAATGTTTGTGGAATAAACAACAGTTTCATGACAAAATTTGCATAGCAGTTAACATTATTTATATTGTCAAACTTGGGAAGCTGGGTGCTATTTCTGCCAGCATTCTTGCAGTTTTCATCTGCTGAATTGGCTCCATTTCAGTTAATCCTTTTGTTTTAGTCAGGTTCTACAGGGATGCATTTTGGAAAACAAGAAGGTAAACAGAGATGAACACGCTTTTCTGGCTAAAAAAGTCTTTCAGCTGATCCAATTTAGGAAACTGAGTGTGAAATTATACACAACTTCAAAAAGCAGTAGAACAGATAATGGAGACCACAACTGAGCTGTTTATAGTAATAAAAGTATTACTGTGAGTCAAGGCAATACTGCATCATACATCCCAAATCAAATATGTGATCACACTATTTTTTCTGAGCTGATTTTGAGTAGTGTCCATTTTCTTTTTAATAATTGGCATGACTTTTTCTTCTGAATCTGGCAAGGTAAATTTAGATAGTATACTAATGTATATATTTACTTAAGTTCCTTATAAAATCTTGATTTTTGTCATGTTTGGTTTAAAGTCTGCTTATCTAACACTTACCAGTATGAGTAACACAGTTTCTGCATTGCTCTACATCTGCAAGTTATTTTTGATCTCTGGGACAGTTTCAGTTACGTTTTGGAAGGAGCTAGAAGTCTTAAATGTAATTAAGTTCCTAAAACTTCTGTGACAAATGTCACCACGGTATATAGAGAAATCCCAGTCTGTGCCTTCACAGAAGGAAAAAGAAGTAGAAATTTTGTACGCTCTATTTAGGAATAGGCTGGCCTCTCTGTGTGTACATAGCATTTACTGATTTATGGTGGCTAGTCTAAATATCTCTGTTTCCTGGGAGTGTCAAAGGAAGTATGGTTAAAGAAAGTAGTATTTCAGTAGAACCTATGGGGACCAAAGGTAAGTGTGCAGAGATCAAAAGATTTCATCATTATGACATTTGTGTAGCAATATGTTTTACACTAACATTCTCTATGTCTTGTAATTAGGTTCATGCTTAAGGTTTACCAGCATGTGAAAACAAGCTATACTTTGTGTTATTTAAATATATTACGGTCCTGACGGAACTGACTGACAGAGTCATTAAGTCACTATCATCATATTTGAAAAGTTATGACAGAAAAAGTTCCTGATGACTGGAGTAAAGGGAATATTGTGCACCCTTTAAAAAAGGAGGACTCTGGAAACTGCTGACCAGTCACCTTCAACTCTGAGTGCTAAGAGCATGGAACATATCCTCCCAAAGTACATGTCAAAACATATGGAACACCGGTGATTAGAGGCAGCCAACATAGCTTCACCAAGGGCAAACCATACCTGAATAATCTAGTGGCCTTCTACAACTGAGTGACTTCATCAGGGGAAAGCGGAAGAACTACTGATTGTGTCTACCTGAACTTTTGTAAGGCCTTTGTTACTGTTCCAACACTGCACAATATTCTTGCTGCTAAACTGGAGAAATATGGGTTTGATGTATGAACTGTTAGATGGCTAAGAAATTGGCTGAGTTACAAGAGTTACAGTTAATGTCTCAATGTCCAAGTGGAAACCAAGAATGAGTGGTGTCTCACCAGCAGCCATACTGAGACCAATTAATAATTCATCAATAATACACACAGTGGGATCAAATGCACCCTCACCAAGTGCATTTCTAATGCAAGAGGAATGGAATTCCCCAGCTGGAATTTGTTTACCTTTAATAAAAAAAGAAAAGCAAAAATAAGTTTGATTAGAGAGAGAGAGCAGCTTTACTAGAGGAAATACATTTTTATTTTTCATGATTTCCCTTTGTTTTGTTTCTGTTTCTTGGTAATGATTATGTAACATAGAAAGATAAAAGAGTTCAGGGTTCAGAGATTACATTCAAGCCTGTCTGTACCACCTCCCTCTACCTTTAGGACTTTCACAATCTTACACGCCCAGTAATTCAGGAACAGTAGAATTGGTGAAGAAACACCTCTCAGTGTATTACACACATTTGGTCTGGAGCTTAGGACGCTTCCATGAGACATGTAGATCCAAATCTACCAAAAGGCAAAAGCAAATCCAAATCTCCCATATTCTGTTTCTATATTTTAATCATCAAGACATTTGACAAATTCTTGAAGATTTATAATATAATAACAAATTGGATTCTCTTCCAGATGGTTTTTCTCTTCACAGATTAGAAACTAACAGTCAATACTTCTTTTGCAATTAAAATTCAAGCATCTAATCCCTCATGATTTGCCAGAGAAAAATATCCTACACAACTGTTCACTGGCTTCTTAGAATTCTCAATGTTTTTCTCAGAGTGCCCCAAAGCTAAAAAGTTTTTATTGACTACTATTTCACCCCACATATCTTTAAATCTTTCTCATAGTGCAAGAAGTGATAAATAGTCAATGCTAATGAAATACAACCAGTTACATATTTACATACACACTTAATTTGAAAAATATGACAATATAAAAGAATGACAATATATCTGAAACATTGCATATGAGCATGGACATACATATTTTAAAAGACGGCACTTGAATAAATTTAAAGTAAGACATTCTGTATGATGTTCTAAGCCAAATCTCCCCTCTTGAAAAGCTGCCAAATTTTTAAATGAATATTCAAACTAGTTTCAAAAATATGATTTTTAACAGTTATTTAAGACATAGTTCAGATACGGTAGTGGTGATTCAAGTTTTGTATCTGGATTCTTAGGTAACATTCTAAGTTCTATCTGTTTTCCTAAATGCTCATTCTCACTCAAAAAGATAAGATGTATATTATGACTTTTTCTGTTTAGAGGTACAGACGTCTAAAAAAAAAAAAACCATATAAATTTCTGATACTTTTTCTGTAATACTACTGACAGAATATAGCCAGCAGTTCATTATCGCATAAAAGCAGCAAGGAAGCTTTTTATTTTTTTTCTAAAAATCTCTGCAAATCTCTGATTTTTTTAAATAAGAAAGATCCTGAGACTTCTACAGATATTTTTAAGGTTTATTTTTCCAATGAATGACAAAATTAAGATGAAGAGCCAGATAGATGGATAAACACAGAAAAATTAAATGTAGTTTCCTCCGAAGGGAGTAAAAGACAGACTATGTCTTTCTTATATGATATTTAGGGGAAAGATTGCTCATTTTTAGTATACAGACAAAATTTGGAAGACATTGCATGTTTTGGACAGACAAATGTTCAAATAACTTCGGTTCCTTGGTGTGTTTAGGGATTACAGCCACTAGCATTCCATTCAACAGAGCCAAAGAGTAACTTGATTAACTGCAGTTGTGTGGAATAGATTTGTCTAAGAATCAGTTTGCTGTCAACCTGTCTGCCATCTCCATAAATTATGCATGCAATTGTGCAAGAGCAAATAGCGTTTATGTTGATTTTCCAGGACAGGTTCTATCATTTCATTAGATTATTATAAAAGGGCATTTTCCGTGACTAACAACTTGCATAAAATTGCCAGAGCTGCCCATGTCAGAACATTTAGTTATGTAATTATGTTATTTAGATATTTATTTATGTCTGCTCAGATACACAATCAATAACTGAAAGACACACATTTTCTGCACCTTAAGTACTTTACTATTCCACAATAAACAATCTTATCCTGAACATGATATTGGTAAGAAAATTCTGAAGCATACTATATGGGTTTCTTTATAAGACAGCATTATTCTGTAACAGGCTTCAGATGACATGCACTGGTGTCACATGTATCCTCCATAAGAGGAAGAAAATAATGTGAAGAATTTCACAGTAAGGTATTGATTTATGATTGCTGTTTTGTTTAAAATGTAGGTGGTTCTGAGTAAAATGTACCTCCTTCATCTGCTATTAGTATTCGGAATCACTCCGAGAATTCCAGAAACATCTAAAGGATATAAAACAAACTCTTCCATGTAAGTTAAGTTGGTCTATGTTGTAATCATAATATTAGTATGATCCAAACGCTCTCCAGGTCCTTAGAAGACACTAAAGGACCTGATAGTGGCTGAAGTTGGAGAAAATGAGGGAAAAAATCATATTATCTGTATGTACATAAATGATCAACGTATGTGAATTTTGAGAGGAGGCTATTTGCATATTTTTAATGTGTTCTACTGATGGTACATGCTCGAGTATCAGATGCATCTCACTCAATGTCTATAGCCTTAGACTGGTGCAGCTGCACGTGGTGCTGTATAGAGATCACAGCTCTGGAAAGGTGTACTACCACCTATAGTTGCAGATCTGACATTTAAGTCTCAGCCTCTAACCCCTGGTATGGTTTTTTTTTTACCTCTGGCAGTACCAGCAATGAAGTTTATCTCTATCTTTGTTCCTAAACTGAATATTTTCTTTCTTGCAAGATGGGCATAGGACTAACATTTTGTGTTTTACTGCACAAAAATGGCATTTCAGAACTCATTGTATTTAAAATGTAGTCTTGAAAATTCTCACAACTCTAGAGAAGGGGAATAGAACAAGTTGTATTCCTGTAATTCAGGAAACTATTTAAATTTGGGGATTTTATCAGTTTTAATTGTATTCTTTTTCTTTCTTTCATTCAGCTTCTCTCATGTCACTTCTCTCTCTTGTACAGAAATGTGAAGAAAATTAAAACCAGGATGACTTTTTTCTGCAGTGTTCTGACACCTCTTGTTAATTTAGGTCTTCAGTCAAGTATTTTTGATTCTATACTTTGGAGTGTAGGCTCACATCAGGTAGTAGTTGCAATCTTCTCTCCACATCTTTGTGTTCTGACTGATTATTTCTCTTTTTCACGGAAGTTTAATGACAATTGTTCTTGTCCAACAGGTTAAGACAGAGATAGTTACATATCTGTTGCATTCAGTCCTCTGAACAGCTTTATAATAGCCCTGTCTGTGAGAGTCACTTCTGCCAGGTAAAAATTAAATGAGATGGAAATAATTTTTTCTCTTGTTATATTCAAAAGTAGCACTCTAAACAAAATGTATCTACACCAAGGAGTTTGTGAGCTGGGGAAAGTAAGATGATTCATAAATTTTTAAAATGTCTTTGAAAAGGCATGTTTGTCAAACCTGTCTGTAAACTTTATATTTTATGTCCTAACTCATTAGACTTATATGTCTATTTTCAGATAGAATGTATGTTTCAACAATCATCAAATGCCATCAGCACTGATACTGCTTCTCTTTGTTATTGAACATTACATCAACATTGATATTTGCCTCTTCAAACCAAATGTTCCATGTTTCTTATAACTAAATCCTGTACTGAATCTAACTGGGAAACCAGTCTGTATACATTCCATCAAAATAAACAATGATGTCTGAATAGATTATGGTTTTAGTTATTACCAGGTTATCCTCTGTTTCCGCTTCTGACAAATCCAGATCAGTCTTTCTGCAAAAAAACAATATACTACATTTATCATCTTACCCCTACTGCATTTCTTTACAGAGAGAAAAAAACCTGCTAATTTAGGAAACATCCCTGAGATCTCTTTCTCTTTTATTTATATTACTATTTTATACTTATACCCTAGAATACTTGTCAGAGTAAATCAAGACATAACATATACTAAGTAAATCAGATGTAGCCTATTAATATTTCTCT
Organism: Rhagologus leucostigma; assembly: GCA_013397725.1. Lineage (NCBI taxonomy): Eukaryota > Metazoa > Chordata > Aves > Passeriformes > Rhagologus > Rhagologus leucostigma. Next base: position 980,163 of record VZTD01005244.1, read on the forward strand.
TATTTTGTCAAGGATAGAAACACCATTTTTTAAAACGTGAAGAGATTTTAAGTAAAATAAGAGAGAAAAAATACAATATTGTTATATCAACCAACATCAATACGAAAGACCTTGAATAAGCAAGTTAGTCAAGAAACATTACATATCTCCACACTCCTGTCCAAGGTACTGGCATGGAACACAAGAAAGAGTTTGTTTTTCAACATAAATCTCTAAGATTTTGAGTTTTGTGTTAACAGTCCTTTGACAGGGCACTCAAGGACACACTTTTTTTCACATAAAATTAGAACATACATTACTTTGAGTTTTTCTAGATTAAGAATGCTTCTTTCTGTCTTGAACATATTGTTTTTGTTGACTTAAAACAAGACTTAAAGATTGCCCAGGACCAGAATTCTAAGGAAAAAAAAAAAAAATTATCCATGACCAACCTCAGCAGCAGGACAGTTTCCTGAGGTTTTACGAATCTTTCATTGAATTGAGGTAAGTCCATTTGAAATAATGATTATGTAAGAAAAATTAAAAGCAAAACTTTGGACGCAAATTCAAAAAGGACAAACCTGAATAGTTTATTCTGGGTTGTGCACAAAATGCATTACACATAATACTTTCAATAAGTACAACACATTCATTGCTACATCAGATAGTACGAATATATGAGAATGAAATATAAAACTTTTACCTCATTCTCATTACTACGCACACACTAATTTCTAAAATAAAACTCAACACTGAAAAAAATAGAAAAACCTGTGTTAGAATTTTCATAATTGTTTTAGAGCAATGCAGATATCAATAGAGTAAGAAAATTTTATTTAGTATAGACTCTACGGATATTTTGAAGCAGATCATGTACAGCTGTCTTGAAAATAATTTTTATATAAAAATAGATAAAGATGATAAAAACCCTAAGCATGAGCAAAAAAGAATTTTCAGTCTTTTGATGAAACACTGAGAAAACTACCTCTTTATAAAAAACCTCAACAACAAAACAACCTGAAGCAAAGGTTTTAATTACGAAGTTTTGACATGAATAATGATTGAATACGTCATTGCTGTATTGCACAGACATGAAATTACAATTGCTTGTGATTGCAGAAAGTGTGCTATTACATGTTCCTTGTCATCAGGAAATTAGCATCCTACACTTTGTTACTTAGTATATGCCAACCAAATAGTTAACCCATGTCCTCTTCAATCTGTAAAATCAAAGTCTTTGAAACGTTAGGATCTTTTCTGGTTTTCAAATCATATTCAATCTTTTTTAGAAGTAGAGCTTAAATTTCAAAAATTATGAAACCCCTAAATAATTCTGGTTGATCTATCTTGCTACATCCATGAGTGATATACATCTAACAATGTCTTTAAACACTTGAGCAGTAAAAACTCCTAGTCTGATAAGCATCATAGGAAGACCACCACAACTGAACAAAAAGCTCAGCAGTTGAGATTGGAGGGAGAAGTTTAGACTAACAGTCTCAGAAATTTTGAAAAGAAGCTATTACTTGTCTCTGCGTTCACAGTGTTCATGCCACTTTTATGAATGTTTTGCTGGTGTCTAAGAAACTGAGGTTATTAATAAAGGCAATTTCTTATTGAGGGCTCTACACAGAGAAATGACAAATGTATATATCCAGAGATACTGTTCCCTTGGAAACTATAATTCAGCCAGTTTGCGCACATATATTAAAGAATATGTTTATGCATGGCAGATGAGATACGGTTTCTTCGGGGAGCATAACACTGACTTTACTGACTTTTGTGTGTGCTAAATGTCAACCATTATTTTGCATTAAAATATCTTGTACTTACTTTATTGCATTGTATTTGCTGAATAGCACACTGCATGCTTCTATAATGAGAGGATGTTTTGTGGTATTTTTATGCAGAACAGAAGATAGACATAAAGTAGCAACAAGAGCTGAAATTGTAAGTTTTCGCTCTCAGGTTATCCTTTCAGTTGTCAAGCTTGGAGCAGAAAGATCATTTCTGCTTACAGATCTGCACAGCTGCAAAGAGAGACATGATCTCTTTGTTTTAGGGAATTACACTAGTAAAAACATCACACAAAAGAATCTACCTTAGAGCATTACACTGCTGGCTTTCATCTTCAATATAAACAGAAGATATAGATCCAGAAGTCTAGAAAGGAACTTGTCAATATTCTTAAGCTAGTGAGAGTTTAGCTTTCTTTTTAGACAATGAAAAACTTCACATTTACATAATGCTCATGTTACATCACAATAGCTAAAGAAGACCTGCAAGGCCTAAATATTCAGCAAGTTTTACCTTTAAAGGCAGTCTAAAAATACATTAGACACTTATCTTGTAGGCACAGTTACATTGTAAATGAAATAGAAAGCTAACAAAACAATAAAAAAAAATTGGTTTTCAAATTCAGATGACTGAAGCATGCTTCATTACAAGAATTCAGGATAAGAACTTAAGAGGAACTACCAGTTTAAATCCCACCCCAAGAATCTATGGGGGCAGATAGAATGACCAGAATTCAACAACCCTTTCTTTGCCTTACTTAAGTTTTGCGTTCATGCTATATGAGCAAGCATAAACTAGGAAAAGACTAGAAAGTTCCTAGTTGTGGCGATTTGGCCCTGGCTAGCAGTGAAGATCCCATACAACCACTTGCTCACTCACCTCGCCTCTCCCTAGAAAGAGTTGGGAGAAGATGTAAAGAACATGAATGAAATAACTTGTGGATTTAAAGGAAAATAGGAAAATCACTCACCAATTACTATTGCGGGTAAAATACACTTGGGGAATTTAACGTATTGACAAGTAGCATAACCTTAATATATTATTTTTGGTTCCAGTATTGGGAAACAAATTTTGTTCTGGATTTTGTTGGGATATTTTCCTTCATAGTAACTTGCCTGCACTGTCTTTTTGTTTTGTGATCAAGCAATGTTAATAACACACACAACAATGTTTTAGCTGTTGCTAAACAGTGCTTAAAAAGTGCCAAGGCCTTCTTTGTTTCTCATGCCGCTTTGGCAGCAAGTAGGCTGGGAATGGGCAAAAGATTGTGAGGGGACACAGCTGGGACAGCTGACCCCATTTTGTGTTTTAACCCCAGGTGGCAATTACGTTCAGTGCTGTGTTAACGTATTTCATGCATTTACACATCTTCCTATACTGTATCAAGCAGGCATTACCTTGGACTAAGCTTTAGTGGAGATTCCTATTTTGGAAATAAGTTTACAAAAACTTGGATTTATAAAAAAAGCTCAACAACATAATACAGACTGTTATTTGACTTTAAATTTGCAGTAGACGCCTACCAAGATGAGCTCACTGCTATCAAACATTATCACAAACAGTCTTGCTGAAGTCAGTGAGATTTTTCATGGAGAAAGATGCTATCCATTTTGGTCTGAGTTATCAGGTTCTATCCCATAATTATTACAGTGAACCATTAAAGTCTTGACATTTATCACACTATGGTATTTGCCATTAGTGAGGCATTTGCAGTTCCCCTAAGCTTGAATAGGGACTACTGCAAATACCATATGAAGTTTAACTACCATCAGCAGTAAATGTCAAGATTTTAATGGTTCTTTCTCTACATGTAATATGAATTTAGAGCTGAAAATTTTCCAAAAAGTCTGAGTTCTGAAATGAGTTTGGTTTTTTGCATCCTATATTGTATCCTGTAATTTTACTAATTTAGGTTACACTTGAGATTTATTTCGGGTTTATGGAAACTCTTCTGTCAATAATTTAACAGAAGTTTCACTTTCTTAGAAGCTTGCTTCATGCATAACAACACTCTACACAAGCGTTGCCAGTAAGTGCAAACATTACTGAATCATTTACATAAAATTCAGTAATATAGTGTCTATAATACAGTGTTAAAAGTATAAAATACTGTTTTATAATAATATAGTGTAATTAGTTTTGCAAATCATTCTTCATTAGCTAGAAGGAACTCTAAAAAATTCCAAACTATTAACTGACATTACTGTAAGAGTCTACCTAGAATAGATGTGAAGAATATTAGAAATTTTGGTATTATTCTTCAAGAGTAGAGAGAAAGTATGTGCAGGTACAAATACAGGCATGAACACACGTTTGACATCACACCATTTCCATTACCCCCATTTTGTAAGGCTGCAAGCGCTACTTCGGATACAAGTCTTGTTGACAAATTTCATTCCTTGCACACTACAGTAAAATAGCTAAAATTCGGTAACTGGTAACATTTCATTAAACATGGACAATTTGCAAACCTCAATAAGCCTCACAGGTTTGGAGTATCATTTCAGAAGGAAGAGGGAAAGAAAGAGTTAATAAAAATCGAAGCAAACTAACAGAATTAAAGAAGCAATGCAACCTCTTCCTACACTTATCTGCCAGCTTATAGTGCATCAGGGCCCTGCTCACTCCGTAATTCACATCAGGTATCCATGAAAAGTGGTGCAATTTCCAGTGATATGTAGAAGTCCTGAGGGGTGACTTCAGCTCCATAAGCTATATACTTAAAATTGAATTAATGTATTGCATTAATTATTCACCATCATGCATTGAAAAAGATTTTGGTTCTGAAAAAACTGTGTCTTTTACATTGTTCAAGGAGTAAGAGGGGTTCTTGCACCATTTTTTTTTTCTTAACTTATTTCTGGTTTATCTATAGCTTTGTATGAGGCACAAACCAATTCCAATTCATTATCTAGTTGTCTAGTAATGCCTTTAATAAATCTGTCACATCAAGAGATTAGATGACCTTTCCAACACTCATTGATTATTATTGTGCGGAAAAGCAATATAGCCTATAAACTATATACAGTGCCTGATATTTTACTTAAAGAGAACAATAACAACATTGTTAATCCTGTTGAGTATGTACATTCATTTACTATCAATGATGTTTTTCAAATGGAACTGGAGATTTTGGCTGGATTTTATTCAGTTCATGAAAGGAGAAAATCTTGAATAATGAAATAGTTTTATTTCACAATTCATACAGCATACATTCTTGTCTGTGGACATGCATAGGATAAATGATGAGTATATTTAAGCTATAAAGACAAAGAGTATTCAGAAATAATTTCTACCCAGTAATGTTTACAGCCTGCTATCCAGTGTTTCACAAATTTGGGTTTTTAATGAATAAGAGCCTTTTCATGTGCACAATATTTTTAATTACTAGCCTGGTAATAATAAAGATTAAGCAGATATGTATGTGCTTGCTTAGAGAACACCTATTTTTCTCAGGTTTTCCAAAAACAACATCCATAGAAATATTTATTTTTTCTTCCTATATGAAAAACAAACTGCATCTGTCACCTGCAGTCCTTGAATCTTTATATGCTTGGTACAGGCAAGAAGAAAAAATCTATTAGACAGTTTCCTCCTTAACCTCATTTTAACTAGAATAGTTGATAGTAGACACATATTTTCAACCAAATTTATCACTTCAAAGAAAGAAAAAATATAAAAGGACCAATTATTCATCTCATGCTGTTCTTGCAGTGAAATGCTAAGCATCGGTTATTGATTATCATTCATGCAATTTTCTGATTCTATTACAAAATGGTTTGAAAAACAAGGAAACAACTTTAATTACTTCTATAGAAACTTACTCCTATTTTTAAATAAAAAACTTGCTCTCACTCATTCAAAAAAATAGCTGGACTTGTAAATAACCGTGAATACACACCTGAGTACAAAAGATTCTCTAATACACTAGGCAGATGGACTTCTACTGTTAAATATCAACCTTCTTATATCATCTATTTTGAAAAAATACGCTCAAGGCCATATTTAAGGTTTAATTAATGAAGAAATAACCATTGGGAATTGTTACTGTACATTATCTTATACAGTCAGTCTTCACTCTTTTCTTAATTGCTCTAAGTAATTTTAGAAAGGTTTTCCCTAGTTCCTTCTTTATTTGTCCTGGTTTCAAAATTGATATAAAGCAAAAAAAAGTCCCCTGGCTTGAAATAGGATAAGTCCACTAGGAATACATCCAGCCTAACAGCTTGAATAGAATTTTCTTAAGAAATTTCCAGCATCCTTACACAGTTTAAAAAATATTTTCTATTTCCTAATTTGGTACTAATAAAACAACTTTTGTTTTAATCTAATGTCATTTTACATGATGATGTATTCATTCACATTATGTATACATTCACATTTTTATGTGAACGTATAACAAAATGTAAACTTGGAAAACAGTTATATATAATCAGATGAGGTAGAATTATGAAATCGGAAAAAAATCAATCAGAACATTTCTTCATGCTGTTGAGACAGGATTCAGCTTAAGATTCCTAAAATGCAGTATATATCTGTAGGTCTCTAAGACTCGGCAAATGTAATCCATTTAGCTAACTTTGATTTATTCTTGCATTTGGACATCTCTACAGCTTTGCTTGCTGCAACTGAGCTGCCTAAACAGAGACACACACAACCAATCTGGAAAATTTAAGTGATTATATTATTCCCAGTCTTCAGCTGCTCATACAAAAGAGTTAGTCCCCCCCACTCCCAGTTTTGTTTGAATTTGTATCTGTCAGACCTGCATGAATACTTCAGATACCTTTAGCACACCAGAAAATACTGTTACAGTTAAGAGTTGATTGTCATCTCCAAGAGTTGGACCATCTCACCACTGATGATGGTGGGAACATAGGAATGTAGCTCAAGACATAGATATCTAAATTTTGACATTTAAATAAAATTTTGAGGACCAAAAAGCTATTTCAATGTCCTTGTGCACATCTCCTCACTTCTGGACATTTGCTGGCCTGGGCTCAGGTGCAGCTGGGAAAGAGCACGGATAGAGGTCTTGGGGAAAATTGTTTTGAAGAAGGTGGACTTGGTAGGGTCTGCCTCCCTTTCCTCCCAAATGGAGCTGTACTGAGGGGACTGGCCTGCGTTCCAGCCTCTGCTGTGACATAGCCAGGCCCTTACCTACAGCGTAATGCCCTTAGCCTAGCCCTATTCCTAGAGAAATTTCCAGTGTCCAGGGCTGGGCCTCTCCCGTTTTCCCCAGCTGCCCTGTTCCCTGGCTGGGTCAGTGAAACAGGTCCTGGCTGCGAGTCCATGCCCTGACGGCCCCTGGGGAACTTCTGATGCCCCCAGGCAGCCACATGCTGCACCTTCACAGACTTATGAGCAATCAGCAACATGCATCATCATCCATGTGGCTGCTGGAAAATAGGTAAAAACAGGGTACTAAATTTCTTACTTCTTGTTCTTGTTCGGTTAGAGGTGTTTGAAAATTATTCCAGAAAAGCTCCATACTGGCAGGGATCACCTATAATTTAAAACTTAGCAGCTGAAAAAAAAAAAAAAAGGGATCTATTGAAGATATTTGGAAAGAACAGCTGTAGGAATTGAGACTTTAGCAGGAAAACTGCAGTGTCAGGAAAAAATCTATAGAACAAAATGATCTCCACGGAGTTGCTATCCTTTTATTTCCACTGATAAGGAGTACATAATGAAAACCTTGGCCTTTACCTACATCCTGGTACAAATTTGTACCAGATCTGTGATGTACAACACATTGCAGAAAAGCAAAACAAAACAAGGCTGGTGTGGGAGTTGCCTTCCTGAGGAATTTCTGGGAAAGGTGTGTGGAGCCTCTGGCTGCTGGCATCATTCAAAGTCATGGTAGATTGACAGACTCTAAATAGAAACTTCTGCAGATGGGAAAAGCAGATTTCTTCAGATGACTACTGAAGATTAGGATGGGCGAATAGAATACTCTGCAGAGGGAGCAGGCTGTTGGGTACTTCTCATAACTGAAAAAACTCTCTTGATCAACCCTCTTAATACAATGAGTATAATACAATGAGTACATCTTCTCAGATATGAGGGAAGAACATGGCCCAACATCTGAGGTATTCAAACTGATTTACAAAAGACAGTCATAAAGATGTGTAAGGCTAAGAGCGTAAAGTTAATTTTTACAGAATGGCATACTTTCGGAAGTGTGCTGCCTGTCTCCTATATCCAGATTCCTGAATATTAATATTATGGACTGATGAGAATTTCCTGTCTTTCTGACTGGAATATAATGATAGCTGAATAGTATCAAGAGATGAAATTTTAGTATTCTATAAAATCCTCACATATAAGAGTAAAGGGATGAATTACTCATCCTGGAGACAAAAGTTCACCTATGGATGAACTCTCAAAGATATGTTGTACAGACATTTAGTTTTTGGACTTTCAAACATCTTTGGACTTAGTACAAAGGTACTTAGTACATTGGTAAACACAATAAAACACAAGTGTACTGAGACAATAAACAAAAAAAAGTAGAGCTCAAATTCAAGGAGAGCATAGGGTATTTTAGCTAGGAAGAAATAATCATCTACACAAAACCAAACAAATCTGATAGGGAAAAGAAAGAGGAAGCTTATGCTTTCTGGGCTTAACGAAAGTAAATGTTTTGTTAGATAGGTGAAGGAGGGGTTTTTGTTTGGTTTGGTTTTAGCTCATGTCTCAAGTCAGGTGCAATCTTGGAAATTTGAAACCTTCTCCCTGCTAAACTCTAAAAAATATTCAGGAGAAAAGTCCAGAAGATAAAGACAGGCAAATCTAGGAAACACAACTGTTCTAGGCTCCATATTCTGTGGAAGAGAAATCTGAAATACAAGTTCTTAAATACTTAAGACACAGTTGCGAAGTGGAAGAGGATGTTGCTGAAAATACTTGAATTTGACGAGAATTAATGAGCTTAAGGTAGACTGAGCATTTCTGTACAGTGTTTTCAGAATTTTAAACATGTCCTAGTTAAACACTGGAATAGATCATATAAATTATTCTATGTAGAAAACACTTAGCATCTACATCCCCTTTTTTGCAACATTTGCCTAGAATTCCTTTTGAATAGCATATTTCACCTTAAGTTTGCAGTTGAACTTGCTAACTTCTTCAAATCTTTTACAGACTTGGTTTTTTTGAATTCTCTGAGATAATCCCTGAAAAAAAGCTACTATCTTCTTTTATTTTTTTGTATTACTTGATAATGTATAATTTAAAAACATATTTTTTTCTTGATTTAATCATCTGCTCTCTCTTTCTCACTGAGACAAATTAATGTGTTTAACTTCAGTTTTTCATAAACTCCCACACATAAAATATTAATCTCCAGGCAATGAAGTCATAATTCTGAAGGTTACATACTGCTTTAGCAGGATGATTGGCTATTGTAAGTAGAGCTTAATTGTTCAACATTTAAAATATTATTGTTCTAATATTCTTGTCTAAGATCACAATACAAAACTATTCTGGTGAATAAAGAATCCTATATTTGTTGTTTTACCCATTTTCACTCTTTGAGATTGCTTAATGGAAGTTTTTCTCAAGGTGATGGGTGTGTGTGCTGTAGTAATTTCTTAAGACAACAGAGTTACGTTGAAATGAATTGCATAATATTGATTTGCATTATCTGAAGGTCTGACTTACTCCCTTCCCTTTTTTCTTTTTATCCCCCAGATATTTTGTGACACTCTGTCACCAGGATGTCCAAATTCTGTGAAATGAAACTGTTACCAAGGTAAAAGAAATATAGGAAGGGAAAATCATAGTGAAGAGGTAGAGATGGATCAAGTATTTCTGCTGCTATTCATGATTTGCAAAATCCTTTTGTCTCTAATACCTCTCAGTTTTTAGTTTGCCCTTCAAGTAAAAGCTCCACCCCAAATTTTCTTCAGGCAAAATAGAATTAAGTCCGAATTTGCATGCAGGCAAAGTGAAAAGGAAAATTCCTTGACGGATGCCAAATGTCAACACAGATGGAAATATTCTTTAAAGAAAAGAAAACATCCATGAAGAAAAAAAATATATTGCCAAAGTGGACACAAAATTGACAGTTTTCCTTTATGAAAGTAGAGGCTAAATTTCAGTTGGCTTCATATGGATGCTCTGAAAAAAAAACAAAGTGAAAATTCTAGAACACTTTTTCCTGTACTTGGATGCATCACTATGAGCAAACACACATTTTAAGAGCAAGTCTTCTCAGCATCAGACTGTGCATAGTTGTGTTAAATAATAAATAAGTAACAACACAAGAGAATTAGCACTACAGTAGAAAGAGAATGAAAATAAATTAGTCTCTAGATAATAAACAAAAGAGAAAAATACAAATGCATTTCAAGATTACAGATTTCCTGGCATTTATAGCTACTAAGGAAAATATTATATGATTAAATTAATATCCCATCTCAAAGCCCATTTTCTTCTCATTACAGAAAATATTCCAAAACAAAGCTACATGTGAACTTTTTACACTTGCAAAAATCAACAGTGGGCAACGCAGAAAATCTACTAAGTTAACTTTTACAGATTGAATTTTAACTGCTATGTTAATATATGTGAGGTTGAGGTGGGTTGACCCTGTCTTCCTCAGTTAGACAGAGGAGACAAAATACAGCAGACTGCTCATGGCTTGAGATAAGGACAGGCAGTGGCTCTGTTTTGGAACCAACTGGTCTCGACATCATCAGACACAGAGCAAGCTTCTGGCAGCTTCTCACAGAAGTCACCCCTGTAGCCCCACTGCTACCAATAAGGACAAGTCCAAAATATTTGCATGTACTCAGAAGATTTTCCCTAACTGGGAAGAGTCTCAATCCTTTCCAGTATATTGTCAAAATCCACTGAAAATTTTGCTGCAGTTTACAAACTCTAGTCTTATCTTAGTATCACCAAAGTTATTACTCTCTTTAACCAAACCAAATTTAAAGAAGTTATTTAGCAGTTTCTCATCAATTTGTTTTCAAATCTTCTAAGCTGCATTAAAATGTGCCAGTTTATTTGTCCATCAGCAGAACTATCCTGTTATTAGTACCTAATATGACAGGAAGTAGATACTTTACAGTAGTAAATTCCCAATTTCTTCTTGTAGACTGGATCAAAATTCATTCAAGGGATCCCACAGAGGATCTTTAAGCAATTTGGACTTGACAAAAAAAAATCATAATATTGTGTGCTAAAAAAATAATTTTCTCTTTGTCCCTAAAATTAAGTATACTGGGTAGTTTAGAAATATCCAATATATTATGTTTGGATATATAATCCAAACAAAGAAATGGATACATCCGTAATCAAACGCGAATGTGATCAGCAGCCTGTCTAAGCAATTTGACTTGTTTTCCTGTACATCTGAATCTCTGTTAACTTTGGTCCTCAATCCCACAGAAGTAATTTCCCAGATATGCATTTTTCTGTCATATTGTGAGAGAATGGAAGGACTGCTGGCTCGAAACATTTAAGGAGTACGTGTGTAAGGGAAAGGGGCAAGTCTTGCTCTGGTGAGACAATGCCCTGCTGGGCACATCCTACTCCCTTAGGCCTGTATTCCTGCCACAAATCACTGGAGGCAGTGCCCCACGACTTCCCCTGGAGCTCCTAACCCAGCTCCTAAGTGGCCACCAGACCAGAAATCCCACATCGGGGAAGGGCCCAGAAAAACCAAAGTGTACTTAAGGCAGAGCACAAGGTAACCACGTATCTTGACCCTACTTCTTGTATTTTATATGAGTTGGAACACCACTGGAACCCAGGAGTGGTAGCTGTATTTATTCTTTTCTACCTCTCTTCTCTCTTTCTCTCTTTCTCTTTGTTCTTCTTCTAATTCCTTATTCTCAAATTTTGAGTATCTTAAAATCAGATAGGTTGGAGTTTGCTCAACTGAATGGGCTTGGAATTTGCTAGTTTAATGCTTTGTGAAATGCTTTATGTTGATTGAATTCTGCTTTAAAATTTTCCATAGTTCCCTGATTTTCTGAATTTTGACAGTAAAATTTTTGTTGTTTTGATCTCTTGAGGTATGTCTTGATATTTTTGTTGATATATTCAGTGTTTCTGACTTAGGGTACACAAAGGAATCTTAAGGCCTTCTAAGAGACTCATCAAGTGAGATCTGGGGCCTTGCACTTGTATCACTCAAAGTATCTGTTCTAGGAACCATTAAAAGACAAATTGCATAATCAGAGCCTTACTTTTTAGTCAGTATTTTTAGTTATGTAAGATGATATGCAGAACTATTAACTTCATAACTCCTCCACAAATTCTCCATCTTTTCTAAGAAACATCAGTCCTGGGTGAATTAAAAAAAAATACACAAAGCCTACAAAACCCAATAAAATAGAACAGCACACTGTGTGACAAGAAAATCTGTGATCACAATCAATCTCAATGCAGTCTTTCCAAACCTAATCAGTCCTTTACTTGAGATAAATTACCTCGCTTACCACCATATCAGTATACTTATGAAGACACCTGTTCAAAATATCTTATACACTATCAGGTTTTTACTTAGTTTTTTTCCTTGACTATGACCATTTGTTTTAACCGCAAAGTTTCAACACTTTTCCAAACATGTCTTGCCTGCATTAAATATGAATTTTCCCTGTCTCTAAACTTCCATTTAGGCTTACAGATTAGGGAAATTTTGGGACTTCTACGCAAAATATAATGAGAAATATATATTAAAAAAATCAAATTCCAAAACAACTGAAGGTCACATTGTTAGGGTAAGGCTCTTTGCAAATATATACTATATTTTTAAAACTTCCTAGATACTTGAATGCCATTCCTTTCAATATATTTGATTTCATTATAACCAACTTGCAGGAGGAATCCGTATAGTCTGAAGCATAGTGTAAAATGAAATAAATAATCAAATCTTCTATGCTTTTTGATGAGTAATGGCATCTGATTAAGGGAAAAAAAAATGCAAATAGAAGCATTTTAGCTCACATAGCCCATTCCAGATGGTCTGCTGAATGCAGTAATTCCTTGCCTGTTAAGAAATCCTAATTACTGATTTAAAAGAAGTAATTTAGGTAATTTAGTAATGGTTTCATCTGACATAGTACTAAAAAAAAAGTAAAAATAAGAAGAATGAAAATATTTGTGTGAGAGGTACAATTTCATCATTTAGTTTTCATATGCAAATCTATGATACAAGACTGATTATTCTGCATTTCTACACAAACAAAATCCCTTTATTATATGGTACCAAAGATTGTTGTGTTGTACTAAATCCTGTACTTTCATTCCTATGTTTTCTTCAGTCTTATGTATTCTTTACCTCTGTGCTAGCTATTCATTTCACATTGCATTCCATATGGACATCACAGAATAAAATACCAAATTTAGCCACTTTATTAAAAAGAGATTAAAAAAAGCAGATTTCTTACCCAAAAGGATAAAAACCTTATGGCATTTTATGGAAGGGTACTGTAAAGTTCTGAAGCAATTTCAGAGGAAATAAAATTATTTTGAAGGGATAATAAAACTTCTTTAAGCACTGTTTGTATACTTCATGATTTGTTATATCCTGTCAGCTAAAAAGAACATTCACACTAATTAAATTTCCTGTGTCCATAACCTCAGTGATTGGTATTACTGAAATACCACACTGGAGGTAATGGACTTTGCAAATCAGTCTAATATCTTCGTGCATATTGCACTGAGGTCTTTCTTACATGCATATCATGCAGTCATATAGGCCTGCATATTATAATCAGGATAAATTTATTTTATCCTTTTATACTGTAATGACTAAACCAAAGAAAGGAATTTGGTCCCAGATGCACATTTAAAAATCTCTATCTTAAAGGAATCTAATTCCACTTGTGCATAGACACACAAATTTCCAAGAGTATTTCTAAACCAGACTGGAAATTGAAAGCTAAGCAACTGACTACTGAGAATAAAAAGTAGATTGGAACTTCTATATATTTATCTTGCAATTTTATGCACCAGAAAAATCTAAGGGTATTAGATGACAAATGTTGCTCTGAAGCTAAAACATATTTCCTCTGTAAAAGATTTAACTTAAGCCACATGGGTTTGTTTTGCTTTAGTTTGTTGGGTTTATGCCTTTTTTTTTTTAAAGATCCCACAGGACAGTAAATGTTACTAGGACATCATTTGGGATAGGAAAAAGAGACTGATCTGAAAAAATATCAGTGTCTAGTGTGATGTAGCTCCTTAGAGCATGTCTACATTATTTTAAAGATACTTCCTTCTACCCGCCTCCCCCAAGAAAATTAAAAAACAGCAAATGATGCATGCATGAATTGACAAAAAGCCTCATGCTGAATGAGACTGAGCAACCTTTTCACTCACAGTGTTTAATAACTTCAATCTTGGGTTATAGTTTTTTATAGGCTCTTGCTTGTCTTAAATCACCCTAACTGCAGTAGGCTCTTTGTCAGATGAAGCCTACTAATGTTTCTAGCAATAGTTAACTTCCAGGATTGTTTCCAAAAAGTAGCATGGATGATTTTGTTTCTCATTGATGAATGACCCTTCATTTTCATCAAGAAAGGACAGCTAATAAGGCAGACAGTTAAACACACAGTACCTTCATACCCTTATATATCTTCTCTTGTTAAATATGACCCATGTTCATCAAGAAAAAATGCTATTATTTGGAGATTTCTGTGTTTCTACTTGTAGCCAATCTCCAAACCAAATTGTAGATGATACTGTGGGGTGTGTTAACAGCATTACAGGAGAACTACAAGATATTCCAGGCTTTCTCTGAAGCCTTTGCTGACCTTGAGAACGAAAACTGCTGTGGTGCAAAAGGACTTTCCACAATATGGATGAGAACTAGATCTGGCTATTGCTGTAAAAGACGAAAAAAAAATAAATGCATAAGCAACAAAAGGAGAACTAAGTAGAATCTCAATCCTTTATTGGATGTGTGGGGGAAGCATAGTGCCAAAGGATAAAGAAAAGACTGATGTGCCTAATGCCTTCTTTGCCTCAGTTTTTAACAGACCAGTTGTTCTCTGAACAGAAAACAACTGAACTGTAAGACAGGAATGGGGAGCTGAGTGAAGCTCCCATAATCTAAGGGGGAATTGTTAGAAACCTGCTACACTCTTTAGTCACACAAGTCTGTGGGGTTACCCCCCTCACACAAGTCTATGTGGTTACCAGCTGAACTGCTCGCTGAGCCACTTTCCATCATTTACCAGCAGTCCTGGCTAACTGGGCAGGTCCCAGCTGACGGGAAGTTAAAAAACATGATGTCTGTCTATAAGAAGGCTGGAAGAAGGATCTGGGGAACTACAGACCTGTCAGCCTGACCTCAGTATTAGGAAAGGTCATAGAGTAGATCATCTTGAGTTCCATCAGACGCAGGACAACTAGGTGATCAGGGCCAGCTAATATGGGTTTAGGAAAGGAAGGTATGTATATCTAGGATATCACTCTCCATGGTGTTGAATGATGGCACTCCTTGTAATGCTTTTGGCCCATTTCAACTACCATTTTTCCAAGCAACATATGGACAGTAGGCAAAATGATGTATTTCATAGGCAGAAAAAAATATGAAGATATGCTGCCTTTGGCACAGTCCTCTAGTATTGTCTCTGCAAGCAAACCTATCCATGTCTTATCCTGTCAAAAGCCAAGAAACACGCTGTGGTATAGTCATATTTTTCATAAACAGTCTCTGTGGATTGTAGGAACTTCAGATGGCAAAGCTGCAGCACCAGTGAGTATATCTGAATAGTAATGAAGTGTCTCATTGAGCAGTATGCCACCTCAGAACATATGTGGGACAGCAGTGGTAAAAATGAGAACAATTTTCTTTTGCACAAAATTGATCCTGTATGCAGCTGTGCATGCATAAGACCCAACCAGATTTCTCCTCATCTGAAAGGAGCTTTTTAGAAGTGATGACACTTTTTTTAAAAGTGCCACAGTTCAGCAATGAGTGACAAAGACAGCTCACATTAGGAGCATATTGATTCCCATTTTTTTTCAGTTTGGCTCTTCTCTTACCTGTTGGGCAAGGTAGAAGATGCCAGTTGGTAAAATTTTATGACAAAAGCAGAGAAATTTGCTCTAGGTAAATTACGATCTTATAAACTTGTGTTCTGGGTGTGCAAGGGCTGGAAGGATGAAACCTTATGGATCATGACAGCTGGAGTAACTTACCAGGAGAGTCTGTTCAAGGGGTAGACGGCAGTGATGATCCACTTGACACTGACAACACAATAACCCAGCCTTGTACTTCCAGGTTTGCCACCTCATGGTAAATTGCCTAGGGGCACAGTCACAGGAGGCAGCTGGCAGGCAGAGGAGTAGTGAATGTATCTTTGGTGTTGTGTTAAAGAGTTTTGCCTGAAAGTAGGTAGAAGAATTTATAGGAAACACTCCTTGTCAAGGCCTGTGGCAAGTAAGTGACCATCTTCTTTCAACAATTTATGTTTGTGGATATCACATATGCCATATGCTTTGCTCCAGGCTGTAGAACAGTCCACTAACTCGGTAGTTGTCACAGAGTTTTCTTGCACGCATTCTCAAAGAGGTTTTTAACTGAGTCAGGAAAATGAGCTTTCTGATGTGTTATTACGGATAAACAAAGAGATCTCAACATATGGACTGTCTGGTAATAGCACACAAAAGAGAAGTTTCAGATCTGAATGAAAATGATAGACAAGTTTCCAGATGAACCTCAGCTAATTTAGAGTCAGGGAAGTAGTTGTCAGAAGAAAACAGATTGTCTTCCTGAACTGATTAATCAATAATATATTTCCACCCGGTTAAAAGACCAATTTTAAGTGAGAGAGCCTCTTAAGTTTTATTAACTTGCTTGAGAATGAACTCTTGCTGTAGTAATAGAGTGGGAGATACTGGCAGACAACAATATATCCTGTTTGCTATGACATTTTTTTCACAGCTGGAAGTTTTGGCTCCATAAAACATGAGGAGGGGAAAGAGGCAGGACTGCAGTTCAGTAATAGGAAATATGTTACACGTGTGAACATACACAGAAAGGAAAGTGGTTTCATCCTAAGCTGTCTTTTGCTAGGATTTTTATTTATTTATTCATCTTTTCATTAATTGTGGGGAAACATTGAAAAGTAGTCTTCATGAATTTATGTTCTCTCTTAAGCTAACTGAATGATATTTTTCGTTTCTCTCTCCTTCTTAGCAATCAAAGGAAAAGCATAGATCACTTCTAGTCCAAAATCAGAAACAAAAGATTTTTAAAGAGTCATGTTTCATTAAAACTGTTTGTATTGAATAATTGTTCTTTACAGATAATTTAAGTAAAAAAAAAATAACAGGAAGTCATAATGCTGTTTTATAATCAGTTATTGTGAGATGCATATGAAGAAAGCACTTGGAGCCATAAAAAAAGGTGCCACTCAATCACTTTGGTCACCAGATGAGGAATGAAGATCTAAATCTTGAGTCCTTAGGATGAGGGCAGGCAGAGAGAAAGAGTAGTAGAAATACACTGGTGGATGCCTTGAGGCCGATGCTGAACTAGCTCAGGGTTTATGGGTCAAGATTATAGAGCAAACCAGTGGTGGCAGTGTTGTGGTGGGTGTCTACCATAGATTGCCTGATCAGGAAGAAGTAAATGGTCTTCTTCAGGAAACTGGGAGAGTTGTCACACCTGATACCAGCCTTCAGGAATCCCAGGACCCTGAGGCCCACAGGAAAGTGTGAATTAAGAAAGACTTAACCTTAGCATAGAAGGATCGAGATAGCAAACACTTAAACAAGTCGGGTATACACAACTTCATGGGACCTAATGGGACAGAAAAAGAGGCAAATGACAGAAATTCTACTTAAATGGAAAAAGGTATTTTTACTCTGGTGATGGTGGAAATGATGGAAAAGACTGCTCAAAGACATGGAGCATTCATCCTTGGAGATAATCAGAAGCAGATACCAAACAACCTGTACTAGATAATCTTGATCTGAGCAGGCATGCTGGACTAGGTGATCTCCAATGATTATGCAATTCTGAGAAAGCTAACACGTCCTTAATAGGTGAGAGGCTGAACAAAAATTCTGTGGGAAAAAAATGAAAACAGGGTTATCTTTCAGCTGAGACTACTTCCAAGGATTCAAATATTTCTATGAAGAAAAAAGGTAAGAATATTGATGTGCAAATAATTCAGTTGGAGAAAGTTGATGACTTACAAATTAATTAACTGAACCACACCATATTTATTCAAAATGTTCTCCTTCAATTTTTAAAAAAATACTATTTTACATAGCAGAAAAGAAATCCACTCTTTTCTCTGAGGCTTTCAGAAGGTATACTTGTTTGAATACTGGAGAAAGGACAGTTTTAAGACTGAAAAATACCAGTGTCAGCTGTGCTCCAGTCTGCTGAATTTAGGAATCTGTTATGCCAAAATTTTGATGTGAGAGAATGAGCTTCATAAAATTCTCGGTGGCATATATGGAGAGAGTCAGATGCCTTTGAAGGTCTGTAAAGCAAGTGTCATTTGTATAGTGAAAGTTTTTTCTGTATTTGGGAGAGACATGAGACAGATTTTTCCTGACTGGAAATAAAAACGTCAGCCATGAAATACACTGTTTTGATCGTTCATTTTTAAGTCAAAACTCAACTTTAACCATGGCTCGATAATTTCAGTTTGCCAGAGCTCTCTTTAAATACTCTGATCTATGAAGTTGCATCTACCTTCTTTCTTTTATTTTCCCTTGCAAAGAGAGCTAAATCTTCCATATTTATTCTTAAAAATATCCAAATTTTGAAAAACTCAAGAACAGATTTAAAATTATCTAAAATTTATCTAAAATGATCTTCTCATAATTAACATGTTTCTTTCCAAAATTTTATAATAGCAATTTCTGCTCTTTGACTTCACCCTTATTTGTTGAAAGAATGAGACAGAAAAAGGTGTCCAGTGTCCTAGAAATGACTTTATGTGTTCATCATTTTTCTGTCTTTGAAGAATAGAACTAGGACCTTGTAAAATGAACTTTATTTTTAATTGTATAACTCTCTTTTTGTTCTTGTTATCAAAATGGTATTAAAATCAATAACTAGGAAGCATTTGACATCACAGATACCATATAAAGAGATTAAAGCGCTCAGTATAACTGTGCAATCTGACAAAAGCGCAGTTTCTACATACAGTGTGTTATATGTTATGCAAGTCATAATCCTAGAGCAAACATATGCAGGAAGAAGAACAGAGTTCAGGAAACAAAAGCAGAAAATCCTAAACAGGAAAACAGTAATCAGGAAATACAGAACCATATAGAGGATGTTCAGAGGAAAGATATATGAAGTGGCATGATCAAGGTGAAAAGCAATTCCAGAGGAGCAGGAAAGCCTTTGGTTTAAGAAAAAGACCTGTTGACCAGTGGAATTTCAATTTCCTTGGCAATTCAACCAAGGATATCCATTCTGCAATCACTAAAGCAGCATTTATGCACTTCAAGGTGCAATAAGACTACTTCTTTACCGTTCAGTGAACAACAGAATCAGTGGCAAATGGAGAAATCATCTTAGGGAATGGACCCAGTGTAATAAAATGCCAGGAGATGTTGAACATTTAAGGTCTGCTGATCTCATAAAGTCTAAAATACTCTGGAGACTACGGTGCATATAAAAAATGGAGCTTGCTAAGTATACTGGACTCCATAAAGCAGTCTAAAGAAAATGCAGCTTTACTCTTAAATGGTTAAATTAGAATCCATTACTATCAATCGAATGTAGACAATTTTATTACCTAAGAAATAGTTGAAAGAGATTGTAGTCAGTGTTTGCAATAAAAATCTATTTTGGCTGGAATGCTGAATGAATACAGATTTCAAAAGGCTTGAATAGAACAGCAGAGATTTAAAAATATATAAATTTTTGTGGCTTAATGTTTTTTCCCCATGCACACATTCAGTGCATACTACTCCACAAGTGCTGAAAACAGGATATTTGGTTCTAAACAGACTTAATATATTTTTTATTACTTCCTTGAAGGAAGAACCATTTTGAAACCTTAGGTTATGTGATTAAGGTTCAAGAAGAACCCACCAACAACAAGGATCACAGAAGAAAAACAGCAATATTCTTATGAAAGAGGCAAGTCACTGCCCTGGCTCTGCTCCCAGATGTTCCAGGAGACCCTCAGCCTCATGGTCTGGGAAGAAAACTTATCACCGTGAGTCAGCAGGAGTCGCTCTCCAGATGGCCTTGCAGACTGGGTGGTTTTACTGCCTAGTGTTACAGGGCTAATGTTGGGGTGCAAGGGAGCAGCATTTTTGAATTTCACAAGACTTAGTGTGGAATGTTAGGGGAAGAAACAAAGGAGGGAAAGGGAGGAATCAAGGTGCTTTGGAGAGAAATAAGCATAGGAAAATACAGCAATAATACAATAAGTGGGGTCAGTCATGCTGACAGATGCTGATCAGTGTGCTTGTAAGGCCGTGCCTTGCACCTAATCCATGCACCGTGACACTGTACCCTGTTTCCTCATTAAACTCTATGTATATTTTCTGACTGCTCTGCAGAGCTGGTGAGATCTGGTGGGGTCAATCGAGAAACCTGTCTGCACACTTGTGTGTGTATGAACATGTCTGTGTATGAGATAAGTGAAAGCTAGAGCATCCAAGGGCCAGCTACAGGGTAGGCTGGGTGTCTGAGGCCAGCTGCTGGCCTTTGCCTGGACCAGCCAGAGAGACAAAGATGATGAGGACATTGTTGTCACTCCTGGAGGACATTCACGTTTGTGTGAGTGCTACGTCTCCTGTCTGTGTTGATCCTCGTGGCCAGGTGTGTGAATATGCACATATTTATTCTACATTGTGTGACTCTTGGGAGTGTCCTGTGCAGGGCCAGGAGTTAGACTTTGATGATCCATGTGGGTTCATTCCAGCTCAGGATATTCTATGATTCTAAGATTTTATGAATCTAAATACATGTTTGCACATGTGCCTATTGGGAAGATGTGCTCAGCTTCACTTCTAGCTGGATCTAGATAGTGGGAGCTGCAGCAGCGCCTCCATCAAGTTACTGAACTCAGCAACTCCTCAGAAAAACAAAAAAAGAAATACAAGTATCACAAACATCAAGATATTGTGGTGTGTTGTGGTGGCCCAGTCCACCTTCCAATTCAAAATAAATGAAGACATCAACTGGGTGGACTTCCCGGCTCACGATAGTGATGCTGAAGGCGGCGAGGAAGAGCAAGCCACACCCTAAGGCCATCAATCAGAGACATCTCTTCCCCCGTTCCTTATGTTTATTCAGTAAGTTCTAGAAGGTTCTGTTCAGTTGTATTCCCTATTGGTTCGTTTGAATAAGTTCCTCCCTATCCCTATCCTGATTGGTCACCTGTCACCCTTTGTCATTTCCCCATTGGTTTATTCCCTTGTTCCGCCCCCTTTCTGTAGGTGTATAAAACCCCCTGAAAGCGTAATTTTTGCGTTTTGGTTGTTTCCTTCCTTGTGTTGCGTTCTGCTGTCCCTTTGGGGCAGGGAATAAAGGCTTGGATTTCTACCTCAAAGAGCCCCTCTCTGCTTCTTCGCCTTTGCCCTGTTGCTAGGCAACACCCAGACTGCAGCCTGCTCCCTAGTGAGCCGAGGGCAGAAAGCTCTCTTGGGAGCTGTCACCTACAGAAACAAGTTCTGCCAGCCACCGAGGCTGAGGCACCTGGACTTGTCGCCTGCCAGGCCACCGGGCGGCCAGCGGTCGGAGCGACAGTGGTGTTATTTACGGTAAAATTAAAACTCATGTTCAGGAATACCTGTATCTGAATAGCTAGCTGGTTGTGCAGAAAGTAGAGTCTTTGTATTTCAAAACAAGATATTTCCACTAATTATAAATCACAAAAGGTGTGACAAGAAGAAAAACAGTTCTACATCTCTAAAGCATATGCAGTAGCCAGTAATTCATATTTCAGACAGTTTATCTGAATATCATTCAGAACCTGTATTTTTATCTACACAAGCTTAAGGATGATTTCTGTAGATCTCCCTATTATTTACAAGTCCAGTTAGTTTTGTCTAGATCTGGTATAGAATTGCAATCATACAATTCTCACCTTCAAAATCAAACTTCTATAAATGTTGATTTCAATACAATCTGTGTACAGTTACTGAAGCCAGTGGAAATAAAAAATGAGACCATGGTTTAATCAAACTTTGAAGTACCCATTTCTGACTGCGGCAGTACAGAGAAAGGAAAAAACGTCCAAAGATCCTCAAGTTTTGGTTGCATTTGCAAGGTCAGATTTTGTTGTTCTTGTTCCAGAATAGCAAGTATACATCGTGTAGAAATCCATGTGTTGAGTAGTGGGATACTTCTTGGAGGTGGCCAGGGAGGGGTGTGGTTTGCTGATTTTTTTTAGATACTCTTCAGAACAGAGTCTCATTTAAAGAAGAATGTCTTCTGAATAGAGAAGACCTAGTACATTAGATATTTTTTATTTCCTGTGAATTTACCCTTTCAATGAGTGAAATGGAACTAAAATATTTTGACATTACATGTAGTACCATAACAACAAAAAAAAGGAAATGCAAAAGTAAAGGTGTGGCTTTTAAGAATGTCAGAATTAGTTATAAGCTCCCTCTTTGAGATGACAATATAAGTTATGAGGAACCTTGAAGAAGACGTAGCTCTATCTCAAGATAAGCTGTTTATGAAAGGTGCTTTTTGGTTTCTAAATTAAATTTAAATTTTTCATTCCTTAGGCGTTGTCCTTTAAAGTTCCCTATAAATCTTCACTTCCGTTTTTATATATCCTTTAGCTACTCTTCCCTTCCTTTTTGTTTCTTGGATTGTTACACTTTCATCTATCATGCCTCTTCAGCCTTTCATGATCCTGGTCTTTGTTCCTCAAGAGTTGGATTTCGCCTTGCCCTCCTCGCTTTGTGTTATAATTTATTTAGTTACTTCCCCATTGTGTTGAAGAATCCTCCCAGTATGAGTGCTCCTGTTCAAATGAGGGCTTCCATTATCTCTGGCTGTTACCTGTAGCACATACTGAACCTGACTGCAGAGTAACAACTCAGAAATGATCTTAAATATTTTACAGCAATGATATAAGTACATTATTTAAATGCAAAACTCTTAAAGAATATTAATTTTGGCTTTAAAGTTATAAAAAACCAAATTTTTGCATTTAGATGTACTAAGAAAGCTAATTTTCATCTTGATTTAACTAACAGCTTAAGAAACAGTTTACTAGCTCTTAATTTTGTATCATAGAATAAAAAAAAGTGGGACATAATTTGAGGAGTTCAGAGATACAGTGATGAATGCATGTTCAATGTAGCTTGATTAGAAGGATTTCATGTTTTTTGTTTTTTAGATGCAATTTTTACTCAATGATAAATTAATGAAGTCTAAATCAGCCAGTGTAAGAACTTAACTAAGAAATTTTTGGAATTACTGCAGCATCAGATTGGTATAATTCCTACCTTACTGAGTGCAGTGATGCTTTCTCAGTGCTAAAGTGGTACAGTTACAATCACTCTGGACCTGTGTATCTGTGCAAATTTAAGCAATAGTGACAGCTCCACGGTTTTTACATCTTATTCATTAATGGCTGGTTATAGTATGTGTGCCTATCTTCTTTCTGCTCTCCAAGTCTTTAAAAAGTATTTATCATAAAAGTTACTAAAATGCTACATAAACAGTGAAAAATTATTTATTTTGAAGCACAGCGTGCCATCTAGTGGACTCTCCTTGCAAGCAGCACAGCACATAGCAGAACTTCCAAAACAGTGGTGAAAAAACCCCATCATCACTTCTAAGCTGAGCTGCAATGTCCCACTATCCATTCGTGTTCTGATTAATGCACATCTGACATATTTGTGAATCTATGCTACCAACTAAACCTAGCCAAATATTTGAGATGGCATTTGAGTATTCGTTATAATTTATTGAAATAAACGGAAATTGAGCAGAAATATTTTGAAAGCTGTGCATGAAATATTACGGTCTCTTTAATGAAAGCTAACTTTCAACAGCAGAAGCCCAAGAACTTAATCACTGAGTCATTGTAGGGTAACTTACTCTTCAGAAACCATTCCTGTATTTTCAGGTTTTTTTGTTTTCTTCATATTGGTACATACAAAAAAATACATCGTGGATGCAGACTCTATAACCTGTTTAGGTAATCTGTGCCAGTAATTGATCACTCTCAGGTAAAAAGTTGTTTTCTACTGTTCAGATGAAACCGCTTGTATTTTGTTCTGTGCCCATTGTCTATTGTCCTGCCACTGGGAACCACTGAGAAGAGCCTCACTCTGCCTTCATTATATTCTTTGTCCAGGTACTACTATATATACTGAGAAAATCCCCCTGAACCTTTTTCTCTGTAGGTTAAATAGTCACAGGTTTTCCAGCTTCTCCTCACAGGAAGGCTTTGTCATCTCTGTGGCCTTTCATTGGACTCTTTCCACTGGAGCCATACCTCTCTGTACTGGGGAGCCCAGAATTGGACACAGGACTCCAGGTGAGGCCTCACCAGTGCTTAGTAACCCCTGAGGGAGAGGATCATCTCCCTTGACCTGCTGGCAGTCCTTCGCCTAATCCAGCCCTGGATACCACTGGCCTTCTCTGCCATAAGCGTACAATGCTGGTTTGTTTTTAACTCGGTATCCAATAGGACTCCCTTGTCCTTTTCTGCAAATCTGCTTTACAGCTGAGTGGCCCAAGTACATATATTGGTACTTCCACTTCAAGAAGGAGAAATATTTTGGCCTTTCGAGCACATATTCTGGTGCTATCATGTATTCTGATACATATAAAAAGGAATTAATAATTTAGCTCTGCTTTTCCTTGCCACAAACCCATACCAAACATAAGTTTCATCACCCTTCGAATGCACACATCATCGTGTACGTGATTTAATAGATTAAACACAAAACAAATTAAATCTGAAGAGCATATCTATTAACTCAGTGGGCATGCTCTGATATTTCAACTAAGTCATGACCTGTTGTGGCAGGTAATGGTGGTAAAAGTGCCGCCAACCTTCCCGAAAGTGCCTCTGGCAGAAGCTGCTTCGGTAGGGCTGCTGCGCTCACAGTTGGTGGTGGCAATGCGTTTTCCCCAAGCACCCACGTAGGATCTGGCACTCCCAGAGTCACTGATTCCCGTCAAGGACTAGCAGGGCAGGCCACAGAGGCACTCACACAAGCCCCCTCTGCCAGTGGAGCACCGGGCACACACACACACGCAAGCTGACGATAAAAGAGTCTGGGAAGGGTCTTCGTATNATACAAAGGCAGGACTAAGGTAAGAGAAGCAATAGGGGTACCGCAAGGGAGGGACTAAGGAACAAGGGCCAATGGGAGAGCAGGAAAGGAGAACATTCTAGGGTACAGACATATAAGGGAAAAAGGGGCAGGGAGGCCAACGGATCAATCAGGGGAACAGAACTGGGGTACATTAACATAAAGTAACAATGCAGCTTGGGAGAAGCCTTTTCTTGTCACTCTAACCTGGGGAGGATTTCTACCCTTGCAGAGAGTCTCACTAATGGGCCCTTTTTGTCCCTTGTCTTATGGGCTCAGCGGCCTCCACAACAACAGGCCCACTGGCCCCCACAATGACCTTTTCCTCTAGCAGCTAGTAGTATTTCATCTTCAGAAAGCTTTCTGTAGAAGTATGTTAGCCATCCTCACATGCTGAGTTAATACATGAGCATTAATGTATCCAGGTGTGATAGCATGCAGCTGTCTGTCTTACCAGTGCGTAATAGGAAGGAAGAAGGAGAGAGGGCTACATTCAACATTTCTTGCTCTTGCTCCCAAAAGACACACAGGGGCAGGGCTGAATTATCTCTTTTTGCATCAGTGTGGTTTAAAAGGACTGAAGCTAATTGTGAAATTGCACCCCAGAGGCAAGCTGGCTGATGAGCAGTACCATTCCTCTCAGACGTTCCCCCTGCTGGCTCCCACTGCATTGTGAATCCAGCAACCTCGAGTTTCCCATGCCTTTTATGTGCTCACTGAAAAAGGAAAGCTTTTCTGAGGTTGCAAAATCTCACCTTGGTTTCCAGCTTGTACTAAGATTCAAGATTATCCAAGAGTTATGCAAAATATTCAAATGAGTTGTGGAGGCATTCCCCACCCCCCATTTTTAACACATTTTTAACACACTAGTGTTCATACACTAATAACTGGCTCTCTTCAAACTCCTAAATGTAATGAAATTCACCCAGAGGACGTAAGCATTTTTCAAAGGAATGCCAACTATTCACTATTAACTTTGACAACTCTTGAAGGACAATTGGATTTACAAAGCAGAAGAGTAAGAACAGAGAGACAGAAAAGACAGAAAGGCAGAGACACACAGACAGAGACAAACAGAAAGAGGGAAGAAGCTTCCTGATCACGCAGCCCAATCTTAGTTCCCAGAAGTGTACACCAACAGATCTGTACACAGCCTTTGGAAAAATCAAAGATAGTGTTAAGAACAAATCAGTTTGGAGCAATGCAATTTGGAAAAGCAAAAAATGGGTTTCAAGGAGTATATCTCACTCTCTCTTTCAAACTTTAGCATTGGCTCAGATGACCTTACAATAGCACTTAGGACACATGGCACAAAGAAAAAAAAGTGATAGAGTAGGAGCAAAGCTTGCTAGAAAACTGTACACACTGACTAAATCAGAGGTTAACCATCAGAATGACAGACAGTTTTAATCAGGGTTCTTCAGTGTGCCTCTGACAGTTTCTAATCTGAACATAAATCAGTCGTCAAAGTGCAGCAGAAAGGGGGACAAGTGCTGAGATGTATAAACAGGAGTGTTGTTTGTAAGACTGAAAGGAAAAAAAAAAGTTCCGCTTTGGTCATAAACCAGAGAGCTTGTAACAAAAAACGTGCAGAAGTACAGGAAACATGAGCTACAAAGAATGACTGTAGGTATGAGCACTGTTTAGTCTGTAGAAGACTAAGAGCATAGTCTTTGTATGAAAAAGGGTTGTTGTTGCAAAGAAGAAGGGAATAATTTATTCTTGGAGTCCACGGGGAAAAGAAACCAAACACGTTTCCATTATAGGAGATTCTTAAGGACAGATTTGACAAATATTTGGTAGGAACAGTTTGGACAGAATTAATTTGAAAGTAGAGGAATCAGTTATGTGACTCTTGAGGTTAATTCTGGTTATAATTTCTGTGACTGTAAATGACAGACATTTTGACCAAACTATGAAACTTATTTCCTGTGTCCAGAACTAAAATTCCAGAGGTCTCTGGTAAAAATTAAAGGCTTTTCTGTTACTGTTGGATCTGTTGGAAGTTTCAGGAAGAAATCAAGACTCTCTGTTCCTTTTTCAATTTTTTTTTCCCAGAGGAAATACTGAGAAAAAAAAAGAAGGAAACTTCTGAATTGTAAAATGACTCTCTCTTTATACTTTACTTGAAGTTAAGAATATTTACTTGAAGTTAAGGACATATAATATTTTTATAAATATTTTATAAATATTTATGACTCTTAGTATCTCAGTGTAAGTTATGAAGAAATAACAGCTTTAATGTAATTTTGAAATAATTGTTTTGGAATAATTTAACTGTCTATTTTTGTCCTTCTTCTCGCACGCCAACCCTTTTTTTTTTCATATGTGTAGTATAGAGTATGACTGACTGAATAATAGAACTGAGAATTTAATAGAACTGAGAATTTAAAAAATAAGAAGGGACTTGTGAAAGATGAAAGAAAGTAAGGTAAGACTTCAGATAGGGCTACTAACATCCAGAATTTGAGTCGACACTTCCATGACAGAAGTCTAGACACTGAACACCACTTTTCCTACAAAAAGGACAGTCTCAGAGTTATAGCAAGTTCTGGTTTAACTTGTTTCCTGGAGCTATAAAGTCCCAGCAGTGTCTGTCTGGATGCTGAGAGGGACACACAGCTCCATGTAGGCCAGGGTTAGGAGTGGCTGGAGGTCCCCTGGGGTTCCATCAGGTCAGAGCCTGGCATCCCGGTCCTGTCTCATCCCCCTGTCCAGGAGCAGGGGGCTCTGAGGCTTCTTCCTGGGGACAGGGATAGACCAAAACCCAGCTGGATGTGGATCTGTGGGTGGGCCAGCAGGGTCATGGCTGGGCAGGGCAGGGCTGTGGGAGTGGCTGATGGCACTGGTGATGGATGACATGGGGTTCTGGGCTGTGGGTAGGGTGGCAGGAGCCCTGGGGGAAGCTGGAAATGAACAGTCAAGGCTGCTGGTGCTGCAGAGCCTTGAAAATGGCCTTCAAAATGTTATGTATTGCATTCTTGATGATAGGCTGAGCTGGGAATATTTTAAACAGTGTCTCATTATTAAGGACGGGGGAAAAAAGAAACAGATTTTATCAAACAGTAGCAAAAATAATTTAAAGAAACCCCAAACCCCACAAACTCCAAAACCTCAAAATTAAAAAATTTAAAAAATTAAAAACTTCTTCCTTAAAAAAAACCCCAAGTTTGTTTAATTAAACAGCCTTTACTTTCTTCTCCAGTTTGAGGCCATCCAAAAGCTTCATGTGCAGTCCAGAAACATGATAATAGGCCTACCTAAATGTGCTGTGGCATTCAAGGACACACATTCTATTAGCAAAATTTACTTCCTCTGGCTTCACCCCAACTATAATGTTGAAAGATATTCCTAGATCAGTTCTTCCTTTCTCGTAAAAATAATGTTTTCCACTTTTTGCCAACAATGTCACCTGAGTAGGTCCTACCACTTATTTTACAGTAAAGAACATCTACCCCTTATGCTTTACCCTGTGAAATAATTTCGTGGTTCTGTGTTCCATACACAAGGAATTTGTGTGTTATGCCTCATAGCCAACTTTGTCAAATACCTATTAAAATTAGATGTACTTATGGATTTCACACATCTTTTGACAGCTTTTTTTCCAATTAAAGGCTGTGTCCTAGCTGAGGTTCACTAATTGTCATACTTGCTATATCTTCAAAATCACTCTGATGTAGAAACAGCACAGCATGGGGATACAGTTTTACATTGAGGAACAGGTGACAGAGGTGCTCTGACTGTGTTCTCATGGCATGAGTGTAAATAAAGAATAACTGTGAAGTGATTCCCCATACTAAGGATTGCCATTACACAAAAGTGTAAGAAGACACTTGCCTGCCGTTCTTTTATTTAGATGAATTCATAGATACTCAGAATAGAGATTTGGAGTCAAGTCATGCAACCTACATTCTAATTCTGCTCAGCCAATGATATCCTAATTAGACCCATACAAATCACATGCCACAGTGATTCAAGTCATATAGGAAAGACTTTTGTAAAATGTTAAAGAAACTGTGAGATTGTTTGCACCTACCAAATGAAAGAATCTCTTGAGGGTTTATTTTGTTTCTGCTATCCTATCATCTCACTCTTCTACGGGACTAAGAGAAAAGTTGTAGCTTCATTCAAACAAGCAGGACTTAGCAAGTCTATGCAAACCTTGCCAAATGCTGAGTGACCTCGGGGTAACTGTTTCTCTCTTTTTTTCCAAATGTCTCTCAAAGGACAAACTCATCAAACAGAAGAGTCTTCCAGCATCTCTGAGGGTCATTAAGTTGAAATTAATTTGCACAGGAGTGAGGAACAAATTCCAGAGGGAAGCATCCTTACGAACTCCAAAAATTTCCTTTTTGCTTGCATCTCTCAGATGGCCTTTTGATTCCCTGGTTCATACCTGGTGCATTCCTGGCTGCTAATGCACATTTTTGTTTTCTAGCTCTCTGTCTTTCCCAGGGAAGCTTTGTAATTGGGAAAAACTCTCATGTGCAAATAGTGTTTCAGTTGATAAAACTAACATAAAATTAGCAAACAAAGCAAATTGCCACAAGCTGTAACAGCTGAGCATGTAAGCAAAAGTCTCATGATATATCTTGCAGAGTTGCCATGGTTAAAGCTTCTAGTATTTGAGTGGGGGTCAAATGGAGGGAGAATTTTTTTTTATTACTCTAATTAATTTAAATTATTTAAATATATTCTTTACTTAAAGATAGCTTTAGAAGCTTTCCAGTGATTAAATAATTTGAAGAGGTGGTAGAAGAGGAAGGAGAGAAAAGTAGGAAGACTGTAGAACCAGCAATATCATTAACATTAACATCATGTTTTAGTTGAAAATTATATACTCACATTATCCTGATGGGCCCCAAACCAGTGGGGTAAGCACAGCTGCAAGTTTCTGAATGAAGTTACTGTAACTAGGAAAAAATGTCAACGTCCAAAGGTTATGTTCTTACAAGCAACTTGACATATCTTATAATTCACCATGACTATATTTGTCAGGACATATTCACATGCACTTTTTATCAAGCATGTCAGTATTATTTATTCACTGACTGGAATGGGGGTAGAAAGAGGAAAGAGAAAAGACTGATCAAAATAAAAAGTACAGCTTTTCAATGAATTACAAAATTAGGTATTTTTTTCATTTTTATCTTTGTTTCTCATTCAATCTTCTTCCCTTTTCCATCCCATATACACATTTCTTATACTTGTATAAACTTGGACTAACCATTCACCAGTGGATGAATTTATTTCAATAACTAGAGATTCATTCCCCTTTATGGAATAATTTTCTGACACCAATTCACCTTCATATGAATTGCCTGCAGGCTGCACGCTTGTACTGCATTTATTACAAAACTTATGATGACTTTTCCAGGCTTCAGCTGTAATGCATCTCATGTTTATGGAGGTCAAAAGAGCCAGAAAACTGTGCTTTTGCTTTTTTTTCTGCAAGTTCATGTCTTTTTCTTCAGCACAAAATTTCAGCAGGTGTTATCCATTGTAAAAATAAGAGGAAAAAAAAAAATTAACCTTTTCTGGTAGAACAAACATTGTAACAGTGCAGCCATATAGCTGGGTAGACAGCCTGTGACATAGCTGAAAAGATATTCACAAATTTAAAAAGAGCGTATGTTTCAGAATGGAGATATATTTTCAGGTGAAGGTGAACAGACGGATGCACATCTGTCTTTCTAACATGGAAGGAATGTGATATTTAAACATGAAATTAAAGAACTAGAAAAGAAAAAAAATAATTTCCAGGAAGCAGGTCTCTTAACTTCCACTCAACTACTTTTATTTTTATATATGGTAATAAAAACAGCTTCTTAACAGCTTCTCCTGTGTCTTTTGTCTTGCAGTCTCATTCTGAGCCAAGATGTCCAATAGCTTTTGCCTGAATAAATAGGCGGGTAGAACTGTGTTCCTGAGGTGACGAATATGTACAGACAGAAGCACGTTGTTATCTCTGCTCTGCGATGGAGTGTTCAGCAAACTATCACATCACTATGTCTCACAAGGACTGTGCTGAAAAGGCAAGTTTAAAAATTACTTTGCGATTTTCTTGTCAAACAAAGTTGTATAAATAGAAAAATTTGAAGAGTCTGAAAATACGAAAAAAATTGGCATTCAGCAGAAATGTACTACATATTTTCACTGATAGGTGAAAGATGAGCTGCTTTTGCTTCTCAACCAATTTTTTTTGCCTACTGTGTCTTGTTTAACATACTGTATCTATCACCACTTCTAATGTATTAGGCAAAAAACAAGCGCCTTTTAATTTCAGTGTAGTTGCAGCAAAAGCAGTTCTACACTGCCAATCTGACAAAAATACAATTTCTCTGTGTGCACTATACCAAAAGAATTACTTTCAAGTTTTGTCATAAAGCCTAATAAATACAAATCAAGTTTCTAAAGAAAGCGTTTCTTGGCTTTCTGGTTGGTCTGTCCCAGGGCTAGGAATACTGAAATGTGCTTCTTCTTACCTTGGGTCCTGCCTTCCACCTAGATCTAGCAATTCCAGACTCTGTGCTTTAGGATAAATAAAAATGCCAGTTTTTATATTCCATACTATAGAATAAAGAAACTGCAGGATTCCAGGGTCTAAATAAAGTTTCCCAAGCAAAAATCTCATTATAAGCCCCACCCAGAGAAAGATAAGATTATTTAAACTATACTCTTCATTTTCTACTTTCGAAACAACTACTCAGCTTCACTTTTATCTCATGACTGCCAGGTTTCTTTAAAGTCATGCAGTGAGGGATTTTGCCAAAAATATTCTGAATTCAGTTATATCAGTATCTTTCTAAGGAACTTCTAATTTTCTAAAGACACTATCAAGATGAAGAAAAATCTTGGCAAGATAGCACAATAATCAAGTGTAGATCCTACAGTGAGAAAGGCTTGAAAGCCAAAACAAAAAGGTTTTATTTCTGTCCAGCAGATACGTAAACTCAGTAGAAGTCTGAAATTTATTCATTTTGGACATTCAACTCCCTCAGATGCAGGCTGCTCTTAACCATGCCTCTATCCAATGCCAGCTTAGCAACAAAAACTGAGTAAAGCACTATGCACTACCCTTCTGGGCCAAACCTAAGTGTACTGGGTTGATGCTGGCTGAATGCTGGGCACCCACCAAAGCCTCTCTATCACTCCCTTCTGCAGCTGGACAGTGGAGAGGTAATGGTTTGATACTGCATCCTGCATCTTATGTCTTTCACAAAAGAAAGAATAAAGCATACTTAATTCTTTAAAGATCATGTGTGACCACCTTTATGGATCCAAAGTAAGTGGAAAGTTTGGAACAAGTCCTCAAACAGTATAAAGAGATTAGATTAGAATAGCACAGACCAGAATAGAACAGAAAGAAACATTCCAGTTGTCCTATGTATATTATTAAGGACATTGTCCAAGGGCATTTCAAACACTGATAGGCATGGGGCATTGATCACCTCTCTAGGAGGCTTCTTCTCGTGGTTGAGCATGCTCTCAGTAATGACATGTTTCCTAATGCCGAGTTGAACCTCCCTGATGTAGCTTTGAATCATTATCCCATTACTGGATACCAGGAGATCAGTGCCTCCCTATCCACTTTGCCTTTTCTGGGAGCTATGGAGAGCACTGAGGCTGGCCCTTAGTGTGCTTCTCTTCAAACTACACAAATGCTGTGTTCTCAACTACTACTTATAGAAATGCCTTCCAGCTCACCAGCTTTGTTGCACTCTTCTGGAGATATTCAATACCTTCACATCCTTTTTAAATTGTGGCTAAAAGATATCCTTGTGAGTATATGTGGATTCCTGGCACATAGCACTGATCTTGAGACCACATATGCCACATCTATAGAGTCTGGGGTTTGTGGGTTTTAAGTTCATTTATGTTCAAACGTTCTGTCAAATGGTCGTCCAGGTCTAGGTTAAGTGAAAATTCAAAATTCTGACTGCATCTAAGAGAAAGAAGCTCTTTACTGTCTTCACTTCTTCTGTCTAGAAGTTGGAAAAAAACATTAACCTTTTGAAAATTCTCTGTTTTGAAATAGAATGTTATATGCACATGATTTTCATTTATTTTTTAAAACAATCCCACTAATCCCACAATATCAGCAACATGGGCCAAGTGACACCAAACTTCTGACAACTACTGACATATCTAGCTAAGGCACCTGGACATCATGTAATGAACTGTATCCTCACATAACATGTCTTTTAAAATCCTCATCTTTAATAGTGACCTTTTTCAGTGATTTCACATATATCCTTCAGGTGCATTTTACTTTCCAGTCATTTTGGTTGATTTAAAAACTTTTCCCTTTCAGTGAAAAGAAAACCACAGTTAAAATTCAAAAGGTCATCCTAATCTTTCTTATGCCTAGAATCATGCATTAGTTCTGCTCAGTAGCACCTCCATAGGCTTGGTATTTTCTCCTGATGGATTGTGCCCTGAGGAAAATGTTCAAATATATTTTGTATTTCTGTGAAGAATTCGAAGTGTTCTACATACTCAGATGTTAAAGATTTTCCCCAGAACATCTCCCTCAGTAAGCCCTTTCCGGATCTTCATGGGTTTTTTGGATTTTTGTAATTGCAGGTTGCATACTCAGCCTGCTCTCAGTTTTCCTAATTGCACTGTTGCCCAGGGCGTTATTCCTTGTAATTTTCTTCCCAGACTCATCTGAACCCCTGACAAATGGAAAGGAAGAGTCCCAACAAGGATCTCACCCCTTTAGAAAGTTTCTAGAAAGTTTCTAGCTGTTTTGCAGTCAGATGTTAGCTTTTACCCTTGCCCACTATTTGGTCTCTTTTTCCTTTCAAAGCAGGAGCTTTATTTTTTTTCTTAACTTCCACCAGGTGTCTCCAACCAGTTTACCCTCAGAGATTGCATCTTCCAGATTCCTTAGCATTAAATAAACTGAGGGAGTTGTATTGGAGCTATTTTCAAAGAAACAGACCCTGGTATTATGCCTTGAAACACATGTAAGTCCAGTAATTCTTTGAATTCACTTTATGAGTGTCTGAGGTACAAAGACTGACAATTCCAATGTTATTGAATAAACAGATATTAGGTATGTAATAGGAGAATGAGGTGAGAGTAAAATATGGCACACCATAAAGCAGAAAAATGAAATACAGCTTGCCTAACATTGCCTAGCACAACAGGATAAGGTGGTAACAGAAAAGAGGGTATTTTTCATGTAAAGCAGCAATCAATACAGCCATAACACGAGAAAGTTTCTCCAAAAGCTGCTGAGTTGCTAATGGAAAAATTAGTAAGAAAATAAAGATCCCCAAAGAATATAATAAATCAGGGCTCCAGGGTCCTAAAGTACTTCTCATGCACAGAATGTAATGACATTTCATTTCCTACTTTTCTGCCAGGAATGCCAGGCCAGAATAACGTATAGAGTCTTATAAACCTTTCTGCTTCGTTTCTGTACTGGATATTTAGCAACGTGTATTCAAATAGACTAACACAGTAGAAAGTAATGTGTTCTTGTTTAATATGCCTATTTTCTGTTCATAAATACTTCAAAACTTCTTATAGCGATGTACCATTTTCTACAAAAAACTAGCTACGGGCTATATGCGTTTTTCTCATTATTTAAAAACTGAGCAGTGTGTTAATTTCTGATTTGATACATAGAGTGAATTTGCATGTCATAATGCGGTTAGATACCCAGACAGTAGATACTGCTGATGGCACAACACAAAATTATAAGGACATAATTTGTATGAAAGCAAGTTTTATAAACTGTTAGGTAACCTGTAGTTTAATGCTGGTGTCTGAAGCCTGTGGCCCAAAACTGTTTTTCTAGCATGTTAATTGTTTTGGATCTGTTTCTGAGGTATCTAGCTGCCCCTTGATGTTATAAAAGCAGCTTACGCACCTAATTTAAAATACGGATGTGGCTGTGGGACAGGAACCAGAAAGTTAGGTTTTGCAATATTCAATGTTGTTTAACAACTTCCCTTCTTGATTTAGATTTCTGTCTAATGTATAAGGGAAATCTGTCTGAGAACTTAATACCAGTTTTCTCAGAAATCAATCTATTTTGAACCGTGATTGCAGCAAAGTGATTCCACCTAGCCCAGTTTACAGATTTTACATTTCTGTACATGCCCCCATGAATTCTTTGACAAAAATTTATTATTTTTTTCCAAAAAACAGCATCATGAGGCCCATCTCAGACATAAAACCTGTGAAACTTAAGAAATTACTGCATAAGTTCCTTACCTCCAAATAATGTTTTAACCTGTGCCTTCTTCAGTATAACAACACATAACTTTCAACTGATATTTGACTGATTTTATTCCAGTAGTTTGATCATTCTTAAAATATATTTGTTTCACATAAAATAATATTTCATATTGGGCCAACATAAGCAATGTTTGCTAAATGCCTCTGGGAATACTCAACCCAGACTCTTTGGCAAGGTCATGTCATTTAAGTGTTTGATGACCAGTAGTCATTTTCCTGAATGGTAAATCATAAAGTCATAGAATTACTTGGGTTGGAAGTGGAATTATTTACTTCCAACCCCCCTGCCACGGGCAGGGACATCTTGCACTAGATTAGGTTGCTCAGAGCCCCGTTGGGAGCTGGACTGGAACACTTCCAGGGATGGAGCATTCAGAACTTCTAGTGTCTTACCACCCTTATTTTAAAGAATTTCTTCCTGATAAGTTACTGAAATCTAATCCTCTTACAGTGTAAAAGCATTATTTCTCATCACTCTCTGATACAGAGTCCCTCTCCAGCTTTGCTGTAGGCTCTCTTTAAGTACTGGAAGGCTTCTATAAGTTCTTCCCAGAACCCACTCTTCTCTAGGCTAAATAATGCCAACTTTGTCAGTGTGTCCTTGCAGGGGAAGTGCTACATCCCAAGAACCATCTTCATGGCCCTGTTGGAGGAGGTCCATGCATTTTTTATGTTGGGGTCCCCAGAGCTAAACAGAGTACTCCAGGTGTGGTCTCACAAGAGTGGGGCAGAGGGGCAGGTCATGCTTCTTTTGGTGCGACCCAGGATACAGTTAACTTTCTGGCCTGCAAGAACACATTACCAGGTCATACTCTGTTTTTCATCTTTTTCAACCACCAATATCCCCAAGTTCTTCTCTGCAGGAACGTTCTCAATCCGCTCATCACCCAGCCTGTATCCATGTTTGGGATATTTCCAGCACAGATGCATGACCTAGCATTTGATCTTGTTGAACTTCATGAAGTTCATACAGCCCACCTCTCAAGCCTGTCAAGGTTGTTGCGGACCTGCAACCTGGTTGGTCTCTGGAGCCTTAACAAAGGACGCCAACCCCTGAGCACTCCAGGATCCCCCAAAGGAGGCAGTCCGGGACACGCGCGCGGCTGGCTCGTGCTGAGGCGGGGAAGCTCCTGAAAGCATTCCACGAACAGGCGGCGAGAGAGATAAAGAGAGGCGAGAGGGAGCTTCCTCCAAGATCTCCTTTAATAGGGAGAACAGGAACGGGGGTGCAGGACGGAGAGCAACAGAGGAAGAACTCCGCAGCTCAAGGGGTAACACGAACTTATAAAGGGGGGTGGAAACTGGGAGGGTACAAGGGTTACAACCAATGGGATGCCCGGAAAGGGGAGGGATCAGGTCTGAGGGTTCAGTTAAAAACATAAGGAGGCGGGTACATTAACATAGAACCAATAGGGTACTGAACATGACAGAACTTTCTAGACGGGTGGGTAGGCCCAGAGCCCTAGGCACGCCTCCTCAAACAGTTGTCTCCTCCCCCAGGCCCTCCTCCGAGGAGTGGCTCTCGCTATCGAAGGAGGAGTCTGCATGAGTGGCAGCCGCTATTTCTGGGAATTGGGCCTCCACACTCTCTGGATGGCATCCCTTCCTTCCAGCATCTCAACTGCCTCACACAGTTTTGTGTCATCAGCAAACTTATTGGGGGTGTACTGAATTCTACTGTCTGTGTAACCAACAAAAACGTTAAATAATACTGGTCCCAGTACAGAGCCCTGAGGGACACCACTTGTCATTGGCTCCACCCAGACATTGAGCCATTGACCACAACTCCGGCCAATTCCTTGTCCATTGAGTGGTCCACCTGTCATATCCGTGTCTCTATTTCAGAGACAAAGATGATGTGCAGAACAGTATCAAATGGTTTGCACAAGTCCGGGTAGACAAAGTCAGTCACTCTTTCCTTCTCAACCAATGCTGTAACTTCTCTGTTTTCCATTTGCCTTGCCGTAATTTACAGGAAGATCTGCTTTGTTATCTTGCCAGGCACAGATGTGAGACAACTGACCCAGTTTCCCAGGTTATCTTTTTTTCTCTTTCTAAAAATGGGGGCTATATTTCGCCTCTTCCAGTCAGTGTGGACTTCACCAGTCTGCTCCAGTTTTTCGAATATGATGGACAGTGGCTTAGCATCTTCATCTACTAGTTCCCACAGGACCCTCCTGTGAATTTCTTCAGGTCCCATGGGCTCGTGCACATTCAAATTCCTTAGAGGTTCTCGAACTTGGTCTTCTCAGACAGTGGGTGGTTCTCCATTCTCAGTACTCCAGTGGGAGTAAAAATATATCAGTATTTGTCCTTAGATCACTCTTGCAATAATGTTAATGCATGCTTGATGGTGTAAATATATTTGTTGGTATATAAGAATAGCCACACAAACCTGAAATATTAAAAATTAATTACAATAACACCAATCCATAAATAAACAGTCTAAATGTTAAGTCACAAAATACAGTCTCTAGTTCTGGTACCTGACCTTTTGTTTCTTTCAGGATATTTTCAGTGGGTGAGCCAATACTAACAACTCAAGAAATTCTATTTAAGGGCAGCTATAAAATGAATTTACAATGACAGTTGTATTTTAGTATTTGGTATAGAGACATATTGGTTTTACTGAAATTAAAATCAAATATGAAAAGACATTAAAATAATGTTTCATTTAAAGCGTCCAATGAAAAGTTTATGTATTTTTATTTTGTGTAACAAAAAGGGCTAGGTGTAGTAAGTAATAATGTATTCAAAATAAAAGTGGAAGTCCCTCTCCAGCAGTTAGACACCTGAATACTTAAGATATTACTACTTCACCACTGTGGTGCTATGAAAAAGGAGGTCCTATACAGTGCATTGACTTGAAATAAAAGCGAGGGATTACCTTTAGGCATTTGGATTAATTTATTTTCTTGAACTCCTCTGTAACGAATCACCAAAAAGATCATCCATCATATACTTCTGTTTTGGTTCCTCTTTTAAAGCCTATATAAGCTAGTTAATATAAAGCGAGCAAAGATTAGATGTGATCACTCCACTTACCCAATCAAATGCAATTTCATTCAGTAACTAGTTTCAAAGAAAAGCAAAGCAAATAAAACGTGTATGAAATTACTTCTGTGTGTGTGTAAAATTCAAAAGGGCTGGGATACATCACCATGGAAAAGACACAGCTTGGGAAAAGGATGAGTATGGGTGGTGTACCTATACTTATGTGTATAAGGAAGAGAAGGCATAGGAGCTGACAGTTCTTAATCTCTTCCAGTGAAAGGAGAAGGGACGATTGGCAGAAACAAGGAGGGTACAAGTTTAGAGCAAAGAAAGGCAAGTATTTTTCTTAAGCAATGGGCAGCAGAGCTGTGGAACTCCTTGCCAAAGGACATTGTGGTTGTAAAGATTTGACAAGGTTCATGAGAAGTTTGGATGGCCACGTGGACGAGTTGTGCACTGGGGTGATTGAGGAGAGAAGTCAGCTGGGAGTCCAGAAACCCCTGAGCTGAAATCAGTTGAATCTGAGAGCATAATAGGAAGCCATATGCCTGCTCTGTCCATACTCTTCCTTGAGTACCTGCTTATGACCAGTCAGAGCCTTCTGGAGACAGACTTGGATCTAGATGGATAAATGGACTGAAACAGTATTTCTGTTCTTATGTCTCAACTCCATAAATTTCAGGAAAGTGTTTGTTGTTCTATAAAAAGAGAGAGATGCGTGTACACATATACACTCTCATTTTCTTACCCGTCATTGCCTCACCAAACTTGATTCTTCCCAGTAGGCACCTGGGAATGGATTTCCTGCTGGGCTAATTACTCTAAAAGCTGACAGACCTGTCGACTGCTCTCACCACAGCAGCTGTTCAGACATTCTGTTATATATAACCCATGTAATTCTCCCCTGTTAACTTGCCAAGCAGCATGCAGTTGGCTGAGAAAACAAGTCATGGCAATTGTTCCTTTATGACTTGCATGCATCACCTCCGCCTCAGTAACTTAGATCACAAAAACAGCATGTGTTTCTTAATTATGTTGCCTGTGCTCTCATGTGCATATCAATACAGATAATGGTGCAGTCTTCTGGTAATGGAACAGGTAATTACACAGCTCCCACAAATATTCTTATATTACTCATTAATTCATACAACAAAATACATTAAAGGTTGTTATTCTGACCCAATTTTGATAATTTCATGTGCTTGTATTTCTCTCTGCAAATAGATTGTGTTCATTGTTAAAATAATCATTAAACAATAGCTGCAGACGAAGGCTACGCTAAGTTGGAGTCAAGTTTAGGATTAAATAACTGCAATGGCATCACACCTTTTAGAAAAACAGTTAAAATAAATTTATATATACATAGACATCAAAATAATTGTTTAGGGCGTGCAAACAACCCTACCTCTGCCATAAAATAAGGCCATAAAATATTTACATTGTTAAAAGACTATATTTTTTGTCTATTTTCAAAAACTGAATTACCTCTGAAGAGATTTTTTTTTAAAAAATCCAGTTGGGATTCTTCAGGCTAAAATTTTTTTTTTGTAGTGCACTCTCACTTCCATCCATACTTCCACTGCATGTCTTTTTGTATTACATAGGTCCTCATGTTTTGCATTCATCTCTAGAAACAGTACACACATGAAATTGCTAAAATTCATTTGAGGCTGACATCAGCACTGATGCTTCAATATTCACATGCAGTTTTCAAAGAATCTCATTCTCATTCTTCCACCTAGTTTAACGCAATCAGGTGGGAATAATCCCTTTTATCTTAGACACTTACTTCAATGAAAAAGACCCCAACATCTTAAGCATCGAAAGAAAATATTTACTTACACAGTCTTAGACGGTGTTAGCATTTGCATGCCTTTCTGAAGCCACGTGTGAAGTGGCAATGGTATTCTAACTAATGCTTCTATAACATTAAATAAACCTAGTCCATAGAATGATGTAACGCTGGCATGATAAAAAGTTTTAGAATATTCCTAATAAGAACAAACTTCAAAGTATGAGTATGAATTCACTTACTTCTGTATATCCATTGTTATCATGTAGTTGTTTTTCCCCTGATACTGTATTGATGAAGTTTTCTGTGGTGAAGTTTTCTGTTACTGCAAGACTGCTTATATTACCTCAGGCTGTGAAAATGTTATTTTTATTTCTTTTAGAATAATGTCACAACTTGTCTATTAAAATTAACCACTAGCATGTGAACTGCAAGTTGCTTGGCAGCACAGTGATTGAGCTAGTAAGGACCATTCCTCCCTCCTCAGCCTCCTAAACGGAGAAGTGAGCCATTGTAAGCCTGAGTTCCTGACTAGAAATGTTTGCTCCATTTACTACTGTCACTGAGGGTCATTCAGAAGTCAACCTGCCTGAACTTTACCTTCACCCAATAACCCTCAAAACTACTCATTATAACACTCATCAACCTTAGATGGAATGAAGCAGAAGAGAAAGCTATTAGGCAAGAACAAAAGCTACAATGAAAGTAGAGTTTATAACAGCATTCTTGGTAGGATGATATTTTTTCACTTCTTCAGAAAAGTAAAAGCAAATAAGACCAAGAAAAAGAATAATTAGTCTGAAAAACATCATAGAGGAAACAGTGCTAAATACAGATAGGAAATAAACCATAAAAGGGCCTTGGGCACAAACAGAAAGGAGGTAATTATTTTATGACTCCATTTCCTCCCTTTTAGTTACTGAGATTATAACTACATTTTATTGCACTGGCCAAGCAGTCCCAGAAGTCAAGATGTCTGTTTGTGCTTGTGCAAGTATAGCCAGGACAGTATTTGTCCTGGCAAGCAATTCTATAAACTTTGACTAATGACATCTAGCAGGTCTTATTTCCTAAGGGAAAGATTAATGTCTCATTAATGAGAATTGTAAAGATGATATCACAATTCATTACCCAGCTCACTGCCCAGGAAAAGACTTAACGAGGCTAGTGTTCTGCCTCAGCATTGAATTTTTTCTATTTTCTTTCTTTTTTTTGATTGATTAAGTTATGTAAACTCAGGATTCTTATAGTGTTGGGTGGATGAAAGTAGCTGTATCAAAATCCACTCTTATAACAGAATATATGCAAGTGCCACCTTTTAACTCCTGAAAAGGACTCCAAATCCCTTGATTTGTCTCAAAGAGGTCGCCCGTTGCAATAAGAACCAAAGTAGAAGTCTTACTGCCAGAAGCTCATTCAAATGCATGGAATATATTCCTTTCCCTGCTCTCCACACACACATTGCAGCAGAAACTCTGAGAAGAATTTACCTTTACAACTTTTGCCATGTAAATCTTCCTTTTGGCAATTCCAAACAATCTGTTTGATCCAGACCCTTGGATATACCATCTTTTACACCAGACTTACAAACTGCTTAAGAATAAGCAGCTGTCTGACAAAATAAAGCAAGGCTACTTGTCAATTTAGGACAGGAAATACAGACAGTTACCATATGCAACTTTAAAAAAAATGGGGCAATATCCAAACTGGAATGTGGCCAAGACACTAGCTTTAACAACTCTATTCCCACAGGCTCTGAGACATTTATTTCTTAATCCCCCAAATCTACTTTAATTGTGTGTAAGGAAATGTCTGTGTTGAAAGAAAATAACAGGGGTTACAGTAG
The DNA here is from genome assembly GCA_013397725.1 of Rhagologus leucostigma. NCBI lineage: Eukaryota > Metazoa > Chordata > Aves > Passeriformes > Rhagologus > Rhagologus leucostigma. The sequence continues at coordinate 1,022,069 of VZTD01005244.1, forward strand.
TTCTTTTACAGCTTTATGTCTGCATATACCACTTAAATCAAGTTTCCTCACCACTATTAAACTTTCAAATTACTGATTTTTTCTAATATGTTCCTGTTTCCTAACATCTTCTCAGTTACTCTGCTTCTCTTGATTCTACTTCATTAATTTATTGCTGGCTCTTCCTGCCTGCTGCTTACCATTCTAACTCTTTAACTGGTACCTTCTAAATTAAGGTACCAGAGAAAAGGATTCTCTTTACCAGTTGACTAATAAAAAAGTGGAATAGATAGATGTGAGTGAACAGCAGTCTTGTCTTAATTTATCATTTTTACAGCATTTATTCTTACAAATTTTGCAGCTTCACATAGGTCCATAACTTGTGCATCAAATCAATTGCTCTTCTTTGAGTAATTGGCAGACAGCATCCTTTTTAGGGATCCCTGAAACATAGACCTTGAACAACAAAGGATTCTTTTCTTTGAGACAACATCTTTGACATGTTATACTTTTCAGCACTCACATCAACAATACAAATAATCATTCAATTTTCTGGGAATTGTGAGAGATCATGTATATTTAATATTTGTTGTGCTGGTTTGGCCAAAATCTAGTAATATAGCCCCTGAGAGAAAACCAGGTTGCAACCACCCTTCCCCCCCCACAGGGTTCAGGAAAAAAGAAAATTATATCAGTTTTTGTTCTGTTTGTGAAACATCATTTAAGATGTAGTCTCTGTCCTTTTATTCAGAGAAAACATTCTGGTGCTATGCATGAAGAGATTGATACTTTTCCAAGTACTTTATACACTATTAATAAAATCCACAGATTAAAAAGGTTATAGGTATAACCTGTACAGTAATAAAAATATAAAAATAAACTAGTTTGTTTTTTCAGAGTGAAACTTAAAAATTAGGCAGGCACTAAGGGATCGGGAATGGCCACATTTTTCAGAAGTGCTCATTATTTAAAATCTCATTTACGTTCATACATTCTTAAAAGTCTCAACTATTTAGAATAGCATAGCCAAAAAACGTGCTATGTCCTCTACTACAATAGTCATGTATCAACATTTTAAAGAAATTTACATGAAATGCATTGACTCAAGTTACCCTTCTACAGTGTCCATATAAACTACATTTGCATGACACTGAAGCGTAGGGTGAAGTTCTGATTTCACTTCTGGCAATGGTATGTGCTTCAAAGGCTGTGGAGTATAATGTCAATTCAACATCACATGACTGCTTCTGAAGAGGAAGTAACTCTTTAGAATAGGGTGTAGGCCACTCAGATGTTTAGCCTGGAGGCTATGAGAGTCACTGGAAAATAAATCACTTATAGCTAGATGGGCCCTAATTCTGTGTTTGCAAGTGTATTGCTTGGAATTAAAGAAAGAAGCTCAGAACAGTTTATGAGTTATCCCTAAAACAAAACTCTTGAATTACATGGCAAACTGAAATAAATGGTACCAAAAGATAGCTTTTCATAAAAAGAACCGCCAAACCTAAAACAAAAATTAACTCCAAGCAAGCAGATAATAAGAAACCTCATGCATATTGTATCAAAAAAAAACCCCGGCAAACCAAACAAACCTACTATTTCCATTTTAATCTAGAGTAGAATTTTTATCCAAATACAGTCCCTCTTTTCATTTTATAAAATGGCTAAGTGAAAGTTTCTTAAATTGAATTTTCAAATGGAGAAGTGTTGTGAATTACCAGTCTCATGGGTCTTCATGTGACTGAAGCTTTTATTTAGGGAAAGTGAACACGACTTGATTAGATGAGATTAAGTTTGACTAGATTCACCTGCCTCCCAACTTTCATGAATTTACTTTTCTTGTTTTAAGGAATGAGTAACCTACAGCAAGATAAAAGGGCAAGAAAAACCATAAAGAAAAAAAAAAAGGAAAAATAAGGTAGTATGAGAATACTTCCAACTTCTTATTCCATTTTACCCAAGAGCTTAATTGCTCATTCAGAACAATTGGTTCCCATGCAACAGGAGTGATGACTCCTGCAGCAAAACTGAGCAAATGTAGAAAACTTACGGCATTTTACAAGAGCGTGCAATCTGCAGGTGACAATTTTCTATGTCAATTTCAGTTACTATCTCTCACTTTAATAGCTGTGAGAGACTGAGAAATTGATTTCACAGTTAGATTTCCAAAGGCCCTATTTGTCGCAGAGGCACTCAGCTTCTGTATATGAGATCTCCTAACATGGCTTAGATAACAAGTTGACTTTAGTATCTCTGACAGCCTTGAACCTTGTTCCTAATGCAGTGACCTCATCTTTATAAGAAAGCATTAATAAATAAAGGTATTAAATAAAGAGTTAAATCTCAGTGGCAGTAGGTGGGTACTCAACACTTGAAATATTTCATCCTGCTTTATCTTTTTTTTGTCCCACATTTTAAAAGACTTAAACAATTAGAATTTTAATAAATGTTGCTTTCCTTATTATTCTTTAATATATTAAATTCATAAATCTGCAAAGAGAAATAATTTTAAACCATAACTGCAATTTGATGAGATTGTTATTACTTCTCATTTTGCAGAAAGAGGAACAAAAATTACTTGATTACAAACTTTGCCTTGCAATGGATTTTCACAGACACACACACACATATATATTTATATATGTCACAAATCCAGCAATTTTCAATGAGGCAGTCACCTTTCAGTTACTGTAGAGATAGTACAGACAAGAAGTTCATACTTCTGGCATAGATTTCTGTGATTTCTGGTAGATATCTGTGATCCCACTTAAAGATCTGGTCATTCAGGTAATATTTGTTCACATGGAATCTGATCTTAAGCTGTTAAGTAACTCAAGATTTTCAAAATTTGTACTCAGTGTAGCACTAGAAAATTAGTTTATGTGTGGGCACAAAAAAACTGAATGAGTTTAACTGAAGGGCCCCACTTCTGAAATTCTTCCCGTGGTGGTTCGACTTTACAGGTTTCATGAAACTGATCTCTATTTAATTAAATAATTCTAAAATAATGAAATAATTGCAGTCATGAGTTGCTGGGAATACAGTGCCATTTTCCTTGCCAAGTTTTATGGTGCCATTAAATGTTTTCGTAAAAGCTCATTAAACAAGCAAAAAAAATATAATCTCATTCTCCTCACCCCCCAGTGGAAATATCAGCATATAGCAATTGAAATAAACATAGATTTAGTTTAAATTTCAGACTTTATTAGATAATTCCATTATTTTGAAGGTCTCTAGTTTATGAACCATCATCATTCTAAGATAACATTAATGAAAGGTGGGCTAATTCTTATTTCAAAGCCACCTGAGTCATCTTTTTTTTGTATTGTTGTTTTTTGGATTCCTTTTACTGAGAGGTGGTAAGGTGTGTGTGGAACTTCAATTCACATAAATACATGAAGAAAACTTACTTTCAAAGTGTTATTAAGACTAAGAACTATTAAAAAAACTCAAACAAACCTGGCAATATAAAAATTCTATTGTACCAGGAATCAAAATTTCTCCTTGCCTTTCTCTTTCATCCCTCAATGATTACATACTCCTAATTTTAACATTGTTCTCTGGTGTTATATTCCAGAATATCCTTAACTCTTATAAACATTAGAATGGAAGCTCTTCATTTAGAAAACACCTACTCACCATTACATTTGGCTCTCATTGTTTAGCTCCTGAACTTAAACACCATTTTAGTTTTGATTACTTGTACATAAAACTGAGGTCTAAAATCTTCCTGCAAGAAAATTTGTCCCTCCAGCCCCAAACACTGTCTTTAATCATAAGTAGTACTTAGTTTTTTGTCATTTTTTCTATTCTTTTGGAAGTGGCTATGTTGCTTCCCCTCCTGTCGCTATCGAAATTCTTTTCTCTCTTAGGGGAAGTTTCTGGTTTGAAATGGAAAAAGTTTCACGCACAAACTCTGTTTTTTCCATTTCTTTAACACAGATGAAACTCTTATTTGCTAATTTTCACATGGGATTTTCTCATCATAGTAAGCTCTGGATGTGTTACTACAGCTGAATTTCTTTTGTAACAGCTATGGAAATTGAAGACCATGCAGTTATTCCAGTCTTGTAAATTACATTGAACACAAGGATCTGATTCAACACTGGGTTTTGGAGTCTAAACATTCTATTAGATTGCATGTGTTTACTTACATCCCAGGCAAGAAGTTGGAAAACTTGTTGCTTAATATACTTACCTGCCTGACCTGTCTAAACATGGAATGCTGTAGACAAATACTTCCCAGAAGTTTGCAGTTCTGCATAGCCAGAAAAGCCTCTGCCTTTGCTCAGTTAAATCCCCAGGCTCACTGTGAGTGATGACTCAAATGAAAATATCAGGGCAATGCACATTATTTCATAGCTCAGTAGATAGGCTACTTGGACTAAGGCAACTTTTAGGCCATACTACACCTGAAGGCATTTTTACTGACATCTGTCCTAGCCCAAGGAAGTTCCTTTACCCCTAGTAAATGCAGCTGTGTGAGCAACTGCCTTCCCACGATAGACCCTAATCTTCTGTGCAGCCAGGAAAGCTTGTTCGTACGCAGAATTCCAGACATAAACTGTCCAACGGGAAGTAGTGTTTTTACTAAATTATGATTTTGTTGGGGCAGGGTTTTTATCTGTTATAAATTTTAAAAAGTACATCTTTTTAACATCCATTTAAAAATCCAGCACCTTTGGATTTCAAATTCTTGCTTCAAAACCTAGAGGTTGGGGTGAAGGTGAAGTCATAAGAATTATTCTTCTATTATGAGAAAATTAAATGTTACTTCTTCGTTGGAAGAAAAAGTCTGGTGGTGTTGTTCTATTAGTTTATGCTTCAGTTTTCCTGAAATTTGCTCAGATGAGGAAGAGCACATTGATGGTGCTTTTTAATTAAGGATTTTGAAGTAAGGTCTTCTTACTGAAATTACCGGATGCTTTCATTAGTAGGAAGTGCTACAGTCACAGCTGAGTGGCTGATAGTGTTATCTATTGCTATTTGAACTGTTTTACATATTATAGTTATTTTCAGATCCTGTGAATTGGTAATTACAGATTATATTGGCCAAAACACTAAAATCCCTAAAGGTTATTGCGATAACTGTCATTTTGGTGAGGAGTCTTCATGAAGTACTACGTAACCAATTAGTGTTTTCTAAAGGGAATGGTGCAATAACATGGATGTCCAGAGCAGGTCGTTAACAGTATTCTGCGTGACATTTATACTTATATTGACGCTTCACTATTCAATGTTGACAGCCTAGAACATCCTCTGGAGGGTCAGGTTGGTTAGACCCAAATGTGCAGAGCAAGGCACTGAATTTTTAATTACATATATTAAAGCAGATCTATGGCATACGTTCTTTAAAACAGTAGATTCTGCAATGTGAGGGTGTTCCCTGCAGTGCCCACAGAGTGCTCTTCCCAGTAGGCTTAATGTCTCTGTAAGAAACTGGTATCTTCACTGGCTCTCAGTATAGTTAAGATTTTATTCTTTTTCTAAATATACAGTTTAGATTTTATCAGCAGCACAATATGTACAGAAATAAATATTTCAAATAATTTTACTGCTAAATTTGGCTAATATAAATTAAATAAAATGTTATGTTTATCATGTATAGAAAATCTAATTTATAGCCAAACAATGCTTTATCTTTACAGATGTTTCGGTTTAACTGCAGCCAGCAACTCAGCCCCACACAGACACTTGCTCATTCCTCAGAAATGTGATGGGGGAGAGAACTAGAAGGGTTAAAGTGAGGAAACTTGTGGGTTGAGATCAATACAGTTTAATAGGTAAAACAAAAGCCACACATACAGCCAAAGCAAAACAAGGAACTCACTCAGTACTGCCCATGGGCGGGCAGGTGTTCAGCCATCCCCAGGAATGCAGGGCCCCCTCATGCATAACGATGACTTTGGAAGACAAATGCCATAACTGAACATCCTGCTTCCCTTTTTCTTTCCCCAGCTTCCAACGTTATGTGTGATGTCAAATGGTGTGAAATATCCCTTTGGTCAACTGAGGTCAGATGTCCCTTCCCAGCTTCTTGTGAACGCCCAGCTTAGTGGTGGAGTGGGTCAAGGAGCAGAAATGGCCTTGACTCTGTGTAAGCACTGCTCAGCAATAACTAAAACAATCCTGTGTTATCAACACTGTTGTCAAAACATAGCACCATGTGCAAGCTCCTAGGAAGAAATTTAACTTTATCTCATCCAAAATAAATACAACAGGGAAGAGAATGTTCATTCAGGACTTCAAGACACTGAATAAGTAATTTGATAGATATGATGCAGTGGTACACACATAGTGTACTGTCATGATAAGAATAAAACCTGGTTGTCTTGAGTCTATAGTCTTTGTATTTGGAGACTGTCAACATTTTATAGTTTGGCAGCAAGTACTTTTTATCAGAAACAATCTGTATGTAATTTACTGGTAAATTAAATACCTTGAAAATCGCAACAAATTTTATTAGCTTTTCTGATAAGAAAAAATGGAAAAAATTAGACAATCTCAATCCATTTTATTGTATGAAAATAGCTCCATCGCTATGTCTCCATTTGTACATGAGTAAAAATGTAGAAGACAACTTTTTACTGTGTAATTCATATACTACACAAATGCGTGAAGATTTTTTTTGTTGTGATCTTTTACATTGTTCGTTCTATATGTAATTGAGCTAAGTTTATTTTAAGCAACAAAGGTGAGAAAAGCTTCTGGCTTTACTAACAGGTAAGGATATCTATCTGTCTATATGCTTACACCCTTACACAGCTCTTCAGCAATTATCTGTTATCCACTGAATTGAGTGGTGGATATTTACGTGTGTGTACGTGCATATATGTGCACACATACATGCATATTTATTTATTCCCATATCATTAAATATCAAGATTCCATTACAATTTGTTTTTTGGGTTTTTTTGTGTGTGTACAGACAAGTTACTAAAAATTATAATCATTTTAGGCTTCATATTTTCTTTTATCTTCTCCTTGAAGAAATTAAGCTGATTCTTCCAAGGCTGAAAATACTGGGGGGTTGTTTATTTTCTCAGTGTTAAGAGACTGGAAGACAAAATCAGTCAATAGTCTCAGGAGGTTTGCAGATGTTCTTTTAAAGGCATTATTAAGAAAAGCAGCAGATGTATTCTCTGGCAAACAGCTTAAGTTGCTGTGACCCTCTGTTTGTACCTCAGAAAGCTAATTTATTAAACAATGAAGTGAATAAGACCTGTTATGTTCCTCTGTGAAAGAAGGTTACTGTAATAAGTACATTGTCCAGCTGCAATGAGAAACAAAGCAAAATATTTTTCCTGTAAGGCCATATCCTATATGGAACTAAACCGCAATCCCCCAGGCTTTCTTAGCAAAGATAATTGCTGTCTCACAGGGTCAATCATTTGACCGACGAGGGAGAAAATGGCACTTTGTTTCAGGCCAGGTGGGCCTGTGGTAGCTGGTATTGGTACTAGTGTTTTTATGGGTGGCATAAATCTTTACCATGACAAACAAGACAGCAGAGAAAGAGGAAGACACAGGTTCCTCTGGGAGCAATATTATGGTGCAAGATGGCAATATGCCATAAAATGTAGATATATAATCTAAGATGGGTCCTTTTGGCTCCTTTTGGCTCCTTTTGTCAGTGGAGAATGAACAGGCTTTTCTTGGATGCAGTCATTGAAGAGAACATTTACAGTTCACCAATGTTTTTTGGAAGTAAAGGTGCCAATTTGTTTTAAATGACTATAAAAAAGATGGAAAATCTAGCTCAAACACAGTTATTGGCAGTCTAGGCATCAGAGGCCTGATTTTATTAGCTAAACATAGGCATCTATTGCAATCGGAGAGGCTGCAGGTAGTTTGAGAATTTGTGTGAGAATGACACACAACTCTATATATATCATACGCTCTCAAGGAGATTTGGGCCTTTCTGAAGTGGCAGCTTGAAATCAGGCAGATTCACAAAGGAGTTCTAAATGCCTATGACTGGATAAATTAATCAAGTCCCTGAAGTTCTGTGGTATTAATACCACCCTCTCTGGTTGCTAAGCATTGATTTAGATTGAAAATACATGCCAATAATATCAAAAACCTTTCTATATTGCTAGTACTCTGGCACTGTCAGAGCTTGAAAATCTGTTACTGTGAAGTAGCCATTAATTTGCACCTTTAGTAATTAGCTTTTGTAATCCATAATGAACATTAACACAGCACGCCACAAGTGATTGGTCATATGTGCTTGTTCATGCATGTTAAAATTGCAATGTTTCCTTACTATGCAGCTACATTAGTGAGTTTTTACAACATTTTTTACAACCCCATGAGCACTCATCGTGACAGTAATAAAACAAATAAATTAATTTTGCATTTTGAGAGCTAGAATTTCAGCTGGCTTATATAAATATAATTTCACAGGAGTTAATGGAGTTTTCAAAGTTTACACCAATTGAGACTTGACACAGAATCAGGTTATGCAATACATTTTACCAGTACAGCTTGATACTTTCGGTATGAGTACTTAATTTGGTAAAGTGAGCACAACGAAAGTCAGTTTTTCCAATACTAATGAGGTTTTTATTTTCTTTGGACTGTGGTTACAGAATGACTTATGAGGTTCAGTGTTCTGCACCTGTCTTTCCTTCTTGTTGGGCTAGGAGTGCTAGATCTCTCAGTCAAGCATTCCCACAAGAATTTGTGAACTCATGGCTTCTGGCTGGATGCTCAGGCTTTCCTGAGTTTCCTAAGTTTTTCAGCTTCCTGGCTGTCCTTCTTCACCACTGGATTGTTCTGGCTGTTGGCCATCAGTAGTTTTGCTCTTTATTTCACCTCTCCTCTTAGCTGTACTATGTTCTTTTCTCTAACTTCTGCATGGACAGGAGACTTACTTCTAAAATTTCCTCCTAGTTCTATTTCCCAAACTGATGATTGAGCATAAAAATTTATTGCAGGTTCTTTTCAGCATGTCCCTGGACAGGGAGCAGCGAAAGGGTGGAGTGAACATAATGAGAGAGGAATACATTATTCTCAACTGGCCCAACACTAAAATGCAGCAGCAGCAATATTTACTCTCAGTCTTTCTGGACTTTGAAAAATTTGAGGACAGAATAGGCTAAATGGGAAGTCTGTTAACCTGAGTTTATGAATGATATGAAAGTCAAAAGAATGAGGTAGGTTGTGAACAAGACTATATCACCATAACCTTTCAAATGTCCTTTTAGCAATATGGGAAGCAAACCAAATGCAGCTGCATCCTTGGAAAATGGAATGGATTAAGTTCTCCTTGGTTTTGCCATGTGTTTAAAACACATAGAAACACAGAAGCTAATTTAGATCTCACAAAGTTCGTTGGAACCAGAGATAACTTCATTAAAGTTAGTAAATACCTCACAGTATAAAAATGGAGTGAAAAGGTAATACAAAGTAGTCTAAAAGAGTCACAGAATCATAGAACAGAATAGCCTGAGTTGTAAGGGACCCACCAGGGTCATAAAGTCCAGCTCCTGGTCCTGCACAGCACCATCCCCAAGAGTCACACCTTGTGCCTGACAGCATTGTCCAAACACTTCTTGAACGCTCTCAGGCTGGTGCTGTGACCACTTCTCTGGGGAGCCTGTTCCAGTGCCTGGCTGAAGAACCCTTTTCTAATATCCAAACTAAGCCTACCCTAACACATCTCCAGGTCCTGGCACTGGGCACGACAGAGAAGAGATCAGTGTCTGCCCCTCCTCTTCCCCTCATGAGGAAACTGTAGATTGTGATGAGGTTCCCCCTCAGTCTCCTCTTCTCCAGGCTGATCAAGTCAAGCAACCTCAGACACTCCTCATACAGCTTTCCCTAGACGCTCTTCCCCACAGAAAATCTTTAATAAAGATACCTGAGCCTTTAGTGCTGGAGTGTGGTGTTCTCTTTGACAGTTGTCCATATTGAATGCAAAATGAAAATACATCAGGTGCCAAACCAGAAATCTCCAGTCATTTGTGAGGGCATATTTGTGTTTGGTGATTTAAACAAGCGATTAGGCAAAGGTTGTTGGTACATCAATATTACTTCTATAGCTGAGTGTTTATCAGAAAGAAGAAAGACAAGCCAAAAGCAGAAAAGTATTATTAAAGCCATGAAAGAGCATGAGGAATGAAGGAAACATTTGAAATAGGACCATGCTAGGGTGAATATGCAAAGGTAAGGGTTCACAGAGTACTCACACAGGGAAAAATACAAAAATAGTGACTTCTAGATATGGTTAATATAAAGTATTTTCAAAAGAACAAAGGTTATCATGCTCCACTAGTTTTTACATCATTAGAGTTCATGGTGGATCCAATAACTAATGTTTTTAAACTTGATGACAATTTGTAATAGATAGTAAAATCAAATACCTTGTATTGCTGATTCACAAGGGCAGATAGAATTAATCACCATTAATTTTTTTAATCTTGGTATTTTGAGCTTGTTCCAAAAGTAAAATATATTCAAAGTATTTAATTTCCCTATCCACAAAATATAGCTTGAATACCACTTTGCACACCTCTGATGGATACAGCTTCAGGTAATATCCATGTTTAATTCTTACTTCATGCACTAGGGGGTTCTCTTTCCCTCCTATTATGTAGACATTCCTAAATAGTTTTAACATATATATATATTTAAGCTAACAGGAAAAAACATCAAATGTGGTTTTGATTTGCTGCTGTTTTAGGTAGGGGTATTTATTCAGCACAATTAACTTTCACTATTTGAAGAATTTAAACTACAATCCTGTCTCTGATAGAAGGATATGTAACATTATCCGGTATTTTTAATCTGCTCATTTACATATAAATATATTTCAAATTTCTTGAGCTGTATGTGATTTAAATTTACTAAAATAAATAATATCTTTATAAATTTACTACTTACTTGTGGATATAATCATTTTTTTTAAATCCCAAACAAAAACACCAAGAAGACAGAATTATAAAATTTTAATAAAGTTATAATAAAGTAAAAAAAATTGGGATAAATAAATATGGCAGAGCAAATTACTTTTTTCTTGTTTTATGGATTAAAATCAACTGGCTGTAGATTTTAAAGCAGTATGTTATTGTGGTTTCTTTTTTAAATTCGGAAAAACCTAATCATTCATACTATATGTGCTGTAGTATTATATTTATCAAGAATTATTATACAATACAGCAGAGATTTTGTTTGGGTGGGTGGGTGGTAATATCATCAGTGTTTTGAGATGTCTTTAAGGGCTGAGACTAATTTCTTTTCCATGATAGACTTTACCCTGGTAGAAATTTCTGTCTTACATTTAGAATATGGCAGTAAAGGGAATGTTTTTGAGGATTCTGGGAAAGGGTAAAACTCTGAAGACATACAACGTTGGTCCAGTATCTTACAATATTCTAATAATAATAGCAGTTCCATTCAAATCTTCTGTTACAACCAAATTTCTGAAATATTCATGCATTATTTATAGTAAAAATATAGGTTGTAGTATAATGATCCATTAATTAAACACACTTCGGTTTCTAGTTGTTTCTGTCTACATCTTCTCCTATGCACCCCAGCCTAGGATAATCTAAGTAGGACTCAATAGCAGACTGAAGACACCTATTATATATCATGTATATGTATCAATTCAATAGACACCTAGCTAATACAGTAGATGTGGCAGACAGCTTTTCAGTTGAAAAAATCTAGGTGTCTTTGTTAGGGGGAGCTAAATATTTCTCCAGCCTCTATTGGCTTCTTTAATTACATGTATATTTTGATCACAGTGTAAGCTAGACATCCCAGATTACACAGGCAAAAATAATACTGTAGCTACACTTAGGACCTGAATCATCTTCTTAAAGTGTTTAAAGAGAAAATATTGTCTTTTCCTGTCTTAATTTCAGATAGCAAAAAATACCATGGGCTTAATTCAGTTACTTACACATAAGAAATTCAATGCCGCTTACAAAGGTCTAGGTGTCTATCCTGGTCTTGGCTGGGATAGTATCCAAGACTTCTGCACAGACCTTGCAGATATGGCAAAGAACATACAGAGAGACCCACACCCCTCTAAAGTGGAAGCTGGACCCCATATGCTGAAGTCTCTCAGAAAGTAGTAGTTGTCTAAGTGTAAGCAACTGAGTAAAGCACTAAGTTTCTCATAAGTGATAAAAGAAAATTTATTTATTTCAATGAAACAAGGAGTAGCTGCATCTAGATTTACCTCTTGGGATGTGATACAGTGTGCTCTGCTGTGAGTGTCTTTCATCCATGCTCTGTAGAAATACATAAATCCTGACACTGAGAGAACATGGGAAAGGTCCTTTTGCTTACAAACGATAATGCACTACAGATTATTTGTTGCCCTCAATGTCTTCATGCTAATAAAGGCTCTAACAGTTTTATCACCAGGCCTGGAACTGATAAGGCTGCCTAAGTACTCAAAAGTCATCATAGCCAAAGTAATTCTGATGACATCATAAATATGAAAGATAACTTCTCTTTATTTTTTGTATATGGCAAAAGAAATCATAAACCATTTTAGTAAAAACAAGTTTTCTTAAACAAAGATGCTGCATATCTATAGCAGAGTATAGTTATTGTTTTTATCTGTAATTATAGACTAAAAACTGGCAGTGAAACCCGACATAGCTTTTCATCACTTCTGGGTCTGAATAACTTCCTTTTGCATTTGCAATTGCTCCAGCTACAATGACATAATAATTTGCTAAGCTGATGCCAGATGCTTGTGCTTGTCAGTTCTACTTTTAAAAATTAAATCTTTGCTGGATCAGTTTCTGCCTAACTTCTAAATCTTAGTTCCTATCTTATTACTTTAAATGTATGCTCACATGATTGCGATCACTACATTTTTTTGCAGTCTAACATGTTACCATTTGTCAGTTGACCAGCTTACTTATGACTTGTAACCTTAAAGAATGGTTAATGTACTTAACATCACTTTAAAAAGGTATCTCATTTCACTTGCAGGGGCATGATAGGTTAGAGAAAGGAAGGTACACATATGTTAATTAACCTTGGCTCAATTCACAACAGATAATTTGATAAGCAGCAGTAACTTGATCAGCTGAAGTAGTCTGAATATATTCTGAAGCACTGCGACACAGACACAAATATTTCTGTGAAAGTGGTTTGTAGAATAAATGTCCCCAGCTGTATGTTTGGTCCCTCTCCTGAAGGTTAGTGCCATGAGAGCAGAGCCAGTTGTATGTATGTTTTCTGTTCTCCTCTTGCCTCAGTACAAAGTCAAGTGACCTTATTTGTACAAATATTTACATCTTTGGATTTTCTGGTGGGTTTTATTTGGTGTTTTATTTTAAAAAGTGAAAAAACTACCGTCTGAAAGCCTGTGTAGCACTGGTGATGAATTAGTCATATGAAGAAGTGTGTTTTCTAAATCAATAGAGCCATATGCAAGAAATTTGTTAAAACAAGAATAAAGAAAAGACAAATATGTACTAATCATGACATCACCTAGAGACTGTGATGCTCTGCATACCTAATACTGCTGACAAAGTACCTTGTAAGAGATTTTAATTTTGTCGGAAAATGCTTATCAAAACTTGAGGAATCACATTTGATGAGACAGACAACTGAATGGCAGAGTAAAAGATATCTTAATTTCTGACTTGCTCGTATAAACAAGTTGCTGTCAAATTTCAGGCATTACATAACAAGTGAGAATTTAGGTCATCAATCCACCCATGGCTGGACAGCCCTGCATACACCTGCATGCCAGATTCACACTAGCAAGCATATGTATTATTAATTTGTTTATTTGTGTCTGTGAGTATATGCATAACAATATCAATGAATCCACCAATATGCGTGTATATATATTGACTTCTCCATGGGTATGGAATTCACTATATTGATGAATATATTTAATCATTATCCTTGTCCCATTTAACCAACATTCACCTGACATTTACCAAGCAGAATACCACTAAAAATATAGCATGTGAAGGAATGTGTTTCCATTAAATTTGCATATTTATACAGCAGGCATAATTTCATTACAAATTTCATTAAGCTTTTCTTACTGGAAACACATAAGATAAGCATTTCATGCACTCTACATGAGAACAAATTCCTCTGAGCAGAATGAAAGAATTGAAAAAAAAGAATTATATTATTGAATTCCATTACCATCTCTATGATAAAACATGTTTTGCAGCAGTAAATACTTTTAAGTGTTTTAAATTAGTCTGTGTGAAAGTGAATAAAATTAGGACAATATAATTTTTTGTTATGCCAAAATTTATGAAAGTGTACTTAGAAAACATGTTCTGGTTTTCTAACTGTAAAAGACTGTACTTACTAAAAGACTGTACTTTCAATAATACTGATGTTCAAACTGAGGTGCCCTGAATTAATCCATTTCGAAGCCATAAAGTTTCTGAGCACAACCATTTTAACAGTAAGTGTATCTGAGAATTATTAAAGGTCTTCACATATTTTAATAGTGCTTCAGCTTAGAATCAATAAAGCTAGCCATCCTCCTCCTCCAACACATTTTTAAGTGTCAATTTTTAAAATGCAGCATAATCTTACCCTGTGATGCCTGATATACAATCATGTGTTTGACTGTTTATGTGGGCCCATCCTTTATTTGACAGTCACCTTCTTATGACAGTAACATTTTTAGCATACATTACAGTTGATTTCTATTATAATCACAACAATCCAAGTTCTCAGCTGGTTTAAATTGTTATTTTTCTACAGGAGTGAGTGAACAAATATTGACTTCAATGGGGATATCTTGATTTATTATCTCACTATGTGGAAATAAATGTTAATATAAAAAATTGTGTTAGCACTTCATTTGGACCCAAGAACCCTTTGTTGACCATAGTAAACACTTTTCCTTATTGATGTCTCTTCTTAAATTGTAATAAAACACCATACGCTTCTCTGTACATTGGAAGTCTTGGTAATTTAAGAGGTGTGCATGAAGATATGTTCTTTTCAATTACCTCATTTAAAATGTTGACAGTTTCTTAGTCTTAAGAAGAAGTTTATGTATAACTTCAAGTTTATACACTATAATACACCACCATCAATATCTCACCTTAGATAAAAAGGATTCCATCTAACTAATTCTTTTCCAAAATTTTGCTAATCACATGAAATTTTCCTTAAGCAAATATGCAGTTACGTGGTATAGTTTGACTTGAGCACTAGCAGATCTCAAATATTTTAAAAAGTTTTGCATTTCACTATTCAGAAAGTTTTGGCCTAGGAAAACAATGTCTTACAAGCCCTCTACGCTCTACATCAAAGTATCTAGACAATAAAAAGATATTTCAGGGAACAGTAAAGGCAGATCTGGGAATGATTCATAGGAAAGACAGACTATCTTCCTGATATTCTGATATATCCTCCTCCAAGAGGAGGACTTTGCTCTAAATTTGCATTCTTCTGAAAATGAATGCTTGTCTGTGATGAAATTCCCAAATGCAGATTAATCAGATAATGTGTTCTAGAAATATACTCTCAGAAGTCTGGGGAATGCCTATTTCAAACAGCCTGGATACCAGTTAGTACTGCATTGAACTCCACAACTTAGAAATTTCTGGTTACACAATTTTTTCAAAATTGCTACAGCAGGCAGTTTTAGAGGCACAGCTAAGAACTGTCACAATCTTGAGAACAGGTACAAAACAAAGCAGAAACCAAATACAGCTGCACCAGGAACCCTTTTAATTATTTAATGCGTCTAAAGGTGAGTGCAAAGGAAAAGCATGAGAGCTGCAAGCAACTTAGTAAGTAAAGAAACCGTAGAATCATAGAATGTTTTGGGTGGGAAGGGACCTTAAAGGTTATCTAGTCCCAAGCCCCCTGTGGTAATAACCCACAGACTGTTTGACAACTTTGTTTATTATTGTCTTGGGGTGACTCTATCATGTGTATCCCCTATCATGCTCTATGCCCAAAAAGTAATATTGTGCCGTTTTTGTGCCTTTAAACTGAGCTTGGAAAAAAAAAAAAACCAGACGAACTTTCCGAAGCAGCTTCTCAAGGACACAGAGATTACACTCCTCAGTGTTGTCTGGC
>VZTD01005244.1:1038254-1058854 GCA_013397725.1 Rhagologus leucostigma
AAATAAATAGTTTTTATCTCTTTCACTTTCCTTCGAGGAAAAATTTCCTTTTTTCCCGAACCCTGTGGGGAGAAGGGTGGTTGTAACCTGGTTTTCTCTCAGGGGCTATATTACTAGCTTTTGGCCAAACTGGCACAATTATCTGTAAGTAATAGCTGATGGATCCATCCTCTCACACTAAAGAAAACACGAAACATAAACTCCAGATACTGGTGTTCTTTGGATCCTGAGGAATAAATGCTAATGTTTAAAAAGTCAGACCAATTCAAGAACCCACAGAAACATTGAAATTAGTTAATGAAGAGTAACTTTACTAACATCTCATTAATAAAAAGGTGACCAGAAATAGACACCATAGAGACTAATCAACAGCTGTGTCTGATGTGTCATTTCCTTTCTGCATGCTCTAAAAAGCCATTTATATATGAGTGATTTAGCAGACCTTCTATATCTAACAAAACTTAGGATTCCATATCAGATGAAACAATAACCGATTTGCACCTATTTGAAAAAGTACATGTAATATTATTATTAACAATTGAATCATGAAAAAATATCAAGGAAACTCTGAGGGTTATCCTTCAGAGTATTGTATTATGCACTTTTCAAAATTAATAATTAGTTTTTTATTAACATTTTGTCCAACAGATCAAAAAGAACGTATATAATAATGTCTCAAGAATTGTTGTAATCATTCTTAAAACAAGATTAATTCAGAATTATTTTGATAACAGCCTCCAATTTCAGCTCGATTTCAGAATACTACAGTTTTAAAAATAATTTTCATACAATATCTCCTTAAGGAGTTGTACGATGTTATTTTAGGTCTGTGACACAATGACTGCTTTTTTGTCTGATGCTTTTTTGTCTCTTACTGAAAGAGTAAGGAGGAAAGGACCCGGAGCTGAAATTAATTTAGGTTCTGTCCATGTTTGGCTAGATGTCACTTTCAGTTTTCCAATAAATTTAATAAATTTCTGAGTGAAAATTGAGACAATTTTCTTCTTTTATTACTGCTTTCACATCCATAGAATAGTCTACTTGTCAGTAAAAGGCTTGCTGAGATGCAGTTCTCAGATCAACATTATATAGTTTACATATGGATCTGGCCCTGAAATCCTACGCTTTTCATGGATGTTTCAGCAAATGAAAGCACCTTCAAGAGGGCAGGATCATCTTTACATGAGTCAAAACCTGTGAGTTGTGGACAAAATTACATTTTTTGTTCCTTTGATAGACTTTGTGCTATGGAAGTTGTAGACTCAAAAAACCAAATCATGTTTTGCTAACAGAAGGTTCTGTATGATTTCGCTAGTGAGGAGTGTCGGTCTTCATTGGCAAGGTGTGAACTACCCCGTGTCAAAACACCCCATATAAGAATCCTGGTGGGGTAAGTTCATAAATGTGACTCCCCAGATTAATAAGTAGCTTCAAGCATACTTGAAGAATATCAGATGTTAATTCCTGTATTAGATTAACACATTAGGAACTATTTCATAGTGAAGACGATTATTGAAATATTTTTAATTGTACACTATTCACAGGCATTTCATAGATCTCAATAGGTCAAATATTTAATGAATGAGACATTTCATGATTGGTCAGATAAATTGTGTAGCTGATATGTCAACAAAGGTTACTGAAAATGGAGTATCCAGACAAGATTATGTTACATAAGAACTAGAAACTAGAACTAGAAATTTTTATAAAGATGATTAACAATCACTTTTAAGATAAATAAATTAAGATAAATAAAGCAAAGAACAGTATCAGTACCTCTATTTGAACTCAGGATGTAGAATTTTATTCTTTTAATGTATCAGATAGCACTGAAAAAGGTTAAAATACATTGCTGCCGGATGTTTCTGTTAACTTATTTTCATTGCCTTGAAAATGCCCAGTTGTAATTATAGAAAAAAACCCTATGATCTTAAATACTAATCTAGAAAAACAGAATGCATAGATAGGGCAGGGTAGTTAATGACTTCTTTCCATGCCAAACTCTACGTCAAGAGCAAAATAGTTTACCGTTTTGACTAAGAATCTGGATACCATCAAATCAGGAAAGAAAAAAAAAAAGAAAAAAATAACGAAAACAGTAGGTGAATATTAAGGGGAAAAAACCACATATTTATGTAACCCTGTCAATTATTTCAGTCCTCTAGAATGACTTTCAAACTGTGAGTGCATGAGGGACTTTTCTGAAGGCACTCAATTATCTAACCCACATTTTGAGAATTTAAGATATCATCACATATTCAAATGACTTCATTTGTTTCCATAAAACATCGGAAGAACATCTGGCAAGAGCGGAAAAGCTTCTAAAGCTTTTTAGGGAGTAATGGTTTAAACTTGGGAAAAACAAATGTCAGTTACTGAGGGATCACATTACCTTTTAAGGATATGCATGTTCTGAAGAACGGCAGAAGCCTCAGTCACAGAAACTGGAAATTAAGTAATATTTAGATAGTTCCTGGAAAAATGGGTACAAAATCTTATGCAGAGTCTTGAGGACACACAGAATTTTCCAAAACAGCCAACAGAAAGCAGCTTTCTCACGATACAAAAGCATGAGAGAACTTTTTATTTCTTGGAAAGTTCTAAGTCCATAACTTTTTTTTCAATTCCTGAAAAAATAGTAGCAGTTCGTAGAAACTTGTGATTTTCAGATGTTAATTGTTAGACTGTTAGGTGACTAAATCACTAAGATGCTGAATACCACATTTTTAAGATACAAAAAAAATTGTAGCAAAATTAAATACTCATATATATAATCTGAATTTTGAGGAGACCTCAAGGGGATATTCAGTAAGAATTATATGACTCAGGTACGTGAACTATGATTCCTTGTGGTGTCTACTTAAAACTCACAGTCTTGTGGAATGGCACACAAACCACGTAAAAAAGTTGCCATGATGAATTATCTTGGAAAACACAATGATACAGGTTTCATGTTGACTGAAGACAATGAGATTAGAGACACGAGGTTCAGTGAAGGAATTCAAGAAAAGCAGGCTTTGGAGGTAAAATTGAAAGATTATGCCAGTACTAATTTGCATAATTACACATAGAACAGAATGTGACATTGTTGCTGGTGTCAGTCGTATGCACAGAAGAGTGCTAGAATTTCCTCAGAGTCTATGGTGAATGTACCATTAGAGGCACTGGGGTGGGTTGACCCGGGTACTCTGGGTGCCAGATACCCACCAAAGACTTTCTATCTCTGCAAGTGGACAAGGGAGAGAAAATACAGAGAAAGGTTCATGAGTTGAGATAAGGGCCAGGAAAGATCACTCATTATTCACTGTCATGGGCAAAACAGACTGAACTTGGGGAAATTAATTGATTTTATTACTAAAAAAATCAGAGCAGGATAATGACTGTCCTAGGCACTTGCCTGTACATTCCACATACCTTGCAACTCAAAACTATCCAGCCTCGTGGGAGATCTCTTAAATAGATCTCTTAAATAGAATACAATAGGTATTCTTAAATAGATTAACCCTAAACAAGACCTAGAACACTTTCAGAAGAATTAGCAACAGGAATATGCTGGTTTGAGCATCCCAGGGATATTCAAAATTCTCAAGAGCAATTGTAATTAGCCTGGAGGAGAAGGTGGAGAGGGGAGGAGGTGTCTCCCCCTTAGGTTGGCTTGGAGAAGGCATAATTATTAATAGCTTCCAACAGATGGCTCCCGAAGTACAGAGTTGACAGCAATGCTGATTATAAATACCATATTAGTTTCAGGACCTGTAATTCTATCATACCCTAAGAAAGTGTTACAAAGCACAACAACAGGATTGCCTTAGTGCAGTTCCCATGAGTGATAAACGGCACAACAGGGATCATACACTACAAGTAAGGTATTACTTAAAGTAATTTTAAGAACAAGCATACCAACATTATGAGAAAATAAATCAAAACTGTGACCAGAAACTATTAAATGAATATAATGAATGCTTATAATTTTTTTTTCTAATTCTTTCCACTCAGATTTGTTGTTAGGTCAACCTGTCATGGCCCACCTTGAAGACAAAAATTTCTGTCATGGTTTAACTCCAAATGGCAAATAAGTATCATGCAGCCCCTTGCTCACACTCCCCCACAGTGGAATGGGAAGGACAATCAGAAATTAAAATGGCAGTACCTGTGGTTTGGGATAAGAACAGTTTAAAAATTGAAATAAAGTAAAATATCATCATCATCATCCTAAAGTAATAGAAAGGGACACAACAAAAAGAGAATAAGAGAACCCAAGAATAAGTATTGCACAATACAATTTCTCATGATCCACTGACCGATGCCCAGCCCATTCCCGAGAAGTGATTGTCCCCTTCCAGCCAACTCCTCCCCAGTTTATATGTTGAACAAGATGTTCTGTGGTATGGGATATCCCTTTGGCTAGTTCAGCTCAGCTACACACCCTCACAGCTCCTAGTGCACCTCCTCATTGTTAAAGCATGGGAAACTGAAAAGTCCTTGACTTAGCGTAAACACTACTTAGCAATAGATAAAACATCAGTGTGTTATCAATATTATTCTCATAATAAAGCAAAAACCTGCTGCATTGTATCAGCTATCTCTCAGGGAAGAAAGTTAACCCTATCCCATCTAAAACCAGGACACCAATATAGAAATAGTGGCAGAAGAATAGAGAAATTCATGCTAACCTGGAGCCCATGATTTGTAGCTACAGTCCTCCATATTTTGGGACATTAACTACTCTTCTCATTGCTTCTGCTATGATTAAAATCAGGTCAGATACTTTATATATTATCTTCTAATACAAAATAATTTAAAGGTATGAATCTGAATCTGAGGTTAGTCATAAAAAGCAATCTATAACTTATTTGTGGCACTGGTTATAATCTTCTTCTTTGTCCTTTCTATATGTGTTTTGCTCTGCCTGAATGAGCATCGGTTCCTGTGTTACATGCACTTGACTTAAGGGCTAGAGTTCAGTCCTACAGCTAGGCTATTGACCTTTTTTAATTTTTTAATTTAAATTCAAGTCAAATTCCAGAGAAGATTAACCACTGCAGTACCATTCACAAACATGTTCTACTCCTGTAGCTACAAAGAAACATTTGCAGTTTGCAAAAATCAGTAGACTACAAAGACTAAATCTCAGGTAAAGTTTATGAAATTTCTGCATTCCCCAAGTACATTATGTAACAGTGCTAAGCAGTATGCAAGAATTGTTGCAGCTGAAAGTAAGTAAAACCATTCAATATGTGAAATATGAATCCTTGTCTTCTTTTAATGCAGAGTATTCAGGGTGTCCATTCTCCAGCTGATACCCACTATTACAAAAGGGAAATTAAACCTTGAGGACTGAGGGAATGTTGAACCTGTGGTGGGTGCTGTTAAGCTGCCCATATAACTTCTCCTAACTATTGTCAGCAGTAGTTAATAGAGAGTCCTGACACCCACAAAGAGGAATCTTAAAGATCGTCTGGTTTTTGGTTCAAAAAGTTTATGAAACTCACTGTCAAGTAGCAGACTGACTGCAGCTAATGGATGCACGGGATTATCTTAAAGTATGGTGTTTGGGGTGAAACTACTAAAGGAGTCCTTGGCCTCTTTAGCCTTTGTGGTGTCCTAGTGTTAACTGAAAATGCAAGGAACAACCAGTCATTCTCTTTTTTCCCCATGGTCACAAGTGATAAAGTGGATAACATGTTGCACCAGTTTTATGAAATATCAAGGTCTTCCCGGCATGTAAATTCTCTGCTGCTGCCTATGCCACCTTTAGAACTGTTTTTCAATATCTTTGAAGGATCTGCATCACAGCAGAGGACTGAAGATGCATGTCTGAAATCTATTCAATACAATAGGATGCAATTGTTTGGAACAGCATTGAACTCTAAATGTCTGTCTCATCTGTCCATGCTACCTGAAAAAAAATTAAACACATGAAAGGACTGAGAAACCCTGGACACACAAATTAATTCCAGAATTGAACTGGTTTCTTCTCTTACTACACATTTGTGGAATACATTAATTTTTGTTGCAATCTGCTGAAAAAACCCAGCCACTAACAAGTGCTGAGGCAAAATACAGCTTAAGAGGATCCTGCAAATACTTAAACTCTAAATATGCCTTGAGCAGAAACAACTCAATATCCTGCATTTAAAATGAAAATATATTTCTCCTTTGTGAATAGTTAGCTGGAGCCAAGAACACATCTGTTATGAGGATTCTACCTCATTTTTGTGCTCTGCATTCTTGAGAACAAAAGGTTAAAAAAAATCATTTACAAATGTATATCTGCAAAGAACTTTGTATTATTTATTTTCTATTCTATTTAAAGTATTCTGTACATCTGCTGTTTATCATTAAGTTCACTAACATAAAACTGAATCTACCCTGAGGTGATAATCTAAAAAAGGGGCATTAGTGAGGGAAAATGTTATGGGAGTGACAGAAGAATGCAGCTATATATTTTGATGAACAGTGAGTGTTCAGTGACCCAAGACAGAGGAAGCTATAAATTATCCATAACTTTGAGAAATTCTGTAGTTTCAGTAATTTAAGATATAGAGTTCTATCTAATTAAAAGTAAGTACAGTATCTATTCTAGTCTTAGCTTTTTTATTGGGTCCTGGCTTCAATAAAATGATTTTCATGTGATGCACATTGCTATTTTAAGGGCCTCTGTATGATGTATTTGTTGATTTATTATTATCTGATTTGCACATTGAAAACAATTGCTCTCAGGAGAATTACAATGGGATTTGATTCAGATGTAAATAAATAACAGAAGAGCCCTGAGATCTCAGCACAGTTTGCTTCTTTTCATAGAGCTTTCCAGATTTCCCAACTTGCCAGAAAATCTTTTTCAAATCTAAAGGCATAAATTTACAATTTGTGTCTCACTTTTTTTTTGCTGTTGTTTTTTTTAACAGATACATTATTTATATAATGAACAGCTGCCTTTGACTTCAGAAGTATGGTTGTTCTTGCAAACATTCCTCTTTTAGAGGCAGACTAGATAAATGTTTCCAGTGCTATACTTGAAAATAACTTTTTGCTATTTGCTATAGAAATACCCTGGTTCTGCAAATATATGCACACACAAATTTATTTAAAACTTTTCAAAACTGTTTAAAAGCTAAACATACATACATTTAAAAGCTAAACATAAACCTCAAATGCCTTAAAGTTAAAACCTGCAACTTGTAATTTCTAGACACTTGGCATTCTGAAGAGTGTCCAAAATCTGGATATAGATACATTAGAGAGGTAACCAAGAAAACTTGTAAGTGCTGGCCAGGGAACTGCAGAGCTAGGAAGAAGGAAACCAGAAATCCTGAACTTCTTTAGGAAGTAGGAAACTGAATGGGACTGCCAGTGGGTTCTTCTGACTGTCAGGAATGGATAACTGTGTCCTGGAAAAAGTTACCTAGAAAAGTATCCTTGAAAAAAAAACCAAAACTAAGCATCATACAGTATTTGTGGATATTGTTTACTTAAAAAATGGCAGTGTAAAGGAAATTACTGTAACAGAGTTCAGAAGTCTGTAACTCCAGTTGAGGAGCAATAACTTTTTAAATACCTTGAGACTGATAAGGTCAGGTGGAATTTGATCTGCTGGAGTGTAGGAAGAGTCTATAGATGGATCTAGACAGGCTGGTTCATGAGTCGAAGCCAGTTCTGTGAATTTCAGCAAGGTGAAATGCTGAGTCCTGCACTTGGGTCACAACAGCCCAAGGCAGTGCCGCAGGCTGGGAGCAGAGATGCTGCAAAGTAGCCCAGCAGAAAAGGACCTGGGGGTTCTGGTTGACAACCATCTGAACATGAGCTGGCGTGTGCCTAGGTGGCCAAGAAGGCCAATAGTATCCTGGCCTATATCAGCAATAGTGTGACCAGCAGGACCAGGGAAGTGATCGTCCTCCTGTACTCGGCACTAGTGAGGCCACACCTCGAATCTTGTGTTCAGTTTTGGGCCCCTCACTATATGAAAGTCATTGAGGTACTGGAACGTGTCCAGAGAAGGTCAATGAACCTGATGAAGGGGCTGGAGCACAAGTCTTATGAGGAACAGCTGAGGGAGCTGGGATTGTTTAGCCTGGAGTAAAAGAGGTTAGGGGTGGAGGGGACCTCATTGCTCTCTACAACTACCAGAAAAGAGGTTGTAGCCAGGTGGGGGTTAGTCTCTTCTCTCTGGTAACAAGCAACAGGACAAGAGGAAGTCTCAGGCTGAGCCAGGAGAGGTTTAGATTGGATTTGAGGAAAAAGTTTTTCACAGAAAGGCTTGTCCAACGTTGGAACAGGCTGCCCAGGGAAGTGGTGGAATCACCAGCAGTGGAGGTATTTAAAAACATGGAGTTGGTGGCACTTGGGGACATGGTTTAGTGATGGACTTGGCCGTGCTGGGTTAATGGTTGGACTTGATGTGCCTAAAGTTACTTTCCAACCTAAATGATTCTGTGATTCTGTTTGAACAAGGCATGTTTGAGTGTATAATTCATGATCTTATGTTTGCTTATATCCCTCTATACCTTAGGTGTAAACATTTTTCCACAGCTTTACAGTTTCAGCCATATTAATGACATCTGGGTGTGAGTTTTTGTTGGGGAGGAGGGAGACTAGATCTCTGAAATGCTGCAAGTTGCAAAACTTTTTAACCAATGATAGTTTCCTCTTATTGGTATGTTCTCTGATCACAGATATCCTCTGATCTTCTCCAAGCAAGTCCTCAGCTAGTTCTCTCATTTTTTCTTTCCCATGTCTCTTGAAGCTACTACTAAGGTAGCCTTATTAAAGTTAAGAGGTGTTGAAAGATTAGATATGAAGAGAATGATAGATAATATTGCTAATAATATGATTTTTCGGAAAGTCTTTCTGCAATTGGTAATTTTTGGTATGAATGCCAGCACACATTGCAGTTGCAGTCTCTGACAGGCAACATCCCACAGGGGCTGAGTGGAATGGGCCAAGATTGTGGCCAGTAACAGGGACCACTGAGAGCCCCCAGAACCACTGGGGACTACTGAGCCAGGCCTGGGGACCAGCCTGTGTGTCCCATCTCAAGCGTTTGGACGTGAAGAGCAAAAAGTGGATGGGAAAAGAAATACTGAGCTGGGAAAGGTAGAAGATGATAAGTTAGAAAGTGGACCTGGAGTTTAAGATAGTTTAAGGCTTCATGTATCACCCAGAAACAATACACATTCGGAAGTCATATACTTTGTGGTACTTAAGGTATATTTTATCCAAGAAGGATTGTCTTTGTGTCCTGAAAAACTTTTATTAATGGAATGTTTCAACCTTAGAGACTTCACAACTCACCTACAAAACATTTGTTCTATGAGATGTACAACTTGCCTTCCAACTAGCAGCCAGACTTGGGGAGAGGACATAGGTGAACCATCATTTACCAGGGCCTGGGTGGGAGATCTAGGCAATAGACCTTCTAACATGCGGGAGTAGATTAACTTCTTCGTCTCCCTGCTTTTTTACTAGCCCTGCTTTGAAAGCACCATTGGCGCTATTCCTAGAATTAAATAGACAATATGAGAATCCCACTGCACCTCAGGTATGGGTCAGAGGGTTTGAGGAATATTCCAAGAGGTGAACAGCTGTATACATACGGCCACTAGGAGAAATACAGTGTCCTACGGACTTTGAGTGCTTCCCTGGTTTGTTGGAGGATATAAAAGAATTCTGAAAATGTTCAAAGGTCCATAAATTTCTAATACTGTTTTAACATGATCAATAAGTATCAAAATCCATTCATGAATTTAATTCCCTATTCCTTCAAATCCTCTTTGGCAACCTCTTAAGATACCATAATGATGACTTTGGGGTTTTTTTAGACTTTAAACTCTCTGCTTATTTCTTAGTATACAAAATAGGTCTCAGGTGTCGTCTGACATTTACAAGCAATATTGCAACAACTCTTACAATAAACCAAGGCTTGGTTTAAGGTAATTAGGTTGGTAGAAGAGAAATTATTTAGTCTGAAAGCTTTATTGCAGATTAAGCAGAAAGAAAATTAGAGAGCAATTAAAATATTTTAGATTCTTTAAATTTCAGTTTCTCCAAATCCTTCAAAGTCAGTAAAGAGATGACTGAGATTAATTCTAAAAGTTGTCTTCAATTCAATAATTGTAGAAGGGTTACAAACACACTTTTAAACATGGTTCTTGTAAGAGGATAAAAGAGTGAATTCTGATTCTAAAGGAGATTGAGAATTAAATTTAAAAAGATAAATATTGCAATATTAACAGCTGTATAGTTGTAGAAGAGGCATCAGGCTGGTGTTAGGTACCTTTTAAGGTATAATTAGCCTGCACAGTACAGTCCCATGCAGAAGTACTTGAGCTAATACGACCTAATTGTATTGCGTCATTTTTTTAATACAGATCTTTCCTATAGAGATCATTGTTTTAAAATACCAAATATCCTGTACCTTGTAAAATCATCAATTCAGTTTGGAATAAATCTGTCCTGACTCACTGACATTCAGAGCACAATAAAGATAAAGACCAAATTCTTTGGCCTTTACATACGATTGAAACTACTAAGTTTAGATAGTACTCTATGAATAAGTAGTGGTCAGCCTTGCTGGGTAGAATATGAAATAATATGTAATATGTGTACACACAGGCCTTGCTGGTTTTGGATAAATGTTTACAGACATTCTCTTAAAGATTCCTAAATTTTATAAGAAACAATGAGGCATTAACTAATACAGCATCTTTAGGCCTGAAGTACTTTTCCCTCAACCCTCTCAAATTATTTTTGCAAAATAATTATTGTAAGCTTTGCTTATTGATATTACATTATGTTCTTGTGAATGACATATCATCATTCATCTAAAGGGGGTGGTAAGCCTGGAAGAAAATATAGTGATAGAGAGAAATTGTTAATTACTTGTACTGTAAAAATCTGTTACTAGAGTATGAATCAACTCCCATCAGCCCCGAAAATAAATTTATTCAAATATAAAATAACTCACTTATTCTTAAAGAAAAACATACATGAGATGAAACACTTGACTGTCACCTCCTGAGTTTGCATCACTGGTTTAAACTGCCCAGCAAAAATTACTCAGAGTACCTCGAGGTAATATTGCAACAAGCCAATGATTAGGAGACCCAGTGAAGAGAACGTTAAGTCAAATGGAAGACACTGCCTAAATGAAACAGTTTAAAACATAATATTTAGATCATTTTTTCCTGTCTTTCCCTAAAAGGTAAAAAGATTTACCTTCATGTTAATTACGTTTAAGAAACCAAACTTTTTATTCTTTTGTTTTCTTCAGAAAATTTTAGCCTTTGATAATATCATCAATATTAGAAAAATAGTAAAAGTATTTTTATCTAATCTGTTTTGGATGGAAATGCCAGAGCTAAATCGGGTAAGCATATAATTGACTAAAAGTTATAAATCTTAATTTATGTTCATGTCAGTTAGTTCAGATGTATTTAAACATCCCGCAGAGCTCTAATAAAAAAATATACATAACTGTCATTAAATGATCCATTTCAGTGATATCTATTTTTTTTTCTAAAAATAAACATATTCCTTTATTATTTCAATCTACAAAGTGAATCCACATGTTAGATAACAGATTTAGATTAAAATATGAAGATTGTGATTTGAACATTTATGGAAATTTTGATCCATATAAGAAAACTGTATTTAGGCCAAAATTGCTTTCCTCATCTATAAAAATCCTTCATATGATATGACACTTCTACAGTCTTAAAAGTCCACTCAGAATCAATCTTGCAAAAGTAAGTGTGAAACTGGGTTGTGGATTACAGACTAAGATGTTAATAATTAGCTTTGTCATCATTTGAGTATCTAATCCTCCAGTTGTGCATGTATATATCAACTCCAGCAGAGCTCTGGGAGGGTGCAGGGGTGTGCCTACATAGCCCTCTGCATATTCAGACATTTATTTCCCACTTTTTTTGAGAGGTATTTTACTACCTCTCAACGCAGCTTTCACATAAATTAACTTTTCTGAAAAGAAATTTCAGAATTTCTTTTTGGATTGGAGAGGGAAAAAAAAAGAGTTTTATAAAAATTGGAATTTGTCCATAAAACTTGTGTCATTTAAACTCTGAATTAATAAAATCTCAATAGAAAATATATCATATTTATTTTAGATGCATGCTTATCTATGACTGTGCAGAAAAATGCAGGACCAGATAATAATATAGAGTGTACATACACTGTATGCATTTATTTTCATCGTTCAAAGACCTTTGAAGTTTTGTTTGCTTTAGAGTGACAAATTCAATAAATGTCCAGAAATTTTATACAGCAGTGCTCTAACAGAAGTTGTGACTCTTCAGTCATCTATAAAATGAAAAACATTTTATTTTTCAATATAGCATTATACTCTCTATTCTTCCATTTCAAAACCACCTAGCTTGTAGAATATTAATTTTGTTGGTTTTTAAAAACACTATATGAAAAATGATGTAATTAAGACAGTGTCACTGTATCAGGATATTTTAAAATAATAATTCTCTCCTGCTATTGCAGAAACACCAGATCTGTTGCAGTAATCCTGGATACAAAAGACACGATCCTACTTATTTTCAAAAGAGAGGTTTTAAACCTGTAATAACGTTATAGTACAAAACTTTGCCAAATTGTACTTACACTATTTATGATCTGTTGCATTTGGGAAATTGTGGAATAAGATAAAATTCTCTGTCTGCAAGGGCAAAAGAATATGATTGTGATTGGATTAAATAAAAAAATTTATTTGAACTCTTCCCCTCTCTCACTAGGCTGGTGATGAAAAGTGGAATTAACTGTGTGTAAAGCATTAGAGATGTGAGGAAACTTAAGGCAACAGGGTTCTTTAGGCTGTTCATAAAGATAATAGGTAAGTAACAATAAGAACAAAATCAAATCCCAGCACGTTCTTATCTTTACAACAAATGAATTGTCATGATTAAATCAATGGATGTCCTTCCCTGCCTAAAGCACAAAAGCACATGATCTGAAAACTCTTAGAAAAAAATGCCCATATCCTTTTCTGTTTTGACTGTTCAAGCAATCTTATCATTGATATCATATTCATGTTTTACATAAACCACACAGCACTAACAATTGCCTTTCCATATTGTCTCAATAGGTTTATTACTGAAGGAAGAGTGGCTGCATCAGAATGAAAAACTGTCAATAGGCCCACACCCTGCTGGACAGCTCCAAATTAATCATATAGTTCATTACAAAAACAGCATTTCCCTTCTTTTCCAGATGACAGTGATTATAGCCAGCCATGGAAAAGTTTCTCCAGATGAGGTGCCTGAAGGAGAGCACTAATCTGACTCTTCTGAAAGAGCAATGTTTTCCTTTCCCAGAGGCTACAAAACACCATAAAAGAATGTTCTCCTTGGCTTCCCCCCATCTTTTCCCCTCAACATACACTTCTCAATTTATTGAACAGCTTCAGAGCCTGAACTGCAGAATTTAACTCCTGCATATCTGAGGTGAAGGGGATTCAACCTGATTAGCTTGACTTTACTTCAAATCTCTTTGTTCTTTTCTATCTTACATTGAAAAGGCAAAGAAAGGAACAGAAGTGGGGGGAAAGCACACAAGCAGCCATGAATGGATAATCTACTTCTTTAAACTATCCCATTTTCTAAGGCACTTAACCCATGAAGTGACACAGAATAAGACAAGAAGGAAAGACTTTTCAGGAGGGATAACCTACAATGTGGTTAATGAAGGCCAAGAGGTTGCACTAAGCTTACTGGTGGTCCCTTAGTTATGAATGACAGAAAAATGGGAGAAATACTTAGCGTAAATTTACAAAATAGTCATGTGTTTTCTTTTCAAGAGCCACCATGCTTTCTCTTGACCAAAACACAGGGAGAGAACCAAACCAAACAAATCTATAGGGTACTCACAACACATAAATCTTAATTTCCTCCAGGGAAGGGAGGAAAAGGTTTGACACTTGTGGAGCATAAAGAATACTTTGACCTTTTCAGAGCAGTTTCTCACTTGAGATTCATAAGTAATTTAAAGAGATAAAGATTAGATTTTGTCGGCACTTTGTCACTTGGTTTGGTGATGTTTGCTGTTCTCACAAAGGATGTGGACATGTTCCTCAAAAATAGTATAAGCTTGGGAGGCACTAGGTGTTTTGACAAGAATTTCGGCAAGAGAAAAGCTTGAACCAATAGCTCTAGCACAGAGACAGTCTACATTTATTGCTGAAACTTTTGCTGACCTGGTAACTCTTATGAGTGTCTTTAGAGACTCACAGTTGTCTGCTCATTAAGAAGGCAAATCTCCATCCCAACACGATACAGTTCTAAAGGTCACGAAGATTTTCTCCTTTTTTAGGCTTTACTATATTAATGGATTTTTTACAAAATGGGGACTATTCTCAAAAGAACCCAAAAAATCCCCAAAAGTATAAACTGAAGGAGCTCTTTTTCCTTTATTCTGAGGTTTGTAATGTATCTTCTTATTTCTTATTTCTGGTATCTAAACTTCTGTTTTGTTTCTCATTACAAACTACAGGAAAAATCTTATTCTATATCATTATTTGATAAACAAATCAATGCAAGAGACATATGTTATTCCTCAAAAACAGCAAAAATGTAAACATCAGCTCTAAATCCCCAAATGAAACACATTTTCCTTCGGGACATTTAAGTTTTCATTTCCTGATATATCATCTTTCGTGTCTCAGCCTTCTTATGGGAAATCCTGAAGCCATTACTCTGGATAAGAATAAATAAATGTAAGAACTCCAAAGCAATTAGGGAAAAAACCCAACCCAAACCATACCAAGCCAAAACATCCCTGATTAAATTGTTTACAATATACACAGGCCATGTGATCAGAGCTAGATAAAACAGGGTTAAAAAGATTGACAAGAGTTTTTAATTTGTTTTCCTCCAAATATATGTTAAGAGGTCTTTGTACTTTATCTTTTTATTAGGGGGATTAGTGAAGATGAGAAAGGACTGGATAGAACAGGTTTCTGCTGCTTTGAACATAGGCTTGAATATCTTGATGTGAATTTATGTAATGGAACTACTATACAGGGTTAGGGCCTAGTACAATTTGAATTAAAAATCAAGGATCAGAGGGCAGTAAGAATGTCCTTTTTGATCAGCAAATACTAGTGTGGAAGTCTTAAAGGATTGATTTCATAATGGTGGGAAAAACTGGTCTGAAAAACTATTTTGTACCTTTCCCCAAATGAATATCTTTGACAATGCAAACTTTAATTATATGGTTGAAATCACCTTTGTTGGAAACCTACTTAAGGACTGAAAAGGAAAAAGACTGAAGACACTGGCCAGTGCTCTCACTGTGATGTCAGTACAAGCAGATCTGAATATGCAGATTCCTCAGAAAGTTTTGACCTGGAATGAAAAGTACTAATTAAATTTAGTTTTATGACTCATCACATTGACATTTTACCCTTTTGCAACTCAGGATTTTTGCAAGATGAAAACAGATTCTACAGTGCAATCAATACTGTTCAAAATATGCATAAAGCTATAAGACAAAAGTAACACAGGTTAAAATCCTGATGTTAAAGGCAGTGGGAAATTTTTTTAATCATTTCAATGTACCTAAAATGTGCTGAGAATCTTTATTACTTTATTGCTTTCTGACGTAAAATAATCATTGATGTGCTTAGTTTCTAAAAGATCAGATTTAAACAGTACTTCCTTCCTGAAACACTAAAGTGTATAGAGTTTATATATTCAAAATTTGAATTAAACTGAGTATTGGAGAGGGAGGATTGAATACCAGCCTGTTGATTTAGATAAGCCTGAAATTAAAGCAGTTAGAGAGGTTGACAGTCTGTCTGTATCCACAACCATGAAATTACATTGATCGTTTATTATGTTGTGTTTCAATACTGGATCTTGACCTGGTTTTCTGCTTTAAAAGAGGGAGTGTGTCTTTCTGTGTTACTGAAAGTAATATTATGGCTTCTTGTTTTGCTGGTATCTTCACTCACATTTTTCAAGTTTAAAATTAAATATAAAATTCATTAACATTCTCTCTAGAAGCAGGATTTAGATGTTTATCCTTTATCTTTTGCAAATCAGCATGTTTACAGACATTAAATCTGTGAGTGGATTGCAGTATTGGCATTAAATAATTATATTCCAGTTAATTAGACAAATCTTACTCTTAATATAAAAAAGTGAAAGTAGAGACTCTATTTATGCTTGTATTTTAAGAATACTAACAGCTGTACTTTTTTGTGGACTATGTAACAAATTGAAGGATTTGAAAATTTTTGTTAGTTTTTCATTCGCATGGTTTGCTTAGAATACTGCTAGAATACCACTTAAAATATCTTTTTTGATCCAAGATTGGTGTAATTAAAACTGTAGATTTGTAAGTAGCCAACTGCTTAAATTAGAATCTGCATGCTACGCTGAATTTTAAACTTGAATTCTGTAAAGGCTTTGTTCCAGCTTCCTTGAACTAACAGGGTCAAATTCTGCTTAAGATGTACATCTGGCCCCAGTTCCTGAAACAGGACATACTGTATTTTGCAAAGAGCACTAAAGATCAGCCAAGTGACCTTTTATGTATTTTACAAATGCAGTTTCACAGTGTGCAGCTGCTGTGGTATTCTTCCAAGGTGTTCCCCTTATTTGTCCCTCTGCTTCTCCCAGTGTTGCAAACTGAAATTATTCCTTTGCTGATTACAGATTATATTATTAAATACCAGTTCTTAAGTAAGAGAGCAAGAATGTCTGGAAGTAACATCAGCAGTTTGGTGTCCAGGAAATGAAGAAAAAAAAAACCTCAAAAGATTTCTAATTTCTTTTCTTCCAAAATAAGTTTTAATACCGTGATTCATCAAAAGAAAACAAAACCAAACTTGAATATATGCTTTTTGACATAATTTGTCCTTCTACTATAATGTACAGAGTAATGTATCCCAGAACCTGAAATAACACAACTTCCCTGAAATTCAAAACAGAAGAGTAATATTTTCAAACATTCATCCAGTGATTATATCCATCTAGAAAGAGCAATAACACTATAAACAATAAATTAAATTGACTGTGAAAAATTATTAGCCAGTAACTTTTGCTTCAGTTTGTAACAAAATTATTTCACATTGATATATGCTTTTAATTAATTTAACTGATCTAGAGTTAATAGGTTTCTATGTGATTATTTAATATATATTAAGTGTAAATATATTTATGATACCAAATACAATATTCAATATTATAACTGTAAGAAATGATGATATTTAATAGAGGCTTTTCTTCTCTTGAAAACACACACTATTGGCCACAGCAATACTTCATTTGTTTCTACCAGTTTGAATCCTGGGTTCTTCTTAGAAGCTTTGTTTTTGTACATCAGAATCTATTGAACTCCCTAAAATATATAGACGAAATACCTGTATGTTTTTATGTAACTGAGTATATCTATTAACACATACACCCACACACACATATGTGTGTGGAAAAAACACATATATTGGAAAAAAAGGATAAATAATAGAAATACATTGTAAGAATATCAAGGTTAAAAACAAAGAAGAAAAGAAACAAATCACCACCATTAATGAAAGAGGTTAACAGGATTCAAAGCTCTATGCCTAAAAACACTCTGTGGTAAAAAAAGGTGGTTGCTGTACAAAATCATGTTAACTTGATAAAGGCCATATAAAGAACTGGCAATCATGTAAACTCCACACTGCAGAACAGATTTGTTAATGCTTTTACAACATATTATAGTCATATGAATCAGTAAGTCATCTTAGTTGTTTGGGTTTTTTAACTGTTCAAAGTGAGTTAGGATGTTATTATCTTTAACTGTAAAATTTCTGGAAAAACTGTGTCAGTGATCTCATAGATTGTAATACAGCTTGATTTGCTAGATTTTTTTGGGGGGGTCTTATCAGTACTGAATTTTCACTTGCCTGTTCAATGAGTGTTTTACACTCTAATTAAGCCAATATAAATATTAGTAAAAAAAGGGAGCAGCTCTTCATTATGTCAGATGTTCCATCATATGCTTGGTTTGACTACAGCACAAACCCTTAGTTTTCCAATCAAGTGAACAGAAGGTATGTGCGTATTTGTTAAATTAGATTATAACAGCCTATGAGACAGAAGTGGTGCAACACCTCGTGAAGAGTACCTTTTCCATTCTCTGGGACACAGTGCTCATCTTTTCAAGGTGACTATGCCAGTATCTAGCTGGGATGAAGGAGCTGGGGTTTAACTAAAAGTCAAAACTTCCCTATTTTTCTCTTGTCCCCTTCTCAGAATCCATCCCTTATAGTGACAGAACTTCAGAGAAACTGAAGTGCTGGAAGGCCAATTGTCTTAGACATCCTGAGGAACTGAAGGAACAGAATAGCTCAGTTAACTGATGCATTGGTGAAAGATTTATTTCCACCTGGCTAAGACTAGTCTTCAGAGCAATGTGATACCAGTGATTTCAGACAAACCAGAGAATTTCAGAGTATTCAGTCAGATACTTTAGTCCATATGTCAGGTATAGACCTGAGGACAAAAGAGAGTTCATTTTATTTTCAAGACAGAAGCACAACAACAAATCAAATCACCCTATTTTACCTCACCAAAGCATTTATATAAAGTCCCTTTTATTATCATCAGCAGAATACCATAGCTGTTACACTTTAAGAAGATAGGGAGAGAGTCACTTAGAAATTAAAGGAGGTGTAGGTCAAGATGTTTGGAAAACACAGGGTACATCGGTCAAAACTGATAGATAACTCTTAATGGTATAAGCTGAAAAAAATAGAGAGATGTAGTAGTTATTACTTCTATTTATTCTATCAGGAGAGAACAGCCAGGTAAGCAAACAAAAAAGCACAACTGAGTCTCTACTTTCCATATAAAATAATTCAAGAAAAACAAGTAAATATTAATAGTTTAATAATAGTTCCATTGAAGAGAAAGCATGCCTCAAATATTGCTAACTACTACAAAGAGGGATACCCATGCTTCTCTACAGGTGCATGGGCTGTCAATGCAGATCTTTTTGTGCTTGCAAATGATACTGAGTCTTTGGGCAATTACAGCCTATTGGGACTTCCTATCTGCTGAGAGATCAGGGCCAGCTATCTGCTGTCAGTGAGTTTCACTGCAGCCCCTGGAACTGCACTTTGTCAGAATTTCTGACGTGGAAATTCTAGTAAGAGTTGTATGAGAGACTGAAATAAAGCTGTAAATTAACAGCCAATAGTCAATCATTCCGGTGCTAATCACAGACTGTATATACATATGAAAACCCACAGGAGCCATAAACCCCTTGTTTTTCAAACTATTAAATTCTTTGAACTTTGAGATGTTTTCTCATTGTTGTAACAAAAGTGCTTGTCATACTTGTTTCAGAAAGTATCAGGGAGGTGAACAAGAGCTGCTTCCCAAGTAACAGGGGTTTTTATCATATAAAGATAAACTGACGGTCAAAAAGAGGCATAAGCACAAAAAAAAATAGATAATGTTCACTCATCTTTTTTCTTGCTTGTTTCAAACTGTTCTGAGAGATTTAATTTCAGAACAGGAAAAGATTCTCTTCGGACTAAATGAATCCCTTTTGGCATTTGAATTCAGCAGCTTAAGCACTTCCTATAATTAAGTCCAAAGAAATACTTATTTTAGGCTTAAATAAATCCCCTTGGAGCTGTCAATGAATGCTAACTTCTCTGGGCTCCAGAGAGATGTAGGGGTCCAGGGATTTCTCTTAAGTGCCTCATTACCCATTAGCTTGCAAAACACATTTATTTTCAATACCTGTAATATGATATTGAGTTTCAAGAGAGTAAAAAAAAAATCTACAATCCAACAGGAATGTCCCCTTATGAAATTTAATATGGAACTAACTTCAATCCCACTTTTTTTCCTGTCGGAGTGTAAGCTAACATGAAACACCATACAGGAAGCTTTTTTCTTTCTGCTTTTTAGGCTCCCCATCCCCACCCCCATCTTTGAAAACAATGTACAAAAAGGGACTCTTCTGCTGCCTGCAAGAGGTGTCTAATTACTAGCTGGAAACTCCATTCATCGCCCAGGTGTTAGAAAACACAGCCCTCTAATAGCAGGCCATTGCACTCCAGTGAACTTGCCCTGCAGGGGTTTGGACTGTTCAAGGCCAAGCCTAGGGTAACCTGTTCACAACCATATGAAGGAGGTCTATAGTTCTGTTTATAACAGTTCTCCCTTAATTCCTGTTCTTCCTCCACTATCCCCACAGATATTTAAGAAAAAAAGTCGTTGCTGGAAGAAGCAGACACCTACAACCACGTGTACAGCAATTCTTTTATGCATAGAAACTCATTGTTAGCTCTCTTGTGCAAAAGCAAAATAAAGTATGCATGCATGAGCAGTTATCAAGCATTAATTTAGAAAAAAATAGAATTTAAAAAAAATAAATCCACAAAGCAGTCACATAAAGAAGTATAAAAAGAAATTTAAAAGTGACTTGAAATTAAAAAGAAGCTGTTTGAGGCAGAGCTGCACGTCACTGATTATACTCTCACTTCTAAAGATCAAATCTAATTCCTTTCCTTTCCTTGCCTTGCCTTGCCTTGCCTTGCCTTGCCCCGCCCCACCCCTCACCTCCCCTCCCCGCCCCAC
>VZTD01005244.1:1058875-1085490 GCA_013397725.1 Rhagologus leucostigma
CATCTCCTCTCCTCTCCTCTCCTCTCCTCTCCATCTTATTTATTTGGGACTGGAGACTGATGGCATAAACACACTGTCTTGTGCACTTAAATAGTTGAAGCATCTGTGCACTATAGTCATATAAACCCTCATGTTCGTCTTCCTGACATTTCAATTTAATTTTATAGCCGTTCCTAGAGCATTAGCAGAGACAAATACATCCCTTTCACACAACTGGCCAGAGCCTCGATCTTGCAAGAGTTCAATTTTAGCTAGTTTTAAACAGTCTAGTACTCAAATTCCACAATGTGTATGCCAAGAGGCCTATCCCTGTTGGTGCAAAATACACTGGGTGTAACTATAACAGAGTTTTAGGTCAGATCAGGAATGCACTTTTGAAACCAAATCTCCTGATCATTGTGGAGCCACTCTCCTCACAATGGAGTCTGAAGAAGTGAGTGCTAAATGGATTTGTAAAATGCAAAGTAAAATGCAAGATGTGTGCAAGGAACAAACTTAATTTCTCAAAATTGGTAATGGATGTTCAGCCCATGGAACCACCCTAGATTTGCGAAATGTCCTAAAAGTATATAGTGTTGGCATACCAGGCCCTCAGCACCAGATGGGTCCTGTAGTGTGAGTTGTGCCGCAGTACTTACTAATGTTGACATGATGTGTGAGTATCTGCTGAGCAACAGACATTCATCGGACCAACAACCTCTAGATAGTCCTTCTACCTCTTGTCTGTCTCTGAAGTGATAGATAAATAGTCTTTCTGTATCAATTGCTTATGAGCCACTCACTGAATCACAGAATCAATGAGGTTGGAAAAGACCTCTGAGATCATAGAGTCCAAACTTTGACCGAAAAACACCATGTCAACTAGACCATGGCACTAAGTGCCACATCCAGACTTTTATTAAATACCTCCAGGGACGGTGACTCCAGCAACTCTTGGGCAGCCCATTCTAATGCTTGACAATCCTTTCTATGAAAAATTCCTCCTAATGTCCAGCCTGAACATCCACTAGTGCAGCTGAAGGCTATGTCCTCTTCTCCTGTCACTGGTTGTCTGGGAGAAGAAACTGACCCATAGCTGGCTACAACCTCCTTTCAGGCAGTTGTAGAGAGTGATAAGGTCTCACCTGAGCTTCCTCTTCTCCAGGCTACGCAACCCCAGCTCCCTCAGCTGCTCCTCATAGGACTCATGCTCCAGACCATTCATCCGTTCCGTTGCCCTTGTCTGGACTCACTCCAGTACATTTCCTGAATTGAGGGTCCAGGAACTGAGCACAGAACTTGACTTGCAGCCTCACCAGTGACAATTACAGAAGGGCAATCACCTCCCTTGTCCTGCTGGCCACACTATTCCTGATACAGGCCAGGATGCCGTTGGACTTCTTGGCCACCTGGGCACATGCTTGCTCATATCCTGGCTGTTGATCAGCACCCCCAGGTCCTTTTCCACCAGGCATCTTTCCCTCCACTCTTTCCTCAAGCCTGTAGTGCTGCATGGGGTTTTTGTGACCCAAGTGCAGGACCCAGCACTTGGTTTTGTTGAACCTCATATGTTGGCCTCAGCCCACTGATCCAGTCCATCCAGATCCCTCCACAGAACCTTCCTACATTCCAGCAGATCTAGACTCCTACCTAACTTGGTGTCATCTGGGAATTTACTGAGGGTGCACCAATTCCCCTCATTCAGATCATCAGTAGAGATATTAAACAGGACTGGGCCTAATACTGAGGCTTGTGGAACACCACTAGTGACTGGCTGCCAACTGGATGCAGCACCATTCACCACCACTCTCTGGGCCTGGCCATTAGCCAGTCCTTAACCCAGCAAAGAGTGCACCCGTCCAAGCCCTGGGCTTCCAGCTTTTCCAGGAAAATACTGTGGGAGATGGTGTCAAAAGTTTTGCTGAAGTCTAGCTAGCCAACATCCACAGCCTTTCCCTTATCCACTAGGTGGGTCACCTAGTCATAAAAAGAGGTCAGCTTGATCAGAGGACCTGCCCTTCCTAAACCCTTGCTGACTGGTCCTGATCTTTTGGTTGTCCTGTAAGTGCCGTGTGATGGCACTCAAGATAAACTGGTTCATAATCTTGCTGTAGCTGCCTGGATCCTCCTTCCAGCCCTTCCTGTGGATGACATCCCTTTGGCCAACCCCTAGTCATCTGGGACATCTCCAGTCAGCCAGCACTGATCATAAATGATAAAGAGCAGCTTGGTGAGATCTTCTGACAGCTCCCTCAGTACCCTCAAGTGATCCCATCCAGCCCCACAGACTTATGAATGTCTAACTGGCACGGCAGGTCACTAACTACTTTCTCCTGGAAGGGGGTTCTATTCTGCTTCCTGCCCCTGTCTACCAGCTCAGGGAGCCGGTTGCCCTGGGGATCACTGGTATTTCTGTTAAAGACTGATGAAAGGATGGCATTAAGTACCTCAGTCTTGGTGACAATTTCTCCCCTGCCCCCATCCAATAAAGATGGAGATAAAGAATTCAGAAAGTATCTATAAGGAAACAGAGTATCACAAAGTAGCTCAGTCTTTCATACATGACTACCAAAGTGTTTGTAAACTCACAAATAACTGGTAGAAGAACAGTGTAGTTCTGTATGTTGAAGTAAACTCAGAACTTGTACTTGTGGCGTAAGAGACGTTTACTTCATGCTATGTGCGCATTACTACAGAATAAGGTTCTGTAGGAATCACAGAAAGTGATTCATGTGATTGCACTGAAACACTTATCTTAGGATGAGATTTATCTGCTGATATGTCCCTGAATATATATCTACACACACATACATTTTCACATATATAAAATTATATTATACATTATACACATATGAAGTTAAATTAACAGTATATTAGTGTATACTTGTTGGGGTGAATAATAAACATAATGCTCCTCACCTGTATAGCTGGAGAACAGCCTGATGTTTACGCAGAGTGTTATGTGAGTTAAAAGACATGGTGTCTTTTCCTTGTTCTGCAACCTGGACTAAGAGTGGCAACTCCACTCAAGAAACTGCATAGCTATTTTTGCCTGGTGCTGTTTCTAAGGAAGCCTGACTCCTAGCAAAGATCAGATATGTCTGACTGAATGGCAGCAACATGAGCTATATTTGTTGTGGCATTGTGCCACATTAATGTCATTCAGTGGTATCCAGTATAAATGGGCTCTGTCCTGACATTTTAAACCCAACCTCAAGAAGCAGGAGCCCATCTTCATCCACCCATACAGAAATTCCCTGTGTTTTTATTTCCTGACAGGGCTCCAAGTACTCTGGGAAGTGCTGTCACTTTGAGGTCTTATAGGACCGCCCTGGGTTAAGAGCTTAGAAAATAATATGACCAAAAATACTAATACAGGAAAGGTGTGTCTTCTCTTATAATTATTTACATTAATTGCAAGTGCCTCTAATCTAAACAATAGGTTTTTATTACATTCAGACTGAGCCACTGAAGAAAACAAAGAACTGGTTCTACTTTTCAAAGTACATACTTGCAAAAATGAACTAGGTTCTGTTGCCGGACTTGGAAGCATAGTAAACATTGCTTGGGTCTCAAGTTTGTGAAAATCGTGACATTCTTGTCTTTAAATTTTTCTAGACACCCTATTCTTGAAGTATCACAATCACCTCAGAAGCATCCATTTTTTTAATTTCCATTTCTATCTAACAATATTTGCACCCTGCTCCAGGCTTTCCTCTCGTTAATAAATATTTTCAGAATTATTACAGACCGCCTTCTCATGAGAATTTCATATTTACTTTAAAAATTCCTATATTCAATCAGATTTTTTGCTGGTCTTTTTACAAACATTATTTCTGAATACAAAAGTTTTACAGAAGTCTAATTATAAAAACTTCTAAAGTACTCTTCTTACAAGAAAAATTAATGAATAAACTCATATGTTTTTATTATTTTCCCAGTAACTGCACCCTCCAATTCAATTTGCTGATATTACTTGTTTTCTTTTCGCCAACTTTCCCAGGCCTCTACTTCCTCTGCAATGAGAGGCCTTTCCAACTGCATTATCTCCAAACTCCCTTGTTGACAGAGAATTATTCTTCCAGTTCCTTTGGAAGGACAATATCCCTTTGAACCATCTGCCGAGGAGATATGCTATTATAATTTTCATTCCTTTTTCTTCCTCTTTCCTCCCTCAAGGAATAAAATGTGTGTACCTCAATCAAAAACTGAATGAATAGCTATTTCTCTCAGATCTTCATCTGTGTTTTTTATGTTTTACCCATTCCAGAAGAGGAAGCTGAATGGAACTTTCTGCATCAACTAGGATAAATAATTTATTCCTGAAACATCAAGTGATCTTCTGCAGAGCACTGCTTATACTCTCTCTCTAACCTTACATTTTACCAAGAGGAAAGGTAAAAATCACCAAGATGAACAATAAGACATTTTTCTGGAAGGTATCTTCACATTAAAAGATTTTAAAAACATACGTAGAAATCTGTAAGCCTAAAAGCTTGCCTCAAAATAATCTTTCCAGTGTATTTTTGAGCTATGTAGCAATCCTATGTAAACATTACAGCATTAGACCACTGCTTGTTCTACTTACTTACTATCATAGGCAAATCTGTTTAGTCTCTTTGTCAAGTTATTCATACTTTTGGATTCAATGTTATCCTGCAACTCTGAGCTCCATGTTTTTTTTAATTTAACACATTACTGAATGTCACTAGATTCTTATAAGAAACATAAGAAAATAACAATGCCATTACTTTAGAAATCACTTTGTCTGTCTAATTTTGTGCCACCATGATCATGTATATCTATTTCTGACAGTGTTTGAGTGACACAGACCACAAAATATATGTTGAATATGTTCTGGTCTTTTTACCTTCTTACCTTTAAAATTTTTTCCTTTATCAAACATGTTCAATTTATTAAAAAAGACCTCCAGCCAAACAATAGTAATTTACTACTGTTCCCGTCTGCCACAGCTATGGAAAACAGATTATTCTTTTCATTTTTGGAAAATTCTTTTATATATTTGATGGGTGTTATCATGAGCTCTCTAGATCTTCTGTTCTTTGAGGCAAGAGGCACCACAAATTTCATTCTTTTCTCATACATTACATTTTCCATATTTGTCATTGTTTTCCTTGTTTTCATTAAAACTCTTAATTTAGGCTACCTACTATGACCCTGAAGTATCCAAACTTGAAATCCAGCTGATATTTTAATGTTGCTCAGTAGAGAAGATGAATCATTTACATGTCTTGCAACCTTAATTCCTATTTAAACACCTCTATTTGATTGTTTTCTTCATAAAAATATGGCCTAGTGAAATTCTGGTTCCCAGTAATCTCAGAGCCTTTTCTTAAGAACTGCTGTAAAATAGCTTTTTTCACCTTATATTTCTCCAACCTAAATGATTCTATGATTTTCTATGATTATTCTTACTTTACAATGGCCCTTCTTAAATATCCATTTCATTTTCTTCTCAGTCAATTTCAAGTACAGATCACAATCATTTTTAACTCCTGCCCCATGCTTCAGTTTGACAATTGCAGATGATCATGTGTGAGTCCCTTTTGGATTTTAAAGACCTCTGTTGCGTATGTCTCCTATTTGTCTCTTGCTGAAATTTCCGCATCTGTCTACAGAGTTTTCATG
Source organism: Rhagologus leucostigma (assembly GCA_013397725.1). Classification (NCBI taxonomy): domain Eukaryota; kingdom Metazoa; phylum Chordata; class Aves; order Passeriformes; genus Rhagologus; species Rhagologus leucostigma. Next base: position 1,064,504 of record VZTD01005244.1, read on the forward strand.
GAAGTCATTCCATATCACTGGTGAGTCAGTTGATTTTCAGTGTACTTTTTCTACTTCTGGTGTTTGGTGGAATGATAAGATGTCAAAAGATTGATATAAAAAGTGTTTTTAAACACAGTTTCTTGAACAGCAGATGTAGTTCTGTTACCTTATGGACAATAATTTGTAAAATACGTACAAACATCAGAATCAAGCTGCAGAAGAATTAACACATCAATGCAAACTCAAAATATTTCCATACTGCACAGTTTCATCTCGGTAAGTTTTATGCAACACCTCCAATTCAGAAAGCAGACAGATGCCTTCTGTTACTGAAAAATCTTTTGCACACCTGTCCTCATCTGGGTTCCTGGTTTATTGTGCAAGTCTACAATGCCTTTTGTTGTGACGAATATTGACACAAATTTTATAGATATGATAGCTGGAAGTTATTTAAATTGCTCATGCAATTGTCAGTTTGAGTCTCGCAATATAAAAACCTATCATTTCATACATTTCTACTCATTTTTACCTTATTGTGAGTTTCATCTGGAATTCACTGAAATCATGAGCTCCATTTAACAAAATTTCCTCTGCATTTCAGTGTTTTGTGGTGAGGCTTCAACTCTGATTGTTCTGGTTTTATTGAACTAGTTTTGGTTTTGTTTGCTGAACCACAGAGGGACTCCATGGACTGGAATTGTCTCAACAGCAAAGATGTGGCCTTTACCATTAAACATTCCACTACTCTGTGGCAATTTAGTCATTATTCTATCCATCATATGCTATTTTTGGTATGTTGGCAGACATGGACATTGATGAAATTCCAAATGACAGGAAGTAATTTCAACTGAGCTCAGGATATTTGCTGTTTTAATTGGAAAGTAGTACTGGCAACGAAACACTAGGCTAAATCAAAATATAAATTATAGTTCATTTTTTATTGTTTAATTAGGCAAGAGCTTTAAAGTTAGTTTAAAGTTAGTGTAATATTTTAGCATGCAAGGATAACAGCACAAAACTGCTCATGACTTGAGGATTGCACGTGGATGTCATTTTTATGTGTGTGTATGTGTATATATATGTCAAGTGTACATAAATGAGGGCCAGCTTTTTAACTGGAAAAAAAATACATTAAAGAAGCAGTAGAAGGGAACTTTTTTCATAAGGTGAATATAATAGGTTTTATAAAAAATTCATTACTACAGATGCCTGAATGACTTAGCATTCTTTCTTGCAGTATGACCCCATTACTGCAAAATTTGAAATAGAGATAGTCAGAGATAAAATTTTTTTCTCCAGTAGGTATAAATCCACTAAAAGTCCAGACTCCAGGGAGGGAACTCACCTCACGTAACTTTAAATGTCTAAAACTGATCATCAACATGTATTACAATTGCCTTGTGCTCACTATATCATCAGCAGAGGAACATGAAATCTTCAGGAGCACAGTTTGTCTCAGCTTCAGATCTAAAAATCTCAGTTCAGGTCAGCTCCCTTTTCTCCACTGACTGTAAGGAAACCTGTTATGATCAGCTCAGATTGAAACATTTAAATCTTACAAGCCTAAACTAAGGGAGAAATGCTCCAAATTTTGAGAAACAGACGTTTTGAAGATACTGATGATTTCTTTAAGTCAGTGACAAATCAGTAATCATGACAAAGGCTTTGATTAATATTGATCTTGTACAGTTTTTGAGCAAGAACTTGACCATAAGCATGCAAACAGGCCCAGTAACCTCATTTGTAACATAAATTTAATGGAATGACTTAGATAATCAAGGTTGGGATTAAGTACATGAGAACAAGGGATCTTATCATCTTGTCTGTCTGTCAAATTTCATACATTAAATGGGTTCTGTACACTAAACTTGATAGGCATTGTCACCTAAACTTATTTAAATTCATTTTATAGACTTTGGTCATTTCAGTTCTGAAAGATACTGGAAAAAGAAGTGCTGATTTGTTTATAAGGTATTTGTAGCTTCAAAGGAGGTAGAACACAGTGAATTTTCACACCAACCACTTGTCACAAGGTTTGCCAATCTTCCATTGTTTAATTAAGCCAAGCATTTTTAATAGCTGTGAAACAGACTAAACATCAAACTGTCCTAATCCAAAAGCTGCGCCTCTGAAGTCCGTTCATTTTTATTCTAAACTTAATTGAACTGACTTTCCTTGAGTTAGCACTTGATAAAATTTTGATGAAATAGTTTTAATTGTGATATAAATCGTGTTTCCTCTTTAAATAAGGAGTACGTATTATTTTGTGACTAGTGACCTTAAGAACTGTAGTGGAGACAAATTTAACAGTGAAATATAATCAGCTTATCTCAAAGAAAATCCATGCCATATTATTAATGCTAAACTGTTAACAAGATTTTCCTCATATTAGGAACTGCCAACGGAATTTACAACATATATCAAAAAAGATGTAAGATGTCTATGGATGTAATATTCTGTACTGCTGTTACACAACTCCAACACTTTCAAAACACTTTCATTCACACATAGTGGTCACTATAAATTCATGTCAACTTCATCTTTCTTTGATGACACAGAACCATAAAGGTCATTTTACATATTGCAGTCATAAAAATCACAAATAGTACTGTAAAAGATCTCTTGTGGAGCAAAAGAAATAAAAGAGCTTGAGCCTGTGGTGTAATGTGGCTGAGGAGAGAGAGAATCTATTGTTTCCAGTGGTGGTAAATCAGCTGGCATTCCCTAAGGATTTTAGTCTACACCCACAAATATCCCTCTACAAAAACAAGCTGATTTCCTTTCCAATCCCACATGCTGCTCACCCTGATGTCAGAGCAGTGAGGATATTATTGACCAGGAAAATAGTAAAAGTAAATGCTATTAAGAGCTTCTTTTCTTACAGTTAAATTGATTTTATAGTTAAAATAAACCTGAGCTTCCTTTGGAAAACACACAACTACTTCATGCTTAACAATTCAGCAGTTTATAGCTAACCATCCTGTTCTCAGCTCAGTATTCCAGCAAGTGAAAGTATTGTCTTTGTACAGAGGTATGCTCCTCAAAATGTATCTTCTCCTTTTTCTTTTTCTTCTCTCTTGAGAAAAAGGTTTTAGAATTTAATTACATTTTTTTTCACTTTTATCACAACACTGTGGCTTAGATTACTTTTCTTATTGAGTTGCTGTTGGGAATTACTGAAAATTATAATTAGAGTGGGATAGAAATGACAATTTTCTTTAAAGTTTCTAATAAGCTTAAAAACTGGGATGCAAAAGACTGGCGGCAGCAAAAAACTTCAAATATACCTCAGCATTCTAAAACCTACACACATTTTTCTGTTAACCTCTATTGTTAGAAATTTCAAGAAGGAAACCATGGGATAAATTGAGTAAAAATAGCAGTTAGAAAGTCACAGAACCAGTCAGAAGAGGTACTAACATACAAAATGCAGACTTTTTTTCCTTTTTATAATTGTTTCACAGATAATTTTTAACTTTAGAACTATTGATGACACATTTTTAATGCCTTTCATCTATTCTTTCATCTATTTCACCTAAACATATGAACTGATATACATTCTTGTACAGGGTATAACCATGGCTTTTCAACATTGATTAGAATAAACAGTTTTTACTTAGTTTTCTGTCAAAGAAAAATTCTCATTACGTGCAGGTGTCTGAGGCTGAGGTAATTCCGGTTTAAGAAAAAAATAGAAAGCATATTTTTATCATTGTACAGCAAACCCAGGATACAAGAGCAATTTTATGGAGATATTTTGTTCTTTGCTGAGTCCATCTGGGCTCGTTCTAGTTAGCTATATAAAAAATTACAGGTTTACCTTTTTTTGGAGTATACACTATAAATTGAAATACCGTGTATATTATTGTGTTCATGATCAAAACAGTCCATCACACTTAACATTTTCTACTATATTTTCATGCAGTTTTACTAAGAGTACAATTTCATATACTACATGGGAAATCTAAGATGAAAAGCACTACATAACAGGAAGTACAGCTTATATCTTACTATTTAGAGAGTCGAAATTTCATCTCTGCATAAAATAGAAGACAGCTTGGGTTCCATGAAAAAGTCCTGAATAGGAATGTAACCCTTTTTCACTCTTAGAAAAGGAAAATCCTAGCACTAACATAACACCATTGAACATACCATCAATGCTTCCTGATGGTAACTGCATTCACATTATTATCTAATTTACCCCTTGAACTGTCTTTGTAACATTTAAAAATCACCGTTCTCTCCCATATATATTCTGCTGTATGGTAGCAATTAAAAAGAAAACTGTAGCACCTGTGCATGCTGTTTTATTTCACTTCACAGTTTCCAGATGACATGGAACAGGTGATACAGCAACACAGAAAGTCTTGTTTACAACAGGGAAATGCTACAGTACACATAGCAGTGTGTCGCATCTCACTGCAGATAGATCTCACAAAAAAGAATAGGACCCTACAACAATATGATGTTTACAAGAGCACAAGTGCACCACAGACGATCAAAAAGCAGGCTCCCCTTCCTTTAAAGAAATGTAGAGGCAAAGACAAAGTTCCTGCCTCTCTGCATACGCTGAGAGATAGTCACAGACCTAAAAGACGTTATCGCAAGATCATGGCCAGCAATTCCAAACCCTATTGTCATCTCTTCTCTCCTTGCTGGAAAGACACAGATATGTATCTCTTTTCTTATATATGTCTACCAAAGACTGTTAGTTAACTAAGACATTTATTTTTCTTAGTGTTAGATTGCTCAGCACAGTCATTTTGCTTTGTTTTATGCTTCAGCTAAGGAAGTCCAGGCCTTATTTATTATGAAAACAATGGCAATACTGTCATCAGACATGTTAGTACTGCACAGTGGAATGTGTTGACTGTCAAACCGGTTAAGATCCAATCCAGAAGTCTCTAAAAATTACTTAAATTAGCTTTTACCCATCCATCTATCTATACACACATTCATACATAATATATACAAAAGCACACTATTTTATCTTTTTCTTTTTTTTAACTCACACAATTAGGAGACAGTGTATTTTCTTCTGGAATCTGAAGGCACTGGCTCCCAAAAGCTTTTGTTTTACCACTAGAGGGCCAGTAGATACTAGATTTCTTTAACTTTCCCATTATATAGCTAATGCAGGAAGAATCTGGAGCAGGAGCAAAAATATTTCTGGCAGTTTGTCACTGCTTTGTTTTGTTTGTTTGCCACTGGACAGTGCTCACAGAATCTAACTGCTTGAGTTGTTATGAAGCAAAGATTTGAAGTGCACAATTCTCGTGATGGGATTAGAATTGCATAAGTAAATACATTAACTACCAGGTTTATGCAGTTTATTACATATAAATGCTCTCCATACACACCAATATGCTAAAGGTGATACTTACACGAATGGCTGCACATGTGTATGTGCATTTGAACTCAGTTGCAAGTTGCCTGAGACCTTGCATCAAGTTTTCAGAAATGATTGCTAGCTAGCATATATCAACAACATTCCTTGCCATTTCTGTAATATAAAATTATTTGAAAATATTACTTTAGGATATTTACATGTTTTTACTTTTAGGTAAGAGGGCTTTGGGACAACTAGGAGAGAATAAATTAAAACTCTTGATCAGGGCCATTAAAAATTGATTCGATGCAGAAAGATATCTGATGGAGCTTAATGAATCTACCTCAGCAATATCTGCTGGAATGATTTTTAAGTACTGGCTAAAGTGCATTCCTGTGTATTTCCATTTAAGCCATCTGCCAATCTTAAGACTTATTCCTGAGGGAGGAAATCTTCCAGTGCTGTTTTTCATTTGATTTGCAAGGACATCCTGTTTAAATACTTATCAAAAGAACAGAATAATAGATGCCAAATTCCACAAGTCTTGTTTTAGAAAACTTAATGGGTGAGAGTAAAGTAACAAGTTATATTTAAAAGAAGCTGCAGCATTGTTCCTTTATATTTGAAAAATATATGTTGCTGCTTTCAGGCTAGATATATTTATGCATGTCTCCACAGTAACTGCTCTGTTTCCTAAACATTAAAGGATTTTGCTAAAAGTTGCTAAACTCCACTGGTTTGATGATTAAGGATGAAATCCAAAAGAACGACTAAACAAGTGAGCTATGCAAGGAGAAATCATGACTGACTTAGGGCACCAGTTAGCTCAGTTGCCTAAACAGTCACTGACCACAGGGTTCAAAGCAGGAGTGTTTACGTACTCAGATGACTAAAGTTCTGCTACTGTACTTGTTTAGAGATGCTGCCATTGTGTCTGAGCCAAGGTCTTGGTGGTTATCTCATGCTTCAGGCTGTTTGGATCGAGCCAAAGACTGTGCCCTAACTCTCACAAAATGCATATGTTGGAGGGAAAGATGGAGGGAGGAGAGAGGAAGAGACCACACCTAAAGCACCCTCACAGCACTGAGTACAACACAACCACATAGCTATCCCATGGACTGCCATTTTCAAAAACTGCTGGAGAGAAGCTGTAGGTTTGCCCTGGACTGTTAGTGTTCATTTCTTCTTCCAAAAGGAGTGCCTAACTAGCAGTCTGTGTGCAAAGCTGGAACTGCAGTGGGAAGATTCTTGCATAAAATGTTGGGCTACTGTGCAAAACTAGGTCAGTGAGAAGTGCAGGAAAGCCTATGCATTGCCCAGTAGTTAATACAGCTGCACTCCCTGGCAGAAGAAAGGGTTCTTTAAGTTCCATTTCCTGATTCTAAGACCTTATACTTTCTGCATTAAAGAGTCATTGGACAAAATGCCCTAACTTTAATGACAAGAATAAGAAAGCAGGCAGAAAAGGAAGAAACAGACAAGCAGGGACCTGTCTCAGTGAAAAGCGCTCTTTTCTTTGCACCTAATCTCTCGGGAGGCTGAATTCCTAGAGTTCCCACTGGCTTCACAGTACAAAATTCCCATCCTAGGAAAAATTACAACCAGCTACTCTCAAGGTTTTGTGATCAATATGATTCGGTGACTCTGCCAGCTATGTTCTCTTCCAGGACCTCTTTTCACCAGCAAAGCTCTTATTGACACTGAGGGTAGAAGTGATTTCCCTACAATGTAGACTGATCCATCTTAGCTATTCACTTTAGGGGTCTCTTATAGGCAAAGAACAGGGGGTTGATAAACAATTCATCTTATCCAAAGTTAGCTACCTAGGCTAAGTTCAATAACTTTGAATAACCATAAAGGGGTCAGTTTCCTTCTGTTGAATAGAAAGGAATTAAAATAGCCACTCAGATGAAAAATTCTGTCATATGGATATCCAAAATTAAGTGCGCAATAGTGCCTACAATTTCACTGGGAGGTTTGCTTGTATAAGAGTAGCCAATCTCAATCTCAGACCTTCATTTAGTTGAATAGCAAAACAATCAGTGAAGTTCCGACCAAAATATTATTTTCTAATAAAATGTTTTCTAATGTAATGAGAACCCTAAGAATAAATCCTGAATTTTTTATTCACAGCAAATAAAACTCGATCGAAGGCATAGATACAAATTTGGAATCTATTCCTGCTAACAGGAAGAAAAAACTTTGATTAAAGGTGGCCTGATTTGCTGTATTTTGTAAGCCGTGGATATCTACTGCTTTGAAAAACAGACAGCATAAGGGTTAGCATGAATCTATGACTAAGAGCTTTCAAATTCACTGATGAAAAAGGAGACAATAAAGTCTATTCCCAGGTATTCACCAAATATTAGCATCTGAAGTTATCTTTGCATGGTTCTGTGATACCTCTGTACAGAGAGGCAGGGTGGAAATGTTTTTTCAGTATTAGATTATCTAGTCCCGCATCAATCTTGGCCTACGTGTGCTTTTCCAATGCCTTTCTGCTCCTGTGTATGCAGCTTGCATAATGCTGGGCTTTGCTTCCTGCTGAAATTATTAACCCTGTGTACTTCTCCTTCTTGTCTCCAGATCCAAAGCAACAAAACATTAAGTTGCTGGCCAAGAGCCCATGAGTGGCTAAAGAGATGTTAGTGGGGCTTGCCTGCTAATGTAGACAAGACTGTTTCAAACCTGAAAAAGAATGTATTTTTAAAATCCCAGGGGAACATGTTTCTTTCTACAAGTGTATGTAATACAGAGAAACCATTAGTAAAACAGCCATCACAAAAAAAGCAAAAAACCACAAAAAACCAAAAAACAAAAAACCCAAACAAAATCCAAGTTAGGGGATTGACATGGAGGGAGAATCAAAAAACTGAACACTGTTAAAGTTGTGACTCAGATGAATGACTGCCAGGAAATTGAGAGTTAAGGATGACATTCCATTACAAGCTCATGCTTATGTTCCTGTCTCTGAGTTCTCACAGACGCTGGAGAAAACTTTATAATCTGAATTGTCCAGATTTGTTCACTGGCGTTCCTAATGCAACCATTTAAATGTGGCTTTCCTCTGTATGAACATACTCCATTCATGAACTCTAGGCTTACGGTGACCCATTTTGAAATGCTGCGTTAGCTGTAGAAAAAACTAGTTTGTCACAATAACTGATCATGAGCCACAGAACAGCTCCTCAGTCATACCTTGCAGCACAAAACTAACATTTTTATATTTTCTAAAAATGGCTCTTTTTTCATGTTCATTTTTAAAAAGGGAAGTTGACTGCATTAGTATTTTACTAATTCTATCTGATCTGGCACTGTTAACTCAGTCAGGAGAGACATCTTCCAACAAAGCAGTGCTCATTTGCTCAAACTCCTAAGCTATCACATAGATATTTTAAAAATTACTGATTGCAGTTCAACAAGAGAGTCAGTTTGGCAGGGGTATCAGTTCATAGTTATGAAAGACCAACATATCCATCTAGTCTATCACTTGACAATTTGGAGGCAGAATAACTGGTTTATCTATCCTTTGACAAGGAAACAAATCAGACCAGGGTTAGCGCCAAATGATTTTGGCTTAGCAGTTTATAGGAATATTGCAGAAACTTATTTGCAAGAGTAGATACATAGGAAATGAAGGTCAGAAAGGCTTAAATCCAAGACAACTCTAGTAAAAAATCACTGCAATCATCTCAGGGAAACCAGAAACAAAATATCCATATACCACACTCTCACTCATCTTAATATCAACTTCCTTTTTTTTCTTTCTTTCTTTTTCCCCTCTCTCTCATTCCATTAAGACTATTAAAATTCAAAGAATTAATTTACGACTGTGCTGGCATTCCTGTGCACCCTGACGTTTGTTGCTATCAATTGGCTCTTTATGCCTCTCAGTGGAGGCCGGATGTTTGCAGTTGCTGGCAGCTGTTGTTCGAGGCCCCCGAACAGCTGATGGACTGGCAGCCGACATTGAGAGAGAGCAGCCCGGAGCCTGGGAAAGAGCCCAGCGCTGAATGCGCTCGGCTCTGATGCGTAATTAGCTTAGTACATGCAAGATTAGAGAACTAGTGTGGGAGATAGGGCATCTGACCTGCTTTCCAAAAGTCATTAGAAATTAGAAATGTTAATTCTTTCACAAGAAATGTAAAGAATTTTGTGAATGGAACTGGTTGGCTTTTTTTACCAAAGAAATGCTGCTAGAAGTTGATCTCCTTTGAGCATTTATTCAAACAAATGGTTATTGTGTTATTTCACTTTTTACAGTTAAATAGTAAATTTAAAAAATTGTTTAAAAATAAATTTATATGTGCTTGTCTCTGGAATTTGTGGGTGCTACAAATTTTCAGGCATAACTGTTTGTACCAGCACATCATCTGGGGTTTTTTTTATTTGTTTGGTTCTTTTTCTTTTTTCCTTTTTTTTGTTTGTTTTGATTTGTTTTGTTTTGTTTTTGAAGGGGGAATCGCCTTTGAAGTAGTTAACCTCCATTTCTTCAGGATCTGATCTAAAAAAAAAAAAAAAGTGAGGAAAAAAAATGTTATTTGTAAAAATAGAATTTATGCTCTGTTTTTTTACTTTCATGCATCATATAGACAGGATCAGACCCAGCACCAGATGAGATCAAATGAAGTCCTCTGTGTCCTAAGGGGATCTGCTGTAATATTCAAGAAGTGTCTGTATGCATGGGGGCGGGTGTGTGTGTATGTGTGTGTTAGAACATACCACATCCTTTTCCATATCCTGCATTTAGACCAAGCTTCTTTCAGGATCTTGAAGTTCTCGGAAATTCTGATCTAAGCATGGCAATAAAACATTGTCTCATCCAGCTATGACAGTAACTCCCTCTATGCTCTGGCAATGTTTTCATGAGTTTCTGCAAAAATGAAGAAAATTATTATCTACTTCACAGATGTTTTTTGGGAAAAATAAAAGTTATGTTTGCAACATACTTAGAAAAAAAAATTCGTAACTACAAGTCCAGTGCCACAGTTCTTACTAGAAATTTGTATCCAAAACCAATTTGGATTTCATAAGTCACAATATTAAAGTCTTGGCAGATGCAACCTCTAGAGTCAGTGCTCTACCTGCGTTTGGACTCGAGAATTGCTACCTGTGGTGCATGTTATCCCTAATATCTGGGCCTGGAGAAACCACAAGTTTTTATTTTGAGTGAAAACCTGCAAAAATTATTTTAGCAGATCTAAGAATCCACAGAGAACATGGATGAGCATTGTCCTCTTCTCTTTTAGCTTACCATATCTTCAATTAACAGTGACATTTGATGTTGGAGGCACTGCTTCATAGAATAAAATAAAAACCTAGGAGGGGAAACACAGTTTAGAAGAAAAGCTATTAGAAGGAAATCACGGGAAAGAGCAAGGATATATGTTGTAATTATTTTTTACTATTTACTTCCCCTGGGAATCTGCAACTTGCAAGGGAGAAACTGTTGGCTTCATCTGTGCTTGGAAGTCAGCTACACACCTGGAGTAGAAGAATACATAGGAAACAGTAAATTTTAAAGAGAGAGATCTGAAATACTACTTTCATAAGGAGGTTTTGGGGATGGGGAGCACTCAGGTTTCTAGTCATTTCTGTTCATTTCCAGTCAAAACCAGCTGAGAAAAGCATGTTAAGTAAGTTATATCAGATCTCTCTGAGATTAATCCTTGGGGCTGAGATTACTGCTTCTAGATGAGAAAGGGGAGAGGGGCACATGGCAAACAGAGAGATGGGGACAGACAAGGGGACAAGGGATGGGAGACGGAAAGAGAAAAACAGAACACAATGTATTTTGGTAGTGACTAGTATTCATTTTAATCAATTACTGAACATTATCAGCATACTGACCTGTTAAAAAAGAAAAAAAACAACACAGCTCCAAAGAGATTTATCATCTTGGAGTATCAAAATCTGATGTGACTTCATGCTATGACTCTAAAGCCAGTCTAAAAGATACAGCCATTCATATTTATGAGAAGCCATGAGGGGAAAAAAAAAGGTGACAAGAGAAATTAGCTCCTTTTCTATTCATTGCCTCAGTGCAGGAGAGCTACAAGACAAAATGCCTGTGATTTAACTTGCTCACAGTTTAACTAGACTACTTGGGAAAGAATCTGACAGCAAAGACCATACGGTTCCTGCAAGGACTCTGCTTTCAGAATGGCTTCCATAGTCATTCCAGATGCGTTGCAGTGATCTTGTGACCTTTTCTGGAGGTAAAAGAAGGAAGTGAAGAAGAGTTTGAGTGTTTCCTAAACCAGAAATTGGACACACAGTTAACTGAATGCAACTTCAAGCACCTGAAGCAGGATGATATATGTGAGTTAATCATGCTATCTCCAATGGGGCTTGTGTGAACTAATTTATCTTACCCTGCTATATATGATAACTTCTCATTTTACCCATTTCTCTCAACTGGATCCTAGTACAGGTGTAGTCATACGCACCAGAGATGCCTTAAGTTAACCGAATGAAGTCATTCCCCAAACCCCACCCAACATCATCCCATGTCACTCTTCCAGAAAATTATTCCGTGACCTTCACTACAACTTCAGATCAACAGTGACCAAAACACATGAGCTATGCTAAATTACAAGAACTTTACAATTCACTCCACCCATCCTGTTTACATGCCTCAGTACGGAAAGCAATGAAAAATATCATCATGAGGATAATGTGACAGGAAAGGGAAGAAATACTTGATATTTCTTGTCACTCCTGAAGGGCATGTGTACACATCAGTGCTTGGTTTGGGGAAACACCGTTTCTAATTTTTCATTCAATTGCTCACGGACGCAATTCCTCTGCCAGGAGGAACAGTTTATAAAACAAGAGATTTCTGCTATTTCATTCCAATTCAGGTAACCATTCCAAGAATTCTGCTCCTTATCTAGTGTCAGAGCAGGCCGAGTACTCATATGAAAGGTAGAGAGGAAATGCTAAATATGCTTATGGTTTATTATAAATATTTAATAAAAATATTTAAATAAAATTAAAATATTAAATATGCCAAGGTAGATTATTCCACCGGTCAACTTATAGAACCCTCCTGCATCTACGGCAAAAGTGGAGCATTGCAAGAAATGATTTTTAAACTACAGATGAGTCTCAGGAAAAACACACATGCTATCTGATTCAGAAAAAATATGAAGTATTTATGGGGTTTTTGTTGAAAATTTCAGTACTTGGCAGGTGTTACATTTTTTACTCTTACATTGATAAAACAGACTGCTTTCCCCCCTAATTGATTAATATTTGTCTCTGAATAGCATATGTTTCAAATCAGAAATTCTTCCACTGTACCCTTTAAAATGTCCTTTTAAACTGAAGCAAGAAACAAAATGTCCTTAAACAAATGCTACAAAACTACTGATCAGTGTTAATATAAATCAGAGAATCAATTTCAAGGACAATGCTGATTGATAGGAAGAAGAGCACTGATTCATCTGTGTGTATGTGTACAGGTGTGTGTGTGTGTTCACAAAAGCATGGAAAGAATTTATTCAGTGAAGGATGGATAGCCATTTATAATGGCCTTTCTGTCAAATTCCTTAAGAATTTTACTGTGAATTGTGTTCATGGAGGTGAGATATTTGAACTGTTTAGAAATGCTTACACAGTAGGTGTTTTTCCTAAAGAGATACCAAATATTAAATACAACTAAATAAATAAATTTGTAAAGGAAATCCTCTATAATAAGTGATACTCTTTCTACAGTGTACCAAAAAAGAGCAAAGGAACATATTGATTAAAATAAGCTTAGTATTTGCTATATATATTTATGTAAATATTTTTTTAAATTAAATTTCAAGCCCTTGACAAATTTGCAGTAAATTCTATACAGATTATTTAAAATTTTTTGTAATTGCCTAGAACCTGTACAAGTTGTCTGAATTAATCAGTAATGAGGAGACTTAGATATACGCAGAATAAAATAATAAAAATCTATCTCAGCAATAGAATAAAAATAGAAGAGCATAAAAATTAAAACAACCAAACAAAACAAAACAACAGGAGTTTGTCTAAAGATAGGCTCTTTGGCTATCACAATGGAATTTAAATTTACATTTCTGGTTTACAACTCCTAATATTTTGGTTCCAGGCCATAAGTACCTTTCGAAGAGTGAAAATCCATGATTTGCGCTGAAAGATATCAAGAGGATATTAACTATAAGAAGTAAACTATCAAGAGGATAGTTTACAAAGTTATAGCAAAAGTGTCTGAAACCTAATCTTAACCATGACTCAGCAGTTAACTTCATTTTTCCTGGAGACCAAGCCTCTCCTAGATATGAAAACTACCACAGTGGGCCACTTAGCTATACCAAATAGCCACAATTTAAGGTGATAAAGCAGGAATTCATCATTACTGCTAAAATTTTCGTTAGAATCAGCCTCAAGGAACTCTAAAAAGAATTAGCTTCTCTCACAGGTGGAACAAGTAATTCAATTTACAGTTAATTTTGCCTGCATTAACCATTATAAGTCTCCTGCCTCAGTTATTTCATTCACTACAAGATTTTCATCATTTGAGCTCCAATTTTCTAAAATTGATTTTCCCTGGGGTTGATTAAGCTAAGAAAATTTCAACAATAATGGTTCTCTTCAGGTTTTTAACACTTGTCTTTATAAATTCAATATCTTTTTTTTGTACAAAATACTCTATACATATAAAACTATCAACTTAATAATGCTCAGTCTCTAGCACTGTGAGCTAGGCTTTTTTAATCACTTGAGGTGGAACAAAAAATCACATTTGTACTGTCAGTTCTTAAACCAATGACTTAATATAAATAATCAAATAAGGATAAAAAATGAGCACTAACCTAATCTTTATATCAAGTGTGGTTTGCATTACTCTGCAGTGCTTTTAGACATTGTAAATATTTTTTTCTTAAAAGCTGAATTTCTAGCAACAGAATTAATCAGAAATCTCATTTATCCATTCTAATGTTACCAGATTTCCTGCTTCTATTAATTCTTCCCAGAAGAATATGTATGTTACAATGAGCTAAGCACTGAAAAGAGTTCTCTGTCTGAGACACAAGTGCACTGGGTGTCTCAGTTTTAATTAATACAAAGAAAACCATTGAAAGTAATTTTACTAGGAAGACTGAAAATGAGTAGAAATTTAAATGTGAGGAGTGGATCAAATAGAGCTCAGTGGCAAAAGAACTTTTATTGGAATTTTTTTAAATTACACTGAAAAATTTAAATTTGGGTAAAAAAAAGAAAACAAAACCACAGAGTATTTAGACTATCTGATTTGATCTTCCTAGTAAAAAAAATACTTTTTTGGGAAGATAGTGACAATATTTACATTCAGTACTGGAATTGCATTTAATTTTAACTTTTATGTAATAATACTTTAAAAATTCATTGCCTTGTATTTGACATTTTATGCAAAACATTTCAATGTTAAATATTTTTAAACTTTATTTTAGGTGATATATTCTGAAATATTAAATTTCCATTCTTCAAGAACTGATTATACATGAAATTTTAAAGATTGACATCAAAGCATAAGTGATTTCAGAATATTATTGTTTCCAGTAGCTAGAAATTCTGGTCTCCAGACCACAATGTGAAAGACTGTCCAGTTAAATGGTGTACTACTGAATGCTGACAACTAATTTTTAGATGCCTAAATTTAGGTGACTGTAAAACAATGATGCCTTCAAACATTGTTTTCAGAAACTTAAACTGATCTGAAAATGGAAATTCTTTGGGTTGGGAGGATCTCCAAAACACGTATATATTTAGTTCTCATCATTTCATCATGTCCATTTCAAAACTGCATTACTCTTAATTTTAAACCATATATGTAGATATATAGACATATATAAGATCTATAAGATTTTACAGATATGACTAGGTTTTCTATCTCCCTTCTCTTTAAAACAAATTGGATATACACTTAAGTATATCCATTTTAAAAATAAGATTTTTTTTTCTACTTGAAACCAAAATGAAATGAAGGCTAGGAATTGTTGTTTATAAGTAGATAGTAAAATATAACAGGTTCAAATAATTTTGGGGCTGGGACATAGCTAACTAAAATGTCTGGTATAAAAGAGGGGAGGAAATCCATTGGTTCATTTCCCACTGGTTTGAAAACTGTCAGCTGGTTGATAGTCAGCCGTGTTTAAAAAATAGCTGACATGAAACAGCATTATGGCCTCTGAAAATGTTTTTACACTGTTCACAACTGTAAGCACAATCTCCCTCTCAACATGTAAGCCTTCATGCAGAACAAAGCTGCTGTGGCTGCTGCCTTTATACAATTCAAAAGTCTGATGTGCCAGACTTGGCGTAAGCCTATCTCTTATTAACATCAAAGGCTCTCAAATAAAACACCATTAGTGTTGTTTGGGATTTTCATGAGCAGTGCATATAAATACACATCTCTTACACTGTCATAGTTGTATTATCCTTCAACATTAATGATGACTCTGGGACACAGAACCCTGATTCAGAGCTGGGTTTTGAATCTCCCACATTCAACCCACAGATTTTGGAAAGTGGGTTGGTGCCCAGTGTTTTATTTAGGACAATTTAAAAAAAGAAAAGAAATGTAAGATTTGCAACTGGGTTTTGCAGTCTGTTCTAACAGATTCCATATGTGACTGCCTCTCTTTCCTCTTCTACTATTGCCTTCCAGGCTGCGTGTCTGACTGTGGCACATCTAATTTCTCACTTATAGATGTGCATCCATTCAAACATTCTGAGTGAAACCATTACTTGGAGGGAAATCACTCTGAATGGACTTCTAGGCTTTTAATTGTATACAGTTAAGGTGTTTTAAGCGAAAAATTCAGATGTGTTTACTTTCTTTGAATCTGCTTCTAAATCTATCAAAACCTCATATGTTTCTAATATTAATCTTATTTCTGCTGTTTGAGTAAATGAAGCAAATCCCTGTAGTTCAGAATTTCCTGAAGATGTGGTAATATTGAAGCTTGCCCTGAGGAATACATGCCCTAAAAATTATAAATCAGCATATGAATATTTTGGAAATGTTTTGAAAAAAAGTGAGCCAACATATTAAATGGGTTCTTTGGTTTAAATTTATTTGATTTTAATTTCTATCTCTTTTTCCCAGTTTGACTTCTTTAGGAAAAGTTAGGGCAGATGAGATGCCATAAACTTAGCAGGTTATCAGCTCACTATAATTCATGGAAGTTTCCCATTCTGGCAATGATTTTTTGCCAGTAAGTCATTCCAGGTCTAACCACTTCTTTTGCTGTTGTCCTAGTGAATGCAAATTGTTTAGAGCACATAGTTGTTGCCAACAGAAATCACAGTATAAGTAGAGACAAATTAAATGAGTATGTACAGTAAAAAAAAATACAGAATAACCATCAGGGAAGTGAAAACAGACACAAGGCCTAGAAGAGTCCTTTCTCATCTCCAGCTGAGTAAGGCAGGTAGTTTGATTTTAATAATTTTTTTTCTCCTGTGTGATGAACAGCTTTTGGCTAAATTTTACTATGTTATACTGTATATGTGCCGTTAAAAATTTCGGGCACATTCTATTGGGACAAATATGTCAAGTAACCTTGTGTATATATATGAGTTTTTATAATTCTAGGTATTTTTTTTACCATGACATTGCCATTAGATTTTAATCAACACTATGTATTTATCATGAAATTCTGAATTAGTTTTTAAAAAGTTGATTTATCCAGTATTTTAAGTGCTTTTGCTTTTAGTAGTGATTTTCATTTAAAGTTTATATAAAGGAAATTTAAACGAACAACAACGCTGCAGTTATAAAAAGTTACACGCAGAAATACTTTCTAAATACTGCTTGTGATATTTACCTTAAACACACTCTTGATTCTCCTCATTCCCACCAGAATTTGTGAGTGTTTGCCATGGAGATATGATAAGTACATTCTGTATGAGTTACAGATGAAAAAAGTTGTATGTAAATGGCTCATTCTTAAACGTATATGATGCTGGCATTCCCATGTATATGGAAAAGCAATGGAAATATGCTGAGTCTTTCTCAATTTATATTTTTTTCAAAATCAAAAATTGCTGATTTTGGGTAAAAAGTTTGCAAGTAAGCTTTTTGAGACAAAGTAATTTCTTTGAAATATTTCTAAATATGTATGTGGCTTTTGTCATAATTCTATTTCATTGTTTAATTCTTGAGAGCAATCTGTAGTGAAGAGAAGCAGCTTAAAATTATTAACAAGTCAATGATCCAGTTGAATAAACTGAAAGAGGTATTCAAGCAAACAAACATATTCAACTGAAAAACGGAGTGTCCACAAAATATCTTTAAAGAATTCCTAAAGTTTTCACCTAGACATTAAATAACCTTTCCTAAAAAGTTTTCTCACTGGTGTTATAAGGTGTAATTATAGGTCTCTTCCTAATATTCAAGCCCACCACAGGTCTCAATTCCTTCAGTAATTTTAACATGTGAAGCAATCAGCACTGTCCCAGGTTGCTAAAATGATACAGGATGGCATAGATACTACCAAGGTGCAGACATTGGCATTGTAATTGTTATTTTGCAGTATCTCACTGGTGCTTGTAACGTCTGAATTGCTACAGTCATATTTGATGGTGATTATTTGTCATAGACTAATGAGATACTGGGTGTTATTTCCTGCCAAAATAAAGAATATTTCTGAATTCAATAAAAACTTTGACTTGCATTATTCAAAACGACATATTGTAATAATTATAAACTAAGAGTATTGCTGCTACAACTCAATTCCCAAATCAAATAAAAACATTGCAGCAGCATAGAAGATTCTGAGAAACAAATATGGTAATGCAGTGTCTTTGTAAAACATCTGAACTGGATGATGATAGCTCCATTCATGACTGTTGCTAAACTGTATGTCTATTCCAACTAGAGTTTGGATAAAAACCCCAGGAAACTGGCAAACTAATTATCTGTTTTTTATGCTGCTAAACAGGAAGCACTAGTTATAAGTCATAAAAAATGATGAGAAGCAGAAAAACTTTTATTGGTCCGGAAGATTTCAGAAAGTTGTATAAGACATAAAAAAATACTTTATCTATACACCACTCTGCAGTGAATATGGTCAAGTCTTTTTGACTGATCAAAAGGAAACACTGAATATTAGCCCTGGAGTTTTTGACAGTTTGCCAACATATTTTTCTTTAAGAACATGAAATGCAGCTTTGTCCCCTCTAAAAGCACCTAGCAGTAACGGTAAGAAGTGTTATTAAGACTCTTACTAGCTGTTGCAAAGCAAGGCAGGAGCTACTAAGGTCTCTCCAGCAGAAATCATGGGCATCATCTCCTAATCAGAGTATCAATGCAGACGTTTACTGTAAAGTGGGATAAGGAGAAACATGCTAACATCATGCTAACACCTTTACAAAGAGAAAGTTGCTCAGTGCCAGGGTATGCCACTTGTTTTAGCTGAGGGATAAATTACTGTTTGGATAATACAGTGAAGTTGCTTTAAAAAAAACCCTTTGGGAAATGCAAAACTGCTTGTGATTTCTGCAGCCAATAGTACATGTAAGTCTATGCCAACTGTTTGTCTTTCTAGCCAAAATAACAGAACTAACTGCAGTTATCTTTAGATACTCCTGAAAAAATCTGCTGTCCAGACAAATTCGTAAATATGCTTCATATTTTTTTGCATTATGGCAAGATGGTAGGGGCTTCAATGTAAATGGAATGACAGAATCTTTAAAAATACTTCTGCCAAAGTTTGTGCCTTGATTAAACACACAAAATATAATGTCCAGCACGTGATTGACTCTTTGATTGTGGTACCAAGCACTTCAGATTCAACATGACCCAAAAAAAAGCAGACATCCTTCTTCAACCCTATTGCAATGAAAAGTATTTGAGGCAACTATATGTGCAGTGACAAAGCAGCTCTGAAATTTATCAAAAAGTTTTGCATCACAATGTTTCAGTCTATCATGACTAATGATAAATAACTTAGAGATACAAACCCACAGTCCACTTCTGAGAGATCCAAACATCATTCCTAGGCAGAAAGAGACATCTAACTGGAGCAATATTTTCTCCATTAAATGGAAAATGGCAGAATAAATCAATAGGACATGCCATAATTATTGTGTAATAGTAACAGAAATGGCACCTTTACCAAATATGCTTTATTACTGGTTGGGAGAAAAAACAAACAAGCACAATGACAGGCAAAGAAGCAAACGAGTCAAAAAAGGCTGTCTGCCTTTTAACTCATGGAGATATCCAGTACTAACATTACTGGCTATGCACCTGGAAAGGTCAATTAAAAAGTATTATCTACTCCTTTCAGGAAGTTTTTGCTTGAAAATTTCCCTGCATATTTCCCTGGATTTGTTATGAATTTTGCTACATTTCTGTTAGGTAATACCTTTTTCAAGTACTCAATGTGCGCAAAAATTGTCATTCTATTCACTGTAGGAGTATATTCTATGGAAAACTATTTTATTTGAAAGACCTATTTTAAGAACATGTAAAATTGTTGGTGAATTGGTAGAAAAAAGAATATTGAGAAAAATAAGCAAGTACTATTTATTTGAAAAAGATTCCAAAATTTCCTTGTGAGAAAAAGAATGAATCTTTTCAAAAAGATTCTGGGGATAGACTAAAAATATTTTCTTTATTTTTTTTTTTAATCTTGTCTTTATGTAGTTCATAAACATTAAATGCAAACCACAATTTTGAAAGAGTTCTTAAACTAGTGCTAAAGTATAGAAACACTGCAAAAACAATTAAAAAAAACATTCAAGCCCCAAAGAAAATATTTGCCTTTGGTAAGTCAGTGCAAAAGCATTGCTTGTGCAAAAGAAACATTGAAATTGGGCTGGTAGATGGTGTCAGGGAGCAGGATGGTCCCCCTGTTATCCAGCAGGAAGCAGAGAACTGCTGAGCTGCTTGGATGTTCATAAATCTATGAGGCCAGATGGGATCCATCCCAGGGTGATGAGGGAGCTGGCAGATGAGCTGGTGAAGCCGCTCTCCATCATTTACCAACAGTCCTGGCTCATTGGTGAGGTTCCAGATGACTGGAAACTGGCCAACGTGAAGCCCATTCACAAGAAGGGTAGGAAGGAGTATCCTGCAAATTTTAGGCCAGTCAGTCCGACCTCAGTACCTGATAAGCTAATAGAACAGTTTATACTGAGTGCCATCACACAGCACTACAGGATGGACAGGGGATCAGACCCAGCCAGCATGGGTTTAGGAGGGGTAGGTCATGTTTGACCAACCTGATCTCCTTTTATGACCAGGTGACCCACCTGGTGGATGCGGGGAAGGCTGTGGATGTTGGCTAGCTAGACTTCAGCAAGGCCTTTGACACCATCTCCCACAGCATACTCCTGGAAAAGCTGGCAGCTCACGGCTTGAACAGGTGCACTCTTTGCTGGGTTAAGAACTGGCTGGATGGCCGGGCCCAGAGGGTGGTGGTGAACGGTGCTGCATCCAGCTGGCGGCCAGTCACTAGTTGTTGCGGCCTTGCCACAACCGAGGTCTCTGAGGACCTTACCGAGGACGCAGGCCCCTTGGTGCTCCTAGACTCCTCGCAAGAGGCAGCCCAGACAACACACGTGGGTGACTCACGCGGAGGCGGGGGAGCTCCGGTAAGCACTCTGAGAGTGTGGCGGCGAAAGAAACGAAGAGAGTCGGGAGGGGGCTTCCTCCAAGATCTCCTTTAAT